>OY796893.1:33622857-34169933 GCA_963680785.1 Diplosoma virens | reverse complement strand
GAATGCCAATCTATGAGTAAAAATCTACAAAATTTTAAGTTGAATGTGTAATCTTTCGATTGACAATGTAGAAGTTTGTAAATTAGTTGGTTTCTTTATCTTTAACAAATCATCTAAAATATTTAGTGTAAATAATGTAAGTTAATACCGTATTAACGGTTTTGCTACCCTATGTAATAAATTTAAAACTAAGCTAGAATAGCTAAAAGAACTATTTTAATTTTATAAAAAATATAATTTACCGATCGCTTCAGAATGCAAATGGATCACATTAATTTCTTTGATTAAATATTTTTTTATTTCGAAAACAATACTTAATCAGAAATTGTTACCTTGTTACGTAACTCGACAGTTGATCAAACGATACTTGATCGAGTAATGAAAGAGAAAATTTACAATTTTGAATCTGTCCGGTTTTGACAATTTTTGTCTCAAAAACGTAGTGATCTATCTCCAAAAAAAAGGTCTTCACTTTAAATCTTTTCCGGTTTTGTCGATTTTTTCTCCCAAAAACACAGTAATCTCTAAAAAACGTTTCCCTTTTGAATTAGTCTCTGATTTCTCCAAGGGGTCTTCAAGGGTGGGGCCATGGAACAATACCCCCCCTAAATAACTGACTACAATGTAAAAAGAATGCAAAAAAAATGTCAGCAATAGACATCTAACAAATCATAACCATGACAAGACATCTACTAGTTTCTCCCCTAAAAATACTTTGCCCAGGAATTTTGTTAAAAAACCCTGACCTTGACATTGACAAAAAGTTATAAAAAATAATAAAAAGCTGATGGCTATCACTTTTTATGAATCTAATTTACAGTAACAAAGAAATTGCTTAATTGCAGAAACATACAAATATAAATCTTTTTTTTTTATCAACTGTCGTTTCTATCAAGTGTCGTTTTGATTAAGTCTCGTTTTAATCAAGTGTCGTTTCGATTATATGTCGTTTCGAACACCTGTCGCTTCGATCAGTGTCGTTCGGTCAAATATCGTTTCGATTAAATGTCGTTTGATCAAGTGTCGTTTGATAAGCAGTCGTAGTACCATGCTGTTATTGTCGCAGAAACAAACCACCGGTAGAGCCTAAAACTGTCAGCCGACAAAAGCTGAATGAGTTCAGAAGACCGTTACAATCATCATTTTGTTGAAATCCAAACGGTTTCTCAAACATCCAAGAATGCTTTCCTGTAATACGCCAATGTAACTAGGCACGTCGCCAATGTTACCCTTACGTTGCTTTCGATATTTAACTGACGTTGCTGCAACGAACTTACAAATAAAGCTATATGCTAACAACCCTACCGTTTCCCAATAACTTTCAACTAATTGCCCATAAAAATTCTCTCGGGCTTGTTTGAAATTGCTCAGTTTAACTTGGCTGTGTCCCATATGCTAGATCAGGGTTCCCAAACTGGGGTACATTTTTAGCAAGGGGTACATTATTCGTGAGAGAATATAACCTTTCTGTTGTTAAGGTCTTCTTCTACTCCTTTCGGCCTTTCCCTTTCAGTCAGGGGTGACCACAGCGTATCATCATTCTCCAAACCTTTCTGTATTCAACATCCGTCTCCTTTGCACCAATTTCCGCCATATCTTCTTTCACTACATCCAAAAATCTTCTCTTTGGTCTCCCTCTTTTCCTCTTTCCCGGTAACTCCATTTTCATCATCCTTTTTCCAACATATTCTCGGTCTCTTCTCATGACATGTCTATACCACCTCATCTTGGCCTCCCTCATCTTCATTCCTAACCGTTCTACCTTAACGATACTCCTGACGTACTCGTTTCTAATCTTGTCTTTTCTCGTCACTCAACATAGCAAATCTCAACATTTTCATCTCTGCGACTTCCATCTCTTCCATTTGTTTCTTTGTGAGCGCCACCGTCTCAAGTCCATACACCATTGCTGGTCTCACCACTGAGCTGTACACTTTTACTTTTACTCTAGCTAGTAACCTTTTGTCACAGATTACCTCCGATACTCTTCTCCATCCGTTCCATCCTGCTGGACTCTCTTCTTTACCTGCCTCTCACAATCACAATTTTCTTGCACCGTTGATCCCAAACACTTAAATTCCTTTACTCGTGGCACTTTTGTATCCTCCATCTTCACTGTTTTGTTGTCATTTCCTCCATTTATGCACATATATTTGGTCTCTGACCTACTTACTTTTATCCCTCTTCTTTCCAATGCATTCTAGTCTCCACTCCACTTCTTCCCTGGTATTTTCGGAAATCACCATATCATCAACAAACAGGTTCGTCCATGGTGGTTCTCTGCTTACTTCATCCGTTAGCCTGTCCATTATCACTGCAAACAGGAACGGACTTAACGCTGATCCCTGGTGCAGTCCAACCTTAACCTTGAAACTTTCTGTAGTTCCTATTGCACACCTCACCATTGTTTCGCTTCCCTCAACATATCCTGTACTAGTCGCAGATACTGTACAGTAATTTTCCACTATTTCAGATTTTCTCATACAGTACCACAGCTCTTCCCGCGGAACCCTGTCGTAAGCTTTTTCTAGGACTACAAATACACAATGTAGCTCTCTTTGACCTTCCCTGTATTTTTCTATCAACATTCTTAAAGCAAACATGGCATCGGTGGTTCCTTTTCCTGGCATAAATCCATATTGCTGTTTGCTGATCTTTATTCTATCTCTTAGCCTGACTTCAATAATTTTTTTCCATACCTTCATTGTGTGGCTCATTAGCTTTATTCCTCTGTAGTTTCCACAATACTGTGCGTCCCCCTTGTTTTTATAGATTGGGATAAGCCACACTCCTTCTCCATTCTTCTGGCATCCGTTCAACCATCAATAGTTTGTTGAACAGTCTGGTCAAAAACTTTTTCCCATCTTTCCCATGCACTTCCAAACTTCTACTGGCAACTCATCTGGCCCAACCGCTTTATCTTTTCCATTCTTCTTAGTGCGTTCTTTACTTCTTCTCTACTGATACAATTTACCTTTTCGTTAACCACTTCTGGTTCCTCTGTCCTAGGGTCTCTGTTATTTTCCTCGTTTATCAATTTCTCAAAGTACTTCTTCCATCTCTTTAACACTGCCTCCGAATTCGCCGTAACATTACCGTTTTCATTCTTTATAACCCTCACGTGCTGTACGTCTTTCCCTGTTCTGTCTCTCTGCCTAGACAATCGGTACTACTCGTTTTCACCTTCTTTTGTTTTCAATCTAGCATACAAATTGACATATGCACGTCCCTTCGCCATTGCAACTGCCTTCTTTGCCTTACTCTTCTTTTCTTTGTAGATCTTTTTACTCTTTTCATCTCTTATTTTATCCCATGCTTTCTTTGCCTCTTTCTTTTCTTTTATGCTCTCCTGAACTTCATCATTCCACCACCATGTCTCCCTGTCTCCTTTTCGTTTCTCAAATGTCACTCCCAGTACAGTTTCAGTTATTTTTCTTAGCATTTCGCTGTTTTGTCCCACTCATCAGGTAACCCATCCTTGCCTCCCAGAATCCTGGTCACCTCTTGTCTAAACGCTTTTTGACAGCTTGTCTTCTTCAGTTTCCACCATCTTATCTTTGGCTTTACTTTCTCTGCTTTTTTCTGTTTCACCATAAGAGCCATTTTGCATACCACCATTCGGTGCTGCTTTGCGACACACTTATTCCCTATTGCTTTACAATCGCACATTTCCTTTAAGTTCCTCCTTCTGTACATCACATAATCTACTTGGGTACATTTTCCTCCACTCTTATACGTCACCCTGTGTTCAACTTTCTTCTTGAAATAAGTATTGACAATCGCCAAATCCATCCTTTTTCCAAAATCCACAACCATTGATCCTTCTTTATTTCTTGTTCCAGCACCCTACCTCCCCATTATTTTTTCATCCCCTATGTTTCTTTTGCCCATATGTCCATTAAGGTCTGCACCAAGAACTATCCTCTCTTCTTTTGATATACTTTCTATCAAACCATCCAGGTCTTCCAAAAAACTTTTTCTCCTCCATACTGTTGTTAACCTGTGGAGCATATGCGCTTACTATATTTAGGATGGACCCTTTTACCTCTAGCTTTATGGCCATTAGTTTGTCTGACACCCTCTTCACCCTAAGGACATTTTCAGCCAGCTCCTACTTCACCACTATTCCTTTCCCATTTTTTCTTTCTTCATAGATTGGCATTCAAATCAAAACAAATTATTCTATTTCAATATTAGTCCTTAACATATAATTTCTTAAACAGGACCAAACAGGTTGCAGGGACGAGTGCTGATAAAGTAACGTAAATATTAACTCTTTATAAAATTGTTTTCTTGCCTTTTTATTATTTTGTTGAATTTTGCTTCTTGAATAAAATCATTTTATCGTTTTCTCTCTTAGGTATAAATAATGGTAATATGAACAATAAATCGGTAGAACATATGCAGTTGACGAATACAAGTTATAAAGTTGAAATATAAACTAGTACTAAATATTTCATACTTCACAGTTTGAAGGCGTATGTTAGTTGTTTTCCGGCTTAACAAGATGATCTTAAATTTGTGTAATAAATATTTCAAAGTTTGTCCCGCGTAATGTATTACTTATTATGCATTAATAAGTTGGGTTTTTAGAAAATCATTATTTGTCAATTCTTCGTCACTGCATCAGAAAAAGTTTGTTGAATAAATTTTTGTGGCTGACTATTTATGGTGGATAACGCGTTCTGATCCTCAACAATTAAAGCAATTCAAGTTTTTACAATTCTGTGCAAGTGCCTCGTGGCGTGGTGGTGCACAATAACCGAGATAATTTCTTTAACTATCGACTTAAAAACACATCCCTAAAAACAACTAAATTTTGATATCTATACTTCATGTTTATCTGCTTTATATTTTAAATTTTTGTGAGTGATTATTCATTTCCTTTTAAAGTGATTTTTACGATACTTTCTAAGAATGACAATATGACCGAAACATATTGTTTATAATCAATATTAGTTCATTGGCAGCAGAACTCGAGTGCCAACATTCTGATTTCAAAGAGAAGAACGTGAGTTTAATTCTCAGCCTAAGTCATATATTTTTATTTTGCAACAAATTTTAAAATTTTGCATGCTGCTTACGTACAATGGTCACGCAGCTTAAAACAAAAAGCAGTAATCCGGCCAACGTCAATCGGCTCTTTAAAAAAGAAAAACAGTTAAAGCAATACCTTTCCTTTATGCTGCAAATTAAATTTTTTGTTTTAGAAGGAGAGGGGCTTGTGACAGCAAAAATTTGTAAAAAAATTAATAATTAAAAAAACTTTTTCCCGAGATACTGACAATTTAAGTTATACAACAAATCTTTTAACTGTTGTCAGTTAGTTTTTTTACATACTAGCAACTGAGAAAAGCTTTTCAAATTGTTTTATTAGACACTTCATATCAAGAATACAACAGCTTGTTTCACAGAAAAATAAAAAAACTTTAAATTAATGCAAATGTATATTAAAGCTAAGCATTTATGCATTAAATTGCAATGTTGTCAAGCATATCAAAGCGCATGATTTTGTGCAAGATATTTACAGATTTGTTATACCAAAAATATATTAAAACTTATACTTTTGTAAACTTGTTGTAAACTTTGTTGTAAACTTATAAAAATAAATCAACTTGATTTGGAAATGCTCAGTGGAATTCCAGAGCAAGCATAAATATCTTTTTTTATCAAAACACACACCTAAATAATTTTTTTTATTTAAGAAAAAGAAAATTTATTTCTTAATATTTGTGGATAATTTGACTATATTTATGATAAAGAGTAGAAAAATGTCTTTTTTACAAAAAAAAAAAAAATTGTAACTGTTGTCTTTAAGATAAAAAGATATATCAAAGAAATCAATGTAGTCAAAATTGCAATCTTTAGCAATACAAAAATTAGACTTTTTGTGGAATTATATAGTAGCTTTTATACGTTCTATCTCAGATGCAAAGTTATTACACTACAAAGGTAGCTAAGAAACCTATATTGTACCAAATACTAAAAATTAACTTAATTTTTGTTCATTCTTTTTCAATCATAAATTGGCATTTAAAGCAAAAAGAATTGCTTTATTTTACTAATAGTCCCTTATGACTCCTTAAACAGGACTAAACAAGTTATAAAGGTGTGTTTTGATAAATAAACATTCATTTTTTCTTAAATTATTTTACTGGCTCTGCACGTTATTTGGTTGATTCTTACTTTTTTGAATAAAATCATTTTATCGTTTTTTCGCATAAGTATGGATAGCTATATGAACAATAAGTCGGTTCCGCATATGCAGTTGATGAATACAAGACCGCGCAATCGCGACCAAAATAATGATAAAAAGGCGAATATCGATACCAGAGAGTAAGATCAAGTGTTGCGCGGGTACTTGGGAAATTTGACAAAGAGTTATTCCAGAGCCAAGTGCCTTCATTTGCTCGATCATCAAGGCCAATCCAAATGCTACTTTTATATTGGCTTGCTCTTCTGACCACACTGTTGAAAATACAAAGAACAAAGTCGGAAAAACTACCTTTAAATTAAACAAATAAAATTTGTCTGTCAAAAATAATTATTTACATCAGGGTGCTTTAAATATCCAAAGTATAATTTCAAGATTTTGTTTTTATGTCATTTTTGTATGGCATTCATTAAGCATGAACGTTGCAATATATTGAAAAGCAAAACTCATGTTTAGTCAACTTTTTTGATTATGCAAAAACCGGATCCACAACGATTGTATCCGTCACTTACGATATTATGAAGCACAACAATGTTCAAAGCAAAAAAGTATTTAGAAATATTTGGCTGTTTAATTGTGCAATGAAGATAAACACTTTTATCCGATTGAAAAATTTTTAAACAGTTTATTTAAAAAATGTTTCGCTTGAAAATAAAAACCAAGATTATTTTTTCTATTAAACAGTAAAAAAAATTTTTATAATTTTTAGCTTATTTTTTTAGGAAAAACGTTATTCTCTTAAGTTTGAAAATAGCCTTTGACATAAGATAAAACAATGTATAAACGTCTCGGATACTCTTGTAACCACCCTTGAAACTATGTTTAACATATTACTCCTTGTACAAACTAGACGCAACTAACTGCAATAAACAACTTCGGCCAAACGAGAAAATTTCTTCGTCAATTCAAACATACTTATACATTTGCATTCAAAAGCATGAAAACAAATAGATAATTAAAAAAACAGATTCTAACAATCTTACTCTCGAATTGCAATGCTTTGAATACCACGTGATGCCAAAGTCGCATTCATTGAATGGCATTGTAAGCGAGCACTATTCCAAAATCGAGTAGAACTGACAAACTTGTACTTGTAACCAACAAATGACAAAAACCAGCCATCATTTGATGTCAAGTAACCTAAACATATAAGAATTGCTTATAATTTG
The DNA here is from genome assembly GCA_963680785.1 of Diplosoma virens. Lineage (NCBI taxonomy): Eukaryota > Metazoa > Chordata > Ascidiacea > Aplousobranchia > Didemnidae > Diplosoma > Diplosoma virens. The sequence continues at coordinate 34,162,550 of OY796893.1, read as the reverse complement.
TGTTTGCTTCTTGTAAAATTGTAAATTAATTGCAATATACAAAATTTAATTCAAGCAACAAATTTAATTATATTAATAGTTTTGGACTGCAATGTTAAAACAAAATCTATTTTTGACAAAAATATTTTATCGTAATTGACGTCGGTGTTCCACAAAAGTAAAAAAAAATTTAGAGTTAAGTTAAATCGTCACATTTTTTAACCATTTTTAAAATGTTTTTTTTTCAAACTTAGCTAAAGTTATTGTCATTCAACTTTTTATATAAAAGAAATAAAAAGTTATAACTTTTCATACCTTCACTAACGTTAACCATGTTTCTGGAATTCAATACCAATCTTTGATGAGACAACAGTTGGTCATTGATGTCTAAAACAACTTGTATTTGCTTTTTCGTCAAATCATCTATGTTTTGAATTTGTTGAAGAACTTCAATTTGCTTTTTGCTGATTTTATTCACATCGTCGATTAACTGTAACAAGTTGTTGCTGTCAATCACGGCGCAAACCTTTTTCTTATCTCTGGCCAAATTTTGCCTCTAAGTTTATCGTGGACTGCAATCGTTTCAGTGATCAACATGATGATCTTTTTTGTCTTCACTTTGATTTTAACGTAATATTTTGAATTAACTTTTCGCAAGTTTAGTTGAAAATAAAAAAAAATAAAACGGGAAAAATGGGACATTATTATGATTTAACGTGTATTTTTTGCTACAACTGGTTCAGGAATCAAAGTGATGATTTTTTTCAATTTTTATTTTTCAAATCGATTTAATATGAAAAAAATGTCATCACTTTGATTTCTCAAAAAAAAAAAAAAAAATTTATGCTTTTGACCAACAAAGTTCATCACCTTTATAGCACGTGAGAAAAATCTCTTGGTGAGAGAAAAGACTTTGCGTTCGAAAATTAAAGTTCGGTTTTTACATTACTTATAAGTACATAAAGTTTTCTTGATTAAATTGTTGGTTAGTTGTATTCATCTATGTACAATTTATTAACTGAATTATTTAATTAAAAATTTTACAATCATACTTAAGTTCTATTAGCAATGTACTGTAATTACTTTTTTTAAAAGCATTAAACATTTTTTGGTATTCATGTGAAACATTAAATAGTATTTTTCAAACTTTTTTAGAAGCAGATCGAAAGAAATAATTTTTTTTACGAACTATAAACGGCAAAGAAATTGCATATATCTTGGTCCGATAGAATTTACAAACCAATTTACAAACCAATATTTGCAATCCAATAATTACAAGTGATAATAACAGATAGATAATCATTGTAATAAGTGCAACAATTTGATGCTTTTTCGCGCATTTTGTGGTTGTTATTGCTGATAATGTTTCATTGTTGCATGCAGCAGAAGTTGTCTCTTCTTCATCTGCATATATGATAGCTTTTAATTGCAAAATTTTGACAAACTAAGTAAAACTTTTATAATTAACAAAAAATTGCTGTACTTTTCTATTTTGCATGCTGCTGTTTGAGCATGATATTTGGTTTTTTCAATATTATCGTGGAAAAATAAAAGTTTGATATGTTTGCCATGTTGCATTTTGGTTTCATTAGATATAAACTGTATAAATTGTTTCATTCAAAACAAACGTTATAAAAAATTACCTACTTTTTCTACTTATATTACAAGAGTTGTAACGTATAGTTTTAAAAATTTGGTACTTGAAAGGTTTTTTTCATTGATCACTGTTGATTTTCGTCATAGAAATATTTTCTACAGTAAAAGTTTTGGTTGAAACTTTACTAAGGCACCAATTAAACTGAAAAAAACTGCCACATTTTTTAAACATGTTTTTAGTTGGCTGTCACAAGTTGCCCTTGCCCTGAATTACTTTCAGCTATTAAACTTAAATTATAGGAAAAATACAAAGGAAAAATACTGTCAAATAAACAAATAATTTCTACTAGTTGCTTTTAAAATTTGCAAAATACAAAATTTTTTAAAAATGAAATAAACAAATTTGTAAAATTTTTTAAATATTTTATTTAAATGAATTTATTTATACTGGTCAGTTGCGTTTCTCATTCACTTTCTTAATTACTAAACGTACATTTTTTTATTATAAAAAAGAAATTGTTTAGCGATTTTGTTGTAAGTAGCTGTTACTTTTATTAAATCACAATCGCATTTTTCTATATTAACTGAAAAACTTTCATCTTCCCTTCTTTAAATAAATAGAAACATGCAAAAAACAAAAACATTGGCAATACCTAAAAATAATTTTGAAGCTTACTTGCTTGAAAAAAACGCTCATTCGGTGGAGAATGTAATGGTCTTGGATTTGTTGTGTATCCTGCAAATTGAATTGTTACGGTAATAATAATTTTTTACTATATAATGAGCAATATGACAATGTTAATTCCACAAGACAAAAATTATGAATAATACTTTTTTAAAGCTTGATAAAAGTATAAGTACTTGAATTGTAATCAAAAACTAAAAAAGTTTCCCTTCCAAATTTAGGCAAAGTTTTTTACTTTCTAACAAAGGTTTTAACAGCAAAAATAAAGTACCTGTATGAATTCATATTTCTACATGTGTTTTATTACTTTGATTCGGTGTTTTATTTTAAAGAATCGCACCTTATATCAGATTGCCATTTGTGCTCATAATTATAGTTTCACCGTACAACAATTTTTGGCTAAACATATGTAGTCGAACCATAAGACAAATATCCTTTTTTGTTTTTTATAGTTTTTTAATCTTATTCAGATTACTTTTTTAAATCTTATTCAGGTTACTTTTTTTAATATAGTTCATACGAGTATACAATAGCTGTAAATTCAAATTGCAAAAATTATAAACCTACTGGCAATTTCTTCAGGATTCTCATAAATATTCATAATTTTTCTTTGCTTGATTTTACATTTCAAATAATTCTACGTATTAATATAAAGAATTAATCGTCTTTTATTTTTTTTCTAGTCTATCAAAGTAAAAAAGTTTTTACAAAATATAAACTTGTTTGGTGCTTTCCTAAGATGCAAAAAAAAATGTTGACCAAATCAATTGAAAAATTTATTTTATTTTTTATATGGTTTAATTCTCTTATTAACTTTATAAAATAATCAATATAAATATTATATATTACTGCTTTAGATGCTGTATGAATAATGCTGCATGGCTATTTTTGAAATAACTAAACCCAAAAAATATATGTTTTTAAAAACTAATATTAAACCTTAAATATCTTTACGCTTTATATTTATCTTGTTTTTTCCGAAGCGTATTTAAAACATGCAGTTTCCAAACTTAATAAAAATATAGCTTGCTAATAGAGGTATAGAAAAATGTGAAACTTTTTCCACTTTTAAAAATTTTTTGTTTTCAATACTTCCTTATTGCTACCTTGGACTCTTGAATTTCTTGTTTCCTTTTGGCTGGAAAAAGAAAAATTGTTTGGAACAACTGTGACAATGTCGTAATTATTTTCTAAAGTTGTTTGCTTGCTTTGCAAAACATTTATTTTTTGCTATACTTAACGTAATTGTTACACTTAATATTTTTACTAAAATTTTACTTTTTTTTGTTATTAAAGAAAGTATTACTAGAAAGAAAATTTTGTAAATATTTGTTTGATTGATTTATGCCTGAAAAGCGTTGTTTTACAAAATGGTTTCGAATTACGACAAACTATTTACTTTTTTTACAAGATTACGGCAGAGACCATTTCCTAGTCATTCATGCTTTTAAGCTTTTAACAGTAGAGGGATGGTAGCCTACGCATTAATTGAACCAATTTCAAACTTTTCTTGTCCAATAAAATGTAATTCTTGTGTGGTACAATACTGATACTTTATAATTTTTAACGAATTAGTTCTAGGTAGCTAATCCCTGCATTTTAAATCTTCAAGTAAGAAAATTAACGATGCAACTACCTTGAAGTACAAGTTTGGATTGAGTTCAAATTCGATTTTTTTGTTTTTAATTGTTAAGTTTCAGTGCAAGTTTAAATTCGAAAAGTTGAAACTGAATGTTTAGGCTGAAAAATGAGAGATAAATCTCTTATTTTATTTAAAGATCACAAGTTTATTGTTTTGAGAGGTAAAAGTAAATCTGTTAGTGTTTGCAATTCTAATGTGGAAAAAATTCAAGTAAGCTAAATGAACTACTTTACTCCTCAGTAAATCAGTCTAAGATGCTTAAACTGCAACTATCCAATGAATCCGCTTGGTTTTTCACTAGTAAACAGAAATCACCGTGAATTTTAAAACAATCAGAAAAATAAATGCACATTAAAATAAAAAACCTTACTCTTTAAGTGTGCTTTCATTCATAAAAGATACAATGAAATTTTTTTTACAATGGAACTAAACTTTGTACGCGGAGTGTACGTCCTATTTGTCCTATTAACTGAAGTATTACGATCGTTTTCGTTTACAAAAATTGCCTGCTTCTTTATTTCACAATCAATATTGTGGTTTGAACAACATTTCGTACATCAACACAGCTTTACAAAGATTAGTCCTTTTCGATCAGCATTTGATTACCATCATAATTAAGAAATTGATTGGAACAAAAATTGATTTCCACAAATTATTTTTCCCTATCGTTGTTTTTATAAAAGCAAAAAGATTTCGATTAATGAAAGGCACCTAATTTAGTGTGTTCCAGCGGCAGACGGACCCGTTCCTTTGTCCAGGCGCGGTCGCCTTATTGAACTGCCGCTTCGTTACCGCGATTGATTGCGAACAATTCGTTGTTAAACCTTTCTAACTTTCTTTTTTTTCCGCCTTATTTCGTTTTTGCTTAAGCTACTCCCATTGTTTCATTTTTTCTTTCGCTTGGAATTTAAACAGATAGTGACGTAATAATGTGCTTTATGTAACCTAACTTATTCTCTCGTTTAACGTGGTCATTTTTTAGCTAAGCTAGGTTAGAATTAGGTTAGTGTTTTACTTGTTTATTTGCTAATTTAGCTAGATTAGGTTCAGGCATGTTTGTAATAATTTATTTGCGTTAGTTATATTTACTAATTAATTTTTTATTTTATGATTCTATTTGAATAAGAATAAAATTAAGGTTCGATAATTTGATTGAAATTGTAAAATATTCTGAGTTTAACACCGCGCCAGGGTTGAAGCCCCGAAGTCGGTTCATTTTATACCGCACAGAAATATAGTGCTTAACATTCTTTTTACACCTATTATTGCTTTTTCTTTATAAACATACAAAGAAGATATGGGGGAAGTTGGTGAGAAGGAGACGGATGTTGAAATCAAGACGGTTTGGAGAAAGATGATACGCTGTGGTTACCCCTGATTGAAGGGAAAGGCCGAAAGAAGAAGAAGAAAAAGAAGAAGAAGAAGAAAAAGAAGAAGAAGAAGAAAAAGAAGAAGAAGAAGAAGAAGAAGAAGAAGAAGAAGAAGAAGAAGAAGAAGAAGCTTTGTTTACAGTAAAAATGTAATACTCATAGCTTTTTAATTCATTAAGTGCAAACAAAAAATTTACGCAAAATTAAAATTCTTTTTCTTGCAGTGTTTTTTAATTTAGAAGCTTTGTCAGGAACTGTTTAATTTGGATTATAGCCAATTAAAAATATGAACGAATATGGGGCAGAGAATACAGAAATTAGACTTTTTTAAAAATTTTGCAGTTTCGTTTGCTGTATTGCAAAGTAAGGTTATTGTGACATCATTATTAAATCATTGTCATTTTATTTTGCAATCAAATTCTTACATTCCTCAAAGGCTTAATGCATTATTAAATATTCTACATGACATTTTTTTAATCGAAGCTACATGTACTAGAAGAAATAATTTTATAATATTTTTTATTTAAGAGGTGAAAAAAACTTATGTAATGTACTCTGTACAGCAATATTTTTTTCAGACGTAAAAGCAACGTCTTTTACCAATTCTTTTTGTCGCTATGGTATGTTTAATTTAAAGCAAGGCGTCGGACCATTTAAAATACCGTTCCGGTTCAGGTTCAGGTTTGGCAAATTTTATTTTTAATAGTTCAGTTCCGGTTCAGGTTAAAAAAATTTTACTTTTTCGATTTCAGTTCCGTTTCAAGTTTAAAATTTTATTTTTAAAAGTTCAGTTCCGATTCAGTTCCGGTTTGAGTTTAAAAAAAACAATTAGAGGTTAATAAAATTTTTAATTCATGTTTGGTTTAATTGTTATAATTGAAAAAAAATTTTTATGTCCATTTTTAAAAACGTATAAACCAAGGACATGGCTCGTAGATCCTTACCGCAAACATACCACACCAAAGGATTTGGGAAAGGAGACGTAACAATCCCGCATCATGGTTTTTCACAATTTTACCAAGAAGCCCAATGGTAGCAAATATAACTGAGCAGAATAAATTATCTTTGTATGTGCTGAAAAGTTTTTGGTGCCCAAAAATCAATTTAGAAGTGTTATGGGCGGAAATAATCAATTTTACCTCTAAAAAAAAAATTTAATGGTTGAATCTGGTGTACAGTATATTGAAATAAATTGTTATTTGGACGTAAAAAAATTTTCATTCTTCCGGGAAACATTTTTTACAGGTTTATTTTATGCCTCAAAAAACATATTCATTGCCCGAAAAACTAGATTGTTCTCGGATTTTTTTTGTTGGTGAATAGGTTGGATTGGCGAGGATGCTTTATTTTTTGGCAATATGTAACCTATGTTTGTGGTCAAATGATATCTCATGGGCGTCAACTGACGTGTTTCATGGAGGATTACGGCAAACAATTGCATACCAAAAATTTTTAAAGTAGAGTATTTCTGAAGATAATATATGTTTTGAAAACACTAAACCTATTCATGGGCAAACTATTTAGGTGTGAATTGTAAAATCAATTTTGTAAATTTTAACAAAGTTGAATGAAAGTAAACTAATAATTTTGCGAGCTTTAAAAGTGCAAGCAAAAACGATTTTAATTTTATTTTTGATATCAAAGTTTTTAGGCTTTTTTACAGCAGTAACAAGCAAGACAGTTGAAATTGTGAATCCAGGGGCTAAAGACCCTCCTGGTAAAACTTTTGCCACCTAGAAAAATTTCTGTCTTCCTTCAGTCCCCCTTAAAATTACGTTGTTACAGTTAATTCGAATTTTTTATACTTCGCCTGGAAAAAGTTTCCTAAAGCGTTATTCCGAATACGCACTTACATCAGGCATTGCTATATCAGTGAGCACTAACCCCACAACCAAAATCTTGTCTAAAATAGCGGATACTCACAAAAAATTAGTGAGTTGCTAAGAAGCATACTTTGAGTCTTAAAACTGCACGTTTATATCTATATCGACACGTTGATAGTAGTAAAATGAGGCAAAAGAATGGAGAGTCAAGGGGACTTTGCCCTAAACGACGTTGTGCAAGCGTATCAAAGTCAGTTCATACTGGCGTGTGAATGCATTTATTAGATTTCTTTTAGAATGGCAACTTACCTGCTTATATGACGAACAGGGTGAAGCAATAGCAACCATGCAAGTCTTATTATTAACTATTTCTTTTCTACTTTGTCTGCATGCTAATGTTATAACTTGGGCCCGCTAAAATCAATAAAGTCAACTTTTTTCAAAGCTTTACTACCTCATAAAACTTACACAACCTTATACTTTTGGTTGTTCAAGATATTTTTAATTAAGTTTTATAGGTCAAAATGAAGTCAAAATTTTGATTAAATAATTTGAATGTATAAATATTTTTCATGTAAGCAAAAGTTGCGCTCCTTCTTCTACATGTAAGCAGAGCTTGCGCCTCCTCTTGCCGACACAAACCAAAAACGAAATTCAAGCTTTTTCATCGTATTTTTCAATTTCCTCCAAAATTAAAGGTGAGATTAAAAAAAAGTCTTTACTTTCCATTAGAGTCCAAAATCTTCGATTACTTGACAAAGGATGTCTGGGGAAACAAATTTACCACAACAAATTAGAGTACCAACATTCAAGCAATCTCACCGAACAGGCCAAAACAAAAAAAAAGAAAATGAAATATTTTATGGTTTAAACTGCCATTCAGTGAACAAGCGAAGATCAAAATTGGCAAGACTTTTGTTATTTACTTGAGAAGCACTTTTCCCTCCCGTCATTGTTTTCACAAAATTTGCAACAAGAACACTGTGAGGATTAGCTACAGCTGCAATGCCAACATGGCAGCAATCCTTTCCAGACATGTCAGAAGTATCTCGGCATCAAAAAACATCTCTGTAAATCGGCAATTGTGCAAGAAAATTATTATTTATAAAGCCAGCATTTCAACTAATGGCAATGACACTCTCAAATGGTACTATAGTTATTGCGAAACGGAATTTAAATCCCGTTTTTATAACCATCGCCGGACTTTCAGTAATTTATATATTTATAGTGGTTTACCTAAATAAACAAATTTTGTTCCAATTTTGATTATCGAGCACTTACACTCCATGCTGGAGCTGCTTTGAAGTCCTGGTTACGTGACTTCCTTTCTTCCTGTTTGCGCCGACTCAAAATTCCCAAGATCTGGAGAAGAGCGCTTGTGGTCGCGATTCCAAAACCAACAAAGTCCGTGGGAGACCCAAAGAGTTATCGACCGATATCCCTGCTCTGTGTCCCCTACAAGATTCTCGAGAGGCTTATCTATGCCCGTGTTGAACCATCAATCGATCCACTGCTCCCTAAAGAGCAGGCTGGGTTCTGACACGTTTATATTTTAGCATTTAAATACTATAGTAGAGACGGGAAACCTGGGACAATGGGCTTCTGTGACAACAAAATCATGTAAGAATGACTACTGCTGATAAAAGAAAACCTTTTTTTTAAGAACACTACAAGTTAGCGACAAAACTAAAAAAAATCCGGACAAATTGAAAGTGAAGACTTTTATTTAGAGATCACGTCAATTTAGGGACGGAAATCAACTATTCCGAGTCAGATTCAAAGTGAAGAACTTTTTTTTACTTTTTAGAGATCACCTCGTTATGGCGACGAAAATTAAAGAAATCGGGACAGATTTAAAGTGATGAGCTTTTTTTTTTAAATCACATGTTTTTGGGACGAAAATTAAGGAAATCAGGACAGATTTAAGATGATGACCTTTTTTTAGAGATTACCTCTCTTTGGCGTCAAAAATCAAGAAACCAAGACGTAATAAAAATCTTTTTGCAATTTCCTTGCGTATTTTAACTTACGCGGCCTTCTTTCTTCAAAATTTTAAAATATGGCCCCCAAATAACAAGAAGGTTCCCCACCTCTGTACTATACCGTATGGATTGTATAGGAACTAAGGATTTTATTTGCTTAAAAAGCAAAAAACATTGTAGAAATTACAATTTAATTTAAAATACTGTTAGATTTATTTCAATTACAAAAGATATTACTAATTATAAATTAAATTTCAACAACAACTTACTGCATAACACTTCAGCATTATCATATATTTCCATCGTATTGATTCTGTTGTATTCCCACTACTTCAATATTTTTTAATTTTACACTTAATAAAAAAGAAAGAAAAATACGCTGAAGTATTGTTTTTTGAAAAGTAATCAGTAAATATTTTTATCTTACCTAGTAAGTTCATATCTCGTCTAAAAACATTAAAATATTTTTAATTGTTAATTATCGTCTTGAGTTGAAGGACATCCAGTAAAAACTTTATGCTAATGAATGTTTGCCTTGTGATCATTTCTATCCGCTTTTGGAAGAAGCAAAATATAGAAGTTAAGTTAAAACTGCCTCTTCATTATTATAGTTTCTCTAGAATGATTTCACTTAAATTAGAAGCTTTTTGTCAAGGTTACCACCAGAAGAAAATAAAGGTTAAAGTACTTTTCTAACACTCGATATGAAAAATATAAGGAGTTAAAACCGACTTGATGTTTATCATGAACACATCGATCCTTATCTATCAGCCAAGCTATCATCGGAATCTGGATAACTTTTTTTTAACAATGCTATTACCTTGCAAATACGCACGGTTTGCGTTGTTTAAAAACAAAAAAATATAAAACGTGGCACATTAAATTGTACGTGCGTCAAATGCTCACTTAGTCATTTTTAGTAGTTGTAAGTTTTAATTCTTCTACTGTTAAGTTTCTTTGCTTAAATCAAAATCTACATAAAGTTAAACATTGCAATGTTGCGAAATCAGTGCTTCAAAAGTGCTCAATAACAAAGTTAGAGCTCAAAATTAAAAACTGGCAAAATCACGGAAGTTAAAACATTACTAAAATCCAACAGACTGTTTCACCCATAAAAAGGATCATCAGGGGTATCTTATTCAAATAGAAGTTTGGATTCTATTTGAATAAGATACCCCTGATGATCCTTTTTATGGGTGAACCAGTCTGTTGGGTTTTAGCTATGTTTTAATTTCCGTGATTTTGCCAGTTTTTAAAGTTAAACATTGGATAAGTTATCAAAACTAAATTGCAAAGTTTAATTCAGTTTTTTCAAAATTAAGTCTAAACATTTTTGAAATATATTTTAAATTTTCTTTTCTTTCTGGTGTTTTGAATATTTTGAAAAAACGGTCGAGGTCTTGCAAAATTCAAATCGAAACCTAGTTGCTGTGATTGGCTTATGAATTTCATAAACATTAAAAACCTGAAAGGCATTTGTACAAGTTTCTCGCCAAACGTCTCCAAAGGAAACCACAATGCAGAAGTATGTTCCAGAACATTTTTGTGGCAGGTATTTCCTTGTAGTGCATAGTATGAAGACGTTTGTTTTTTACTGAGCTTAGTGAAATTTTAAAAAGATTTGACTGGCCTTGACTTATAAAGTAAAAACACTCGTAAACAAGTTGCATGCATATTCATTGAAATATATACTGACGATATAAATGCTTCTTTATATAAAGTTACTTCGTCAATGTTTGCAATTAACGTTTACCTGTTTCATCCTATTCCAGTTCAAACTGACAAAAAGTACAAATCATCTATATGGAGAAGAAAAAGTATTAAATCGACAGCTTTCAGTTATGCTGCTAATCAATTTTCTTTTTCAGTCTGGTTTCTGTGACAGATTTTGTTTCAAAAAAAGAAAATTAAGTAACTACAAAAATACTTTTTTTCATTGCACTGAAAATTGTTGCTGCGCAAAATAATAACAAAAATTTTTCAAAATTTTTTTATTAGATACATTATTTTTAAGATTACAACTTGTTTTACAAAAAAATAAAAATAATGCATATTTACATTGAAACTTTTAAGCTTATTATTTATTCTTCAAATCACAAGTTGCCAAGCATGTTCAGGTGTTTTGGTTTATTTGAGATATGTACAGTTATATAAAAATGTAAGGAAACTCATTTTAACATTTTGTCATAAAATTGGAAAAATAGACAGACATTTTTTGGGAGTGCTTAATGAAAATCTAGAACAAGCGTTATTTTATATACACTTTTTATCAAAAACACACACCCGCAGCCTTTTATATTTGATTTTTGAAAACATTAATAACTTCTACTTTTTTTTAGGTGGATACATTGACTGTAAATATATGTGGAGTAAAAAATTTTCTTTACTTTAAAAGTTTATAACTGCCCAATCAAAAAATTTCTCTTGGCATAATGTTGGCCGAGCAAAGGTTTTAGCGGCCTATTGTTGGCAAGGAAATATTTTGCCTAACATATGATTAACTAACATATTGTCAACAAGGACGTTGCATACTTTATCGGGAAAAAACAACAGCAGTTTGATCATCCAATCTTTAACGCATATAATCGTAATTTTCGATTAATGTTGGAGAAAAACAGTTTTAATGGCATTTGATAACAAATAACCTACGTTGTTATCTTATATTTTATCGACAAAAAGCCAATAATTGGATTATCCAACCTTTCCAAATGAATAATTCTGATTTTTGATTGTATAAAACAAAAAAACGGTTAGCTGTACACTTGATTTACAAAAAAGATTTAATCTAGCAACAATAAACATATGGCAATAGTGGATGCTGGTAAAGTAGGTGGGTTATCCACCAGTTCGGCATTTATTAAAATTCTGTTAACAATGAATGGTTGTTCTAATATGTTTAGCAAGTGATTATTTCTGTTTTTTATCTTTCTTTTTTTGTGTAACTATAACTTTATTTTTTCATCCTAACCCTTTCGAAGAACTTTCTGAGAGAATTTTATCAAACAATTGCTGCCAGTAAAGAAAGTGATACGTTGTTTTTACAAGAGAAGGGTGTTCTACAAGATCAGGAGTTATGTGTGAAGTGTTAGGGTCGCATAAGACTAGCAAATAAAAAATCTCGTGGGCAGGATAGAATGGTATGGAGATGCAAACGAAAAGGCTTTTTTATGAGGTAGGACACATTCAAATCTGGTAGGCTATTGGCACCTAATAGTGTTTTAAATAAAGACAGGACAACTATGCCGTTACACTTGGTACATTATCGTTTTTTTGTTTCCGTTTTTTTACTTGTCATTAAACAGTGTTTTTGTTCATAAAATAAGGCACAGCTAGTAATTCAAATTAAGCTGAAAGAAGCAATTCAAAAAAAAGTTGTATAATTAGAATTAAAATATGACTTTTGCACAACAAAAACAAAAAAACAATATACTATAGGCTAGCAAAATTAGAACTTGATATAGAGGAAAAGTTTTTAAACATTGAACAAAAACATAATTAACATATTGCTTCTGGCTCAGAATTAATAGAAAAAAATGTGCTGTAAAATATCATGTTTTGAGACTGGCCTTCTACTAAAAAATTAAATTGTAGACAGTAAACTCGATTTATCTAAGGTTTTTTAAGTCTGGTTATGCTTTTTTGTTAATTTGTTTTTGCTTTTAGTCATAGATTTTTGGTTTATTTAATTTGTTTTTTTTTTTACTTCTAAATATGTGTTTCATAAATGTTATCAGTTTTGTTTGCTTTTTTTAGATTTAATTGGTGTTTTTTAGTTAAATGTTATGGCCTTTTAAAAGATTAAATTACAGTCGAAATGACTAACGTTACCTACAAAAACTGATGCAACTATAACTTAAAATAAATTATTTTCATTAAAACTGCCACATAACTAAAGTTTATTGCAAATAGACTATTTGTAATTATTATAAAAGAGCTTAGGTTAAATTTAAAGCAAGAATCTAGCACAAGGGTTTCCAAACTTTTTGTTTATCGGTACCTTTTTGAACACTTTATAGCAATGGTCCCCAAACTGGGCCGGATCCGGCCCACAAAGACTTTTTATTCGGCCCGCGAAGATCTTTAAAAAATATATGCACTCGCTCTGAGCCACAGTTGGATAGAATTATGTCGGGAATTTTGGAAGAAAAAAAGTGAAATCAGAGATCGAATCGAAGTGAAGACCTTTTTTTTTTTTTTGGAGATCACTATGATTTTGGGAGAAAAATAGTGAAATTAGAAATCGAATCGGAATAAAAACCTTTGTTTTTTTTTAGTCTCTAGCTTTGGCCCGAGGAGGTCCAAAAAAATCTATACACGGCCCCCTGCTCGAAAAGTTTGGGGACTTTTGCTTTATAGGCTCTCATGTACCCCCAAAATTTTGTCATATTTTTAGCGCTAAGATCAACTTGTTCTAATGCATAACTTGCTTTTTATCATTAAGCAACCCATTGCAATCCTTCAAACTATTTTAAAAATTGGTAGTTTATAATGATAAGAAACTTTATCTTCAAGTTTTTATTGTGGCAGTTCAAATCACTAAACTAATTTTATTTGCATTTAGTATTTTCTTCTTCAAATAAAAATAAAAGCAAAACAATTACAATATTTCGGACAACTTATTTTATCATAATTAAAAGAGCAGCTTAACGTTATCTAACTGATGTCTGCGGGAGAATAAATTTATGTATTACGATCTGTGACAAAGCCATACTGCTGTATAAGAGTGGGTGTAATATCACCCAATCATGTAATATGGAACGATAAGATGTGAAATTCGAAAATGTATAGAAACGCTAAATTTTACGTTTAAAACAAAACTTTATACAATAACTAAAGTTGGATTTTGTGTGAAAATATAAATTTATATTTTTGGGTATCAAGTGAATTGCTTCAGTTTTAGTTACTAAATTTTAGTTTGATATAAAAATGTTATTGTTAGTAATTAAATAAAATTTTAAAAGAACAAAATAATAAAAAGCAAACAAAATTCTTCAGAGCTATGTAATACGAGTTTAAAGAAACTGCAATTTAGTTAAAAAAGTATTGTAAATAAGCTAGCAATAGGCCTACTACTATATGAATGAGCCTGCTTTTTAGCAACCAGCTCATGAATATGAGGTGAAACATTGGAAACAGCAGAACGAAAATTATGTTCTCGTGTTTTGAGTTAATTTTTATTTAATTTCCACCAGCTCTGAAAATATTGATTCACATAGCCGTAATTATGAAAGCAACAATAATGCTTAAATAGCAAGTGTAGCAATTTTTTGTAAGAGTTGCGCGTTGTAGACCAAAAATTTACATAACTATTTCACAGAATACATATCGCGTGCAAAGCCACCATGTTGTAGTTTAGCCAGTCCCTCTAGCGTAGCAGTCAAGGTTCAATGAACAGTTTTGTAAAACGTTGGGTCTCAAAATGTGCATTACAACTCAGAAATTTTTCCATAGAAGGACTTCTTCACAGACAACTTAGAATCATTGTATTAGTCTATCTTAATTTTGATAAGTTATTGGAAACTAGCAAGAATACATAGAAAAAATACTGGGATTGAAATTTAATCAATTACCTTAACAACAGAAAGGTTATATAAGCATATTCTCTCACGTATAATGTACCCCTTGGAAAGCCAAAATGTGTCCCAGTTTGAGAACCCCTGATCTAGCATGTGGGACACAGCCAAGTTAAACCGAGCAATTCCAAACAAGCCCGAGAGAATTTGTATGGGCAATTAGTCGAAAGTTATTGGGAAACGGTAAGGTTGTTAGTGTATAGCTATAGTTGTAAGTTCGGTGCACCAACGTCCGTTGAATATCGAAAGCAACGTGGAGTTAACATTGGCGACGTGCCTAATTACATTGGCGTATTACAGGAAAAAATTCTTGGATGGTTGAGAAACCGTTTGCATTTCAACAAAATGTTGATTATAACGGTCTTCTGAATTCATTGAGCTTTTGTCGGCTGACAGTTTCAGGCTCTACCGGTGGTTCGTTTCTGCGACAATAACTGCATGATCGAGCGACACTTCATCAAACGACATTTAATCGAAACGATACTTGATCGAACAACACTTGATCGAAGCGACACGTGTTCGAAATGACACATGATCGAAACGACACTTGACTAAAACGAGACTTAATCAAAACGACACTTGATCGAAACGGCAGTTGATAAAAAAAAAGATATACAATATTTTTGCATGTTTCTGCAATTAAACAATTTCTTTGTTACCCTTAAATTAGATTCATAGAAAGTGAAAGCCATCAGTAAAAAGACAGTTTATTTTTATTTTTTATAACTTTTTGTCAATGTCAATGTCAGGGTTTTTTAACAAGGCCCCTTGGCAAAGTATTTTTAGGGGGGGCAACAAGTAGATGTCTTGTCATGGTTATTGTTCGTTAGACGTCTATTGCTGCCATTTTTTTGCATTCTTTTTACGTTATAGTCAGTTATTTAGGGGGGCATTGTTCCATGGCCCCACCCTTGGAGACCCCCTTGGAGAAATTAGAGACTAATTCAAAAGGGAAACGTTTTTTTAGAGATTACTATGTTTTGGGACAAAAAATCGACAAAACTGAGACAGATTCAAAGTGAAGACCTTTTTTTTGGAGATCACTATGTTTTTGAGAGAAAAATTGTCAAAACCGGACAGATTCAAATTTGTAAATTTTCTCTTTCATTACTCGATCAAGTTTCGTTTTCATCACGTGTCGATCACGTGTCGCTTTGATCAAGAGTCGTTCGATCAACTGTCGAGTCACGTAACAAGGTAACAATTTCTGATTAAGTGTTGTTTTTGAAATAAAAAAATATTTCATCAAAGAAATCAATGTGATCCAATTTGCATTCTGAAGCAATCGGTAAATTATAGTTTTTATAAAGTTACAATAGCTTTTTTAGACGTTCTAGCTTAGGTTTAAATTTATTAGATAGGGTAACAAAGCCGTTATTACGGTATTAACCTACATTATTTAGATTAAATATTTGGTTCGTTAAAGATAAAAAAGCCAACTAATTTACAAACTTCTACATTGTCGATCGAAAGATTACACATTCAACTTAAAATTTTGTAGATTTTTTAACTCATAGATTGGCATTAAAATCAAAACGAATTATTTTATTTCAATATTAGTCCTTAACATATAATTTCTTAAACAGGACTAAACAAGCTGCAGGGACGAATGCTGATAAAATAACGTAAATATTAACTCTTTATAAAATTGTTTTCTTGCCTTTTTATTCTTTTGTTAAATTTTACTTCTTAAATAAAACTATTTTATCGTTTTCTCGATTATGTTTATAATAAGAGATGTGAAGCTGGTAATATGAGCAATAAGTCGGTAATGCAAATGCAGTTGACGACTACAAGTTACAAAAGTTGAAATATAAACCAGTGCTGAATATTTCATACTTCACAGTTTGAACGCTTGAACGTTAGTTGTTTTCCAGCTTAACAAGATGATCTTAAATTTGTGTATTAAGTATTTTCAACTTCGTTTCGCTTAATGTATGACTTATTATGCATTAATAAGTTGATTTTTTTAGAAAACCGTTATGTATCAGAAAAAATTTGTTAAATAAATTTCGATGGCTGGCGATTTCTAATGAATAACGCGTTCTGATCCTCAACGATTATAAAGCCATTCCAGTTTTTACAATTCTGTGCTAGTGCCGCTTGGCGTGGTGGTACACAATAACCGAGAAAATTTCTTTAACTATCAACTGAAAAACACATCTCTAGAAACAACTAAATTTTGATATCTATATTTTATGTTTATCTACTTCATATCTTAAATTTTTGTGAACGATTACCCATTTCTCTTTAGCGTGATTTTTAAGATACTTTCTTAGCACAACAATATGAGTGAAACATATTGTTTACAATTAATATTAAGTCATTGGCTGCAGAACTCGAGTGCCAACACTCTGATTCGCAAAGAAAAGAACGTGAATTTAATTCTTAGCCTAACTGATAGATTTTTATTTTGCAACAAATTTCAAAATTTTGTCATGCTGCTTACGTACAAGGGTCACGCAGTTTAAAACAAAAAGCAGAAATCCGACCAACATCAATAGGTTCTTCGAGAAAGAAAAACAATTAAATTGATACTTTTTGGTTATGCTGCTAATTAAATTTTTTGTTTCAGGGGGGCGACGTGACTGAAAAAGTTTGTGAAAAAAATTAAATAGTTAAATAGTTGAAAGAATTTTTCTCCTCATCATACTGACAATTTAAGTTATACAACAAATCTTTTAACTGTTAGTTTGTTTTTACACATACTAGCAACTGAGAAAAGCTTTTCAAATTGTTTTATTAGACACTTCATTTCAAAAATACAACAGCTTGTTTCACAGAAAAATAAAAAAAGGTATAAAATAACGCATTAGTAAATTAAAGCTAAGCATTCATGCGTTAAATTGCAATGTTGCCAAGCATATCAAAGCGCATAATTTTATGCAAGATATTTACAGATTTGTTATACCAAAAATGCATTGAAACATATAGTAACTTTTTGTTGTAAACTTGCAAAAATAAATCAACTTAATTTGGAAATGCTCAATGGAATTCCAGAACAAACATAAATTTTTTTTTATCAAAACACACACCCAAATAATTTTTTTTTATTCAAGAAAAAGAAAATTTATTTCTTAATATTTGTGGATAATTTGACTATATTTTCTTAAATTATTTTACTGACTCTTTCCATTATTTGGTTGATTCTTACTTTTTTTTGAATAAAATCATTTTATCGTTTTTTCGCATCAGTATGAATAGCGACTTGGATAATAAGCCAGTTCCGCATATCCAGTTGATGAATGAAAGACCGCACGATCGTAATAATTATAATAATAAGGCTTTGGAGGCGAATATCGATATAAGCACCAGCGTTAACTCACTTTATGATAGTTTTAATTTTATTTTTATTTAGTTATTTACTGGACACTGCCAATAGTTCGTATCATTTTTTATTTGCGCAATTTCGTTTATTTAAAAAGATCAACTAACTCTTTTGTCAAACTAGTTTTTACAAGTCAAAATGCGCAGTTCTTCATTTTATCTTTGACCACAATTTTTTATTTTTTTTGCCCATTGCCGTTACAAACAAAAACACTGTTGCGCAAAACTTTATGATTATAACAGATAAACAAAACACTATGATTGGAACAAATTGAATGGGATCAATATTAAATCGTCCGCAAGATAAATCAATTACTAACACTTTGACTGGCAAAAAACAAGAGATCCTCTGTTTATTTAAAAAATTTTCATCGCGCCCTCAGAAAAAGCACCTAACAAGAAATTTCTGAATGTAACCAAGCTGCTTATGTACAATGGTGACTCAACTAAAGGCTAACATCAATTGGATTGTCGTCGTGACTTCCTTTCTTCCTGTTTGCGCCGACTCAAAATTCCCAAGATCTGGAGAAGAGCGCTTGTAGTCGCGATCCCAAAGTCAATAAAGCCTGTGGGGGACCCAAAGAGTTATCGACCGATATCTCTTCTCTGTGTCCCCTACAAGATCCTCAAGAGGCTTATCTACGGTCGCGTCGAGCCATTAATCGATCAATTGGCTATTAGAAAAGAAGAATAATTAAATCGATACATGCCAGTTATGTTGCTAATTTATTTTCTTGGTTGATAGAGGAAGTTTGTAAAAGGAAAATAGACTAGCTGGGAGAAACTTTTGCTCATGATACTGACAATTTTTAGTTAAGGAACTAATTTTCTAACTGTTATTTTTTGGCTTATACTTAAAATGCTTGCGTGATTGCTCAATTGCTCACGTGTCACTACAAAAACAATTAAAAATTTTTTGCAAGTAATTGTGCAATATTTACGCTGCTTATAAATACTCGTGGTTCTTTACTTCCATCATTGTCATGACTGCCATTGAAAAGCGTAACACGAAAAGTTTCTGTTATAGCTTTCGATATGCTTGGTAACTGACAGACAATTTGAAATTCATAATAAGACTAATTTAAAGTTATAATTAAACACGTTCTTTTAAATGTTACAACAACTTTTTTTAAGAAAAAATATAAAAAGTTTAAAATAATACATACTTGAATTGAAGCTAAGCTTTTATGCTATAAATTGCTAGGTTGCCAAGCATATCGAAGTGCATGGTTTTATGCAAAATATTCGCTGATTAGTTATACCAAATTTGGACTTAAACAGGATTTAAACAGGACTAAAAATGCTGTAGGAGTGTGTTTTAATGAAATATCGTATTTTTCCGCATATAATGCGCATTTTTACAACTCAAATATAGGTTTTTAATTCCTTATGCGGATTATCTGCCGGTACAATAAGTTTGAAGTTTGTTCTTTCCAAAATAATAAAGGCATAATCAAGTCTTTCCACAAGTGAGCAAAAATGTGGTCTTAAAACTGCAATACAAATCCTCCATATCACTATGGTGAATCCATTTCCCGACCTAGTGGGGAGTAGTGACGTTATGAGTGTATTTACAACCGCATCGAGAAGCTGCAGTAACGATGTGATACCATCGTATTTATATGTGCCGGTTAGGTATTTGAAAAAGCGGGGTATCGAAGAAATCTAAATGCGCCGAGGACAAGCAGGCTGTGGTCACTTCTAACAGCCTAACTGGTCGATGACTACGCAAAAACATTTTCATTTTGCGCGTTTCAAGTTTTTCTTTATTAATTGCTTCACAGCAAGCAACAATGAGGATTTTTCATTCGCATATATACGTTGACAAGAATAACTGTTGTGATTTCAAAGCTGGGGAAGGGGTAGGGCGTATTTTACTCGAAGATAATAGTTTTTACCAAAATTGCATCTCTGAAAGCAGGGTGCGAAATATCTGTGGAAAAATACGATAAGCAACACTCTTTTTAAGATTATTTTACTGGCTTAGTACATTATTTTATTGATTCTTAATTTTTTGAATAAAATCATTCTATTGTTTTTTCGCATAAGAATGGATAGCTATATGAACAATAAGTCGGTTTTGCATATGCAGTTGATGAATACAAGACCGCGCAATCGCGATAAGAAGAATAAGAAAAAGGCGAATATCGATACCAGAGAGTAAGATCAAGTGTTGCATGGGTACTTGGGAAATTTGACAAAGAGTTATTCCAGAGCCAAGTGCCTTCATTTGCTCGATCATCAAGGCCAATCCAAATGCTACTTTTATATTGGCTTGCTCTTCTGACCACACTGTTGAAAATATAAAAAACAAAGTTGGAAAAACTACCTTTAAATTAAACAAATAAAATTTGTCTGTCAAAAATAACTATTTACATCAGGGTGCTTTGATTATTCAAAGTATCAAGATTTCATTTTTATGTCATTTGCGTGTGGCATTCATTAAGCATGAACGTTGCAATATATTGAAAAGCAAAACTCATATTTAGTCAACTTTTTTGATTATGCAAAAATCGGATCTACAACGATTGTATCCGTCACTTACGATATTATGAAGCACTACAATGTTCAAAGCAAAAAAAGCACTTAGAAATATTTGGGATTTAAACTGTGCAACGAGGACTTAAGCACGATTAAATATTTTTTAAATAGTTTATTCAAAAAAATGTTTGCTTAAAAAAATTAAAATTGTTTTCTGTACTAGAAAGTCAAAAAAGTTTTTTTTACAATTCTTAGCTTATTTTTTCAGCAAAAACTTTATTCGGTTTGAAAATAGCCTTTGAAATTAGATAAAACAATGTATAAACGTCTCGAATACCCTTGTAACCACCCTTGAAACTGTGTTCAATACAGGGGTCGGAAACCTATGACTCGCGAGCCAGATGTGGCTCTTTTGATAACAGCATCTGGCTCTTTTGTTGACAAGCATAAACTAGCGCACATAAAAAAAAAGGATCTGCGCACACAAGATTTTAAAAGTGAAAATCTTTTTTTAAGCGATCTTCTTCTTCTTCTTCTTCTTTCGGCCTTTCCCTTTAGTCAGGGGTGGCCACAGCGTATCATCATTCTCCACATCTTTCTGTCTTCAGTATCCATCTCCTTCACACCAACTTCTTTCATATCTTCTTTTACCACATCTAAAAATCTTCTCTTTGGTCTCCCTCTTCTCCTCTTTCCTGGTAACTCCATTTCCATCATCTTTCTTCCTACATACTCTTGGTCTCTCCTCATGACGTATCCATACCACCTCAGCCTGCCTTCCCTCATCTTCATTCCTAACCGTTCTACCTTAACAGTACTCCTGATGTGCTCGTTTCTAATCTTGTCTTTTCTCGTCACTCACACTTTTTTTAAGCGATCACTACGTTTCAAAGACAAAAATCGAGAAATCAAAGTCAGATTCAAGGTGAAGATCTTTTTTTTTAGAGATCACTACGTTTTTGAGACGAAAATTGAGAAATCAGCGTCAATAGTCAATAATATAAGTTTCAATTCGAAAAAAAGACCAAAATTTGCTCACGAACAAATTTTTGCCCACACACAGGTAAAAATTAGAGAAACATAGCATGACTCTCATGGAAATACATTTAAAAATATGTAGCTTTTATGGCTTTCTTACCCAAAAAGATTTCCGACCCCTGGTTTAATATATTACTCCTTGTACAAACTAGACGCAGCTAACTGCAGTAAAAAACTTTCCAAAAATTTTTTTGTATATTCAAACATACTTATACATTAGCATTCAAAAGCATGAAAACAAATAGATAATTAAAAAAACAGATTTTAACAATCTTACTCTCGAATTGCAATGCTTTGAATACCACGTGATGCCAAAGTCGCATTCATTGAATGACATTGTGAGCGAGCACTGTTCCAAGTTAGAGTAGAACTGATAAACTTGTACTTGTAACCCACAAATGAAAAAAACCAGCCATCATTTGATGTCAAGTAACCTAAACATATAAGAATTGCTTATAATTTGTGTTTGCTTCTTGTAAAATTGTAAATTAATTGCAATATACAGAATTTTATTCAAGCAACAAATTTAATTATAGTTTTGGACTGCAATGTTAAAACAAAATCTATTTTTGACAAAATTCTTTTACTCTAATTGACGTCAGTGTTGCACAAAATTACAAAATTTTAGAATTAAGTTAAATCGTCACATTTTTTAACCAATTTTTGAAATAATTTTTTTTCAAACTTAGCTAAAGTTATTGTAATTCTACAAACTTTTTATATAAAAGAAATATAAAGTTATAACTTTTCATACCTTCACTAACGTTAACCATGTTTCCGGAATACAATATCAATTTTTGTTGAGACAACAGTTGGTCATTAATGTTTAAAACAACTTGTATTTGCTTTTTCGTCAAATCATTCATGCTTTGAATTTGTTGAAGAACTTCAATTTGCTTTTTGCTAATTTTATTCAAATTGACGATTAGCTGTAACAAGTTGTTGCTGTCAATCGCGCGCGCAAATTTTTTCTTATCGCTGGCCAAATTTTGCCTCTAAGTTTATTGTGGGCCGCAATCGTTTTAGTAATCAACATGATGAACTTTTTTGTCTTCACTTTGATTTTAACGTAATGTTTTAAATTAACTTTCCGCGAGTTTAGTTGAAAAAAAAATGAAAAAGGAAAAATGGGACATTATTATGATTTAACGTGTATTTTTCGCCACAACTGATTCAGGAATCAAAGTAATGATTTTTTTTTGTCTACAACTAGATTTGTGGTTAGAATGTTAAATCTAGTGAATACCAAAAAATCTCATCACTTTGATTTCTTCAAAAAAAAAGAAATTTTATGCTTTTGACCAAAAAAAGTTCATCACCTTTATATCACGTGAGAAAAACCTCTTTCTGAGAGAAAAGACTGCGTTCGAAAATTAAGTTTTGTTTTTATATTAATACTTATAAGTACAAAAAGTTTTTTTGGTTAGATTGTTGATTAGTTGTATCCATCTACAATTTATTATTTAAATCATTTAATTAAAAATTATACAATCACTGCTTAAATTCTAATAGCAATGTACTAAAATCACCTTTTTTAAAAGCATTAAACATGTTTTTTGATATTCATGTGAAATATTAAATCGCACTTTTCAAACTTTTTTTAGAAGCAAATCGAAAAAGATAAAATTTTTTTACTAATTATAAACGGCAAAGAAATTGCATATATCTTGGTCCTATACAATTAATATCAAAAAAATTTACAAACCAAAATTTGCAATCCAATAATTACAAGTGATAATAACAGATAGATCATCATAATAATAAGTGCAACAATTTGATGCTTTTTTGCATATTTCGTGGTTGCTGCTGCAGATAATGTTTCGTTGCTGTGTGCGGATGTTGTCACTTCTTCATCTGCATATATGATAGCTTTTAATGGCAAAATTTTAACAAACTAAGTAAAACTTTTACAATCAACAAAAAATTGCTGTAGCTTTGTATTTCGCATGGTGCTGTGTGAGCATGATATTTTGGTTACGGTCATTATTATCGTAAAAAAATAAAAGTTTGATATTTTTGCCATGTTGCATTTTGGTTTCATTAGATATAAACTGTTTCAAATGTTTTAGTCAAAACAAAAACGTTATAAAAAATTACTTATTTGTTTTACATATATTAGAAGATTTGAAATATATAGTTTTAAAAATTAGGTACTTGAAAGATTTTTCCCATTGATCATTGTAGTTAATTTTCGTAATAAAAATATTTGCATTAGTAAAAGTTTTGATTGATACTTTACTAAGGCATTAATAGAACTGAAAAAAAACTGCCACATTTTTTAAACATGAGTTTAGTTGACTGTCACAGGTGGCTCTTGCCTTGAATTACTTTCAGCCTTTTAACTTAAATTAAAGGAAAGATACAAAGAAAAAATGCTGTCAAATGAACAAATAATTTCTACGAGTTGCTTTTAAGATTTGAAAAATATTTTGTTAAGAATCAAACTAACAAATTTGGAAAAAAGTTTTTGTAATATTTTATTTAAATGAATTTATTTACACTGGTCAATTGCGTTTCTCATTCACTTTCTTAATTACTAAACGTGCATTTTTTTATTATGAAAAAGAAATTGTTCAGCAATTTTGTTGTAAGTAGCTGCTGTTTTGATCAGATCACAATCGCATTTTTATATTAACTGAAAAACTTTTATCTCTCCTTCTATAAATAAGAAAAACAGGCAAAAAACAAAAACATTGGCAATACCTAAAAATAATTTTGAAGCTTACTTGCTTGAAAAAAACGCTCATTTAGTGGAGAACGTGATGGCCTTGGATTTCTTGTGTATCCTGCAAATTGAATTGTTACGGTAATAATAATTTTTTAGTATAGAATGAGCAATACGATAATGTTAATTCCATAAGACAAAAAATATGAACAATAATTTTTAAAATTTTCTATAGTTTGATAAAAATATAAGTACCTGAATTGTGATCAAAAACTAAAAAATTTTCCTTTCAGACTTAGGCTAAGTTTTTTTACTTGTTTTGGTTTTAACGGCAAAAAATAAATTGTAAAGTCATATTTTTATATGTGTTTTATTACTTTGATTCGGTGTTCTATTTTAAAGATTAGCACCTTATATTAAATTTGCATTTTGACTCATAATTATAGCTTTAGCATACACAAATTTTTTGCTGAACATATGTAGTCGAACCATAATATCAATACCCCTTTTTTGTTTCTTATAGCTTTTTTAATCTTATACAGGTTACTTTTTTGTGAACCGTTTTATTTTTTTAATATAATTAATACGAGTATACGATAGCTGTAAATTCAAATTGTAAAAATTATAAACCTACTGGAAATTTCTTCAGGATCGTCATAAATATTCATAATTTTTCTTTGCTTGATTTTACGTCCAAAATAATTCTACGCATTAATATAAAGAATTAATCGTCTTTTATTTTTTTTCTAGTCTATCAAAGAAAAAAAGTTTTTACAAAATATAAACTTGTTTGGTACTTTCCGTAACATGCAAAAATAGCTAACACTTGTCAACCGAAGGTATTGAAAAATTTATTCTATTTTTTTAAATGGTTTAATTCTCTTACTTATTCGACAAAATAATCAATATAAATGTTATATATTACAACCATAGATGCAAAAGATTTATGAGTAATATTGCATTACTACCTTTGAAATAACTAAACCCATAAAAATACATGTTTCTAAAAACTAATATTAAAGGTTAAATTTCTTTACGTTTCATATTTGTCTTGTTTTTTTCCTTAACGTATTTAAAACATGCAGTTTCCAAACTTAATAAAAATATAGCTTGCTAATAGAGGCATAGAAAAATGTGAAACTTTTTCCACTATCGAAATTTTTTTGTTTTCAATACTTCCTCTTCTTGTTACCTTGCATACTTGAATTTTTTATTTCCTTTTGGCTGGAAAAAGAAAAATTGTTTGGAACAACTGTGACAATGTCTGTTACAATTATTTTCTAAAGTTGCGCTGGCTTTGAAAAATATTTACTTTTTTACTATAGTTAACGTGATTACCATTTTCACTAAAATTTTACTTTTTTTGTTATTAAAGAAAGCATTACTGGAAATAAAATTTTTTAAATACTTGTTTAATTAATTTATGTCTGAAAAGCGTTGTTTTACAAAATTGTTTTGAATTTCGACAAACTATTTACTTTTTTACAAGCTTAAGACAGACACCAATTTCTAGCCATTCATGCTTTTAAGACAGCTTTTTACAGTAGAGGGACGGTATGTATTAATTGAACCAATTTCAAATTTTCTTGTCCAATAAGATGTAATTCTCGTGTAATACAATAGTGATAATTTATGATTTTTACCGAATTAGTTTTTGGTAGCTAATCCCTAAATTTTAAATTTCTTTATCAAATAAGAAAATTAACGATGCAATTACCTTGAAGTACAAGTTTGGATGGAGTTCAAATTCGATTTTTTATTTTTAATTGTTAAGTTCCCGTTCAAGTTTAAATTTGGAAAGCTGAAATTAAGTGTTTGGGAAAAAAATGAGAGATAAATCTCTTCTTTTTATTTGAAAATCATAAGTTTGTTGTTTTGAGAGGTAAAAGTAAATATGTTATTGTTTGCAATTCTAATGTTTCGAAAAAAGTTCAATTCAGCTGAGCTAACTACTTTACACGTCAGTAAATCAGTCTAAGATGCTTAGACTGCAACTATTTAATGAATACACTTAGTTTTTTACTAGTGAACAGAAATCACCGTGAATTTTAAAGCAATCACAAAAATAAATGCACAATAAAATAGAAAAAACTTACTCTTTGAATGTGCTTTCATTTACACAATGTACTGTACAATGCAATTTTTTTTACATTGGAACTAAACCTCGTACTTTCTATTTGTTCCATACTGAAGTATTACGATCTTTTTTGTTTGGATTAGATGTTCTTATTGGACGTTCTATTTGTTCCATACTGAAATATTACGATCTTTTTAGTTTACAAAAAATCACCTGCTTTTTTTGTTAATTTCACAATCAATGTATGAGCAATATTTCGTACATCAACACAGCTTTACAAATCTTAGTACTTTTCAAACAGCATTTGATTACCATCATTATTAAGAAATTAATTGAAACAAAAATTAACTTCTACAAATTATATTTCTAAATCGTCATTTTTATAATAACAAAAAAATTTTGATTAATGAAGGGCTTCTAATTTAGTGCTGAACATTCTTTTTTACACACATTGTTGCTGTTGCATTGTTTACTGTACAGTAAAGATATAACGTTCATACCTTTTTAATTTATTAAGTGCAAACAAAAAATTTACGCAAAATCGGAATTCTTTTCTAACAGAGATTTATAATTTAGAAGTCTTCTCAGAAACTGTTTAATTTGTTTTATAGCCTACTAAAAATGTGAACGAATATGGGGCAGAGAATACAGAAATTAGACTTTTTTAAAAATTTGCATTTCCGTTTGCTGTATTTCAAAGTAAGGTTATTGTGACATCATTATTAAATCATTGTCATTTTATTTTACGATCAAATTCATACTTTTTTCAAAGGATTAATGCATTATTAAATATTCTACGTGACATTTTTTCAATCAGAGCTACATTTAGAAGAAATAACTTTATAATATTTTTTTCTTTAAAAGGTGAAAAAAAACCTATGAAATGTACTCTGTACAGCAATATTTTTTTCAGACGTAAAAGCAATGTCTTTTACCAATTCTTTTTGTCGCTATGGTATGTTTAATTTAAAGCAAGGCGTCGGACCATTTAAAATACCGTTCCGGTTCAGGTTCAGGTTCGGAAAATTTTATTTTTAATAGTTCAGTTCAGGTTCAGGTTCAGAAAATGTTACTTTTCGGGTTCAGTTCCGTTTCAAGTTTAAAATTTTTTTTTAAAAGTTCAGTTCCGGTTTGAGTTTAAAGAAAACAATTAGCAGTTGGTACGATTTTTTATTCATGTTTGGTTTAATTGTTATAATTGAAAAAAATACTTTTTATGTCCAGTTTTGCAAATCTTTAAACCAAGGACATGGCTTGTAGATTCTTGCCAAAGACATACCACACCAAAAGATTTGAAAAAGAAAGCAAAACAATTTTGACAGCATCATGATTTTGCACGATTTTATCAAGAAGCCCTAACGTAACAAATATAACTGTGCAAAATAAATTATCTTTGTTATGTACTGGAAAGTTTTTGGTGCTCAAAAATCAATTTAGAAGTGTTATGGGTGGAAATAATCAATTTTATCCCTAAAAAGAAAATTTAATGATTGAATCTGGTGTACAGCATATCGAAATAAATTGTTATTTGGATGTAAAAAAATTTTCATTCTTCCGGGAAACATTTTTTACAGGTGTATTTTATGCCTCAAAAAACATATTCATTGCCCGAAAAACTAGATTGTTCTCGGATTTTTTTTGTTGATGAACAGGTTGGATTGGCGGTGGTGCCTTTATTTTTTTGCAATATGTAAGCTATGTTTGTAGTCAAATGATATCTCATGGGCGTCAACTGATATGTTTCTTGGAGGATTGTGGCAAACAATTACATACCAAAAATTTTTAAAGTAGAGTATTTTTGATGACAGTATATGTTTTGAAAACACTAAACCTATTCATGGGCAAATTATTTAGATGTGAATTGTAAAATCAATTTTGTAAATTTTAACAAAGTTGAATGAATGTATACGAATAATTTTGCGAGCTTTAAAAGTGCAAGCAAAAACGTTATTAATTTTATTTTTTATATCAAGGTTTTTAGGCTTTTTTACAGCAGTAACAAGCAAGACAGTTGAAATTGTGAATCCAGGGGCTAAAGATCTTTCTGGCGAAATTTATGCCCCCGAGAAAAATTTCTGTCTTCCTTCAGTCCCCCTTAAAATTACGTTGTTACAGTTAATTCAAATTTTTTATACTTCGCCTGGAGAAAGTTTCCTAAAGTGTTATTCCGAATACGCACTTACATCAGGCATTGCTATATCAGTGAGCACTAACCCCACAACCAAAATCTTGTCTAAAATAGCGGATACTCACAAGAAATTAGTGAGTTGCTAAGAAGCATACTTTGAGTCTTAAAACTGCACGTTTATATCTATATCGACACGTTGATGGTAGTAAAATGAGGCAAAAGAATGGAGAGTCAAGGGGACTTTGCCCTAAACGACGTTGTGCAAGCGTATCAAAGTCAGTTCATACTGGCGTGTGAATGCATTTATTAGATTTCTTTTAGAATGGCAACTTACCTGCTTATATGACGAACAGGGTGAAGCAATAGCAACCATGCAAGTCTTATTATTAACTATTTCTTTTCTACTTTGTCTGCATGCTAATGTTATAACTTGGGCCCGCTAAAATCAATAAAATCAACTTTTTTCAAAGCTTTACTACCTCATAAAACTTACACAACCTTATACTTTTGGTTGTTCAGGAGTATTTTTAATTAAGTTTTATAGGTCAAAATGAAGTCAAAATTTTGAATAAATAATTTAAATATATAAATATTTTTCATGTAAGAAAAAGTTGCGCTCCTTCTTCTTCATGTAAGCATAGCTTGCATTCCCCTTGCCGACACAAACCAAAAACGAAATTCAAGCTTTTTCATCATATTCTTCAATTTTCTTCAAAATTAAAGGTGAAGACTAATAAAAAAAAGTCTTTACTTTCCATTAGAGTCCAAAATCTTTAATTTCGTTCAAAATTGAAGGTGTAGACTAAAAAGTTTGTCATTGCAACTATCAGTTAGTTTGTACCCAGTTGCTCGCTCCCCCTGAAAAAACTTTCACTCATCAGTTTAAGAATCCAAGATCTAAGCTTATTTAAAATTAAAATGAGAGCGTCAAACCAGATCCGTTTGAAATAAAGTTTCGTTTCCGGTTCAGGTACGGCAAATTTTATTTTTACAGGTTCAGCTCCGGTTCCGGTTCAAAGATTAATAACGGTTAATATCGGTTTACGAATCCGGTTCGGGTTCTACTTGATGTGCTACTTTAAAGCTACATTATGTTGCATTCGACAGCATTATTGTGTGATGTGCAAACAAAATGTTGAATCAATATCACTTTAGATTGCTTTTTCAAAACTCATGTTCAACTAGTTTTTTGGAGATGACAGCAGAGGTTGGGAGGGGTTTTTCTGAACTTTCGATGTAAGATTTTAATGTTAAAGGCAAAAAAAACAAATTTTAATAAAATGTATACGTAATGACGAACTTTCCCTCTAAGAGCTTGCTTAGTGTGCGTGGAATGAAAGGCCGTGTAAGCAGGTAGATATATTCAAATTTAGGGACCTGAGGCTCTATTTCCCAATTTTTGTCCGACATTTTGAGGTTTCGTGCTATTTTCGAGGTGAAGACTTTTTTTTTAGACAACACCTCGATTTTGGGAGGAAAATAGGGAAGTCAGAGATGATACCGAAGAGAAAACCTTTTTTTTTAGCGATCACCATGATTTTTGGAGTAAAACTGAAAGGTGAGATGAAAGGTATTTGAATATCCACCAATGTGTGGAGCTTGCTTCTGATTGAAAGCACGTATTTAGCTTGTCTTGCCAATACTTATGCAGTGCGCAGCAAAATGAAAGTACTGCGCGGGGGTTCTAGGCTAGCTGCACTGCCGAGTAGTCGCGCAGCTTAGAGGGAACGTTGGTAATGACTACTTTATAGGCTACTATATTATAACACTAAAGCTCTTGTGAAGATTTTTCAATGCATTTCTTGGAGAACATGTTTACTGAATGCTATAACTGTTAAAACTAAAAAAATACATGTAAATAAAACTACAGTAAACCTCGGTTAATCCGAATTTGGATAATTCAAATATTTGCCTAATCCGGATAAAACTAAAGGTACAAACGATTTCTAATGTTTTTCTTAATAGAAAGCTTTGGATAATCCATATTATTTAATCCGGATCTTCGCTTATTTCGGATAAAAAATTTTTTTTTTCTTAATCCGGATTTTTCCGCTTTACAACTGTAGCAGGATGTCTTTTGTCAACGTCATAAACATTATTCCACGTTATGGTTTACAAGCGTTGGCTATGTTGCTTGTTACTTGAAATTTATATCAGTTCAACTTAAAAAGTGTGTTTGTTGGTTTGCTGTAGTTGTGTCGTATATAAGTGTGCTATAATTGTGTTGCACAGCAAAGCACATAAACTTTATTAGTCCTCTACAAGTGTTTAAACTATATAAATAAATTTGTTTATTTCAAAGAATTGTACCATTTGGTCTTACAGTATATTCAAATAAGGTGATTTTTGTCTACATCTTACTACTCTGGATAACGTCTGGCTTGAAACAATAGCCCTCCGATAATTCGGATCTTCGCATAAAGGCCCGTTTCCACTACCAGCGTGGAAAAGAGCATTCTTTGTCTCTTTTATTGATCTTAGATTGAAGCGAGCGGTTAAAATTGAAGCGAACGCAAAAAAAGTCAATAAAACAAACAAAGAATGCTTTTTTCCACGCTCGTAGTGGAAACGGGCCTTAATGCAGATCAATTTGTGCGTCTAATCGAATCCGGATTAACCGAGGTTTACTGTACTAATTATCTAACACATAATGCAATCACTAACAAATTGCTTTTTAGGGTTGCTTTTGTGCATGTTTAAAATTGCTAATGAACAATGAGAGGAATTCTTGCATAACATGAAAGAAAATATTTAAATAAATCTATATAACCACAAAAAACAGCCTACTGGTATAATGTAAAAATATGTATTTTGATATTATCGAAATACCATTATATTTTTGAAAAGAAGTACGAGTAAATAACTTAAATCAGTATCGCGTCTAAATAAACCAAGGTGGTTGTATCGAACTTAATGCTACTCCTGTAATTTTGCATTTAAGTAGCCCATCTTTTATTTCAGCCCATTTTTTTATCTTTGTTTGCTCAATGGTAGAAATATTGTTGCATAGAATTAATCCGGTGCTAAAGCACTACGCATAGCCACCTTATCTTTAGTCTACCAAGAGATGAGTACTGTGCGCCAGTCTGATTGCAGTATTCACACTCTCCTCATCGACAATGTCTTAAATGACGCCTTGCGTATAGTCACTGGATGCCTGCGTCGCACTCCAACGGACCACCTATCTATACTTTTAGGCAACCAGCCAGCTGAGCTTCGCCGAATAGGAGCGACACTCTCCTTGGCTTACCGTAAATCTCTGGACCCTGATCATATTTTGTATGGTGTTTTAAGTGGGTTCTCAGATGCTCGCCATGTGAGACTAAGATCCAGACGCCCGTTTGCGTTAGCTGCGCGGAATCTTTTGGACAACCTTGCCAGACTTAGCATCCGCGCTTCTGAGTGGAAAAATTACAAATGGAAAACGGAGTACTCTGAAAATGTTTAAAGGCTCCATGCTTTTGTTCCCGGGACCAGTGCCAGGCCTGTTGGGATGGGCTTACCCCGAGCAGCTTGGGTTAAGCTCAACCGCCTGCGGACTGGTGTTGGGCGATTCCATTCGTCCATGCACAAATGGGGTCTCGCTCCTTCACCAAATGGCGGGTGTGGCGCCTCTGAACAAACCGCAGACCATGTTCTAACAGCGTGTGTTATACATCAGCACTACATGGAGCACGAGGTCTGACGGTTTTGGATGACGAAACCCGATACTGGCTTAATGACATCACTGCCAGCATCTGATTCAGGCAGTGTAACAGTCTGAACGATAGGATATCAAAAGGATGAACCCTCGGGCCCAGTCTTGTTGGTGTCTGACCTGGAGTGGATACCTCTTCAAACGGCGACGACGACGAATCCGATTACTTGACATTTTTTTTTATTTACTATTCGAGGGGAAGTCAAAAAGTTTTGCTACTAAAGCTCTGAAACATGCACAATCACGAATTTTTATATAATACGCATTCAGCTTAATATTTAAATGATTTTGCATTTTTAGATAATAAATTGTAATATTACAGTAATTGCATTTAATATCAGGGTTACTATAAAATCGTGATACATTTTGATCCGTAGAAACTAGAAATCTTGAGATCAGGGCTAACATTAAGTTCTTAACCAAACTTTGGTGGAAATCTTCACAAGTTATTGACTCTTTGCATCAAGTATATGGAGACTCTGTACCACACAGAATAGCAATTTTTAGATGGATTAAGCGCTTTAAAGAAGGTCAAGACAATCTTAAAAATGACCCTAGAAAAGGAAGGCCATCAACCTCAACTTCTGACAAAAATGTGAAAGCAGTCCAGGACCTTGTTGAAAAGGATCGCCAAATTACCATTGATGATATAGCTACTACACTTGAAATATCACATAGGTCAGCTTTTTCGAGTTTGACAGATAAGAGTAAGTTTTTTCTGGTCTCTGGTAACACACAAGCTGTCCTAAGCAAGCTTTCCGCTAGATGGGCACTAAAAAGCGTTACAAAAAGACCAGCTTGTTCAGAAAGCTAAACTTTCTATGAGCCTTTTAAGCAAGATTGAACCAATTGATAATAATTTTATGGAACGAATTGTAACTGTTGACGAGAAATGGATTTACCAATATGATCCTGAAGGCAAATGCACTCAATGCAGTGGCTTCCAAAGGGCTCAACAGGACCAATCAAATTTAACTCTGAAAGACCAGTTCAGAAAGCGATGGCAACTGTCTTTTGAGACTCAAAACGAATTATTTTTGTAGATTTCCTTGAAGGATCAAAAGCAATCACAGAAATGTATTATAAAGGTGTTTTGAGAGAGTTCAAAGCTGCTGTGATCAAAAAAAGGCCCGAAAAATTGCACAGGGGCATCTTGTTCCATCATGACATTGCACCTAATCACTCTTCACGAGTTGCAAGGGCTGTCTTAAGGGAATTTTGATGGGAAGTTTTACCACACCCACCCTACAACCCTGATCTTGCCCCATCCGACTTTTTTATTTTCCAAGCTGAAAGAACACCCCAAAGTAACACGATTTTTGACTATTGATGGTGATAAGAAGACTACTTTGACCTGATTTTAGTCAAAGCTTCCAGAACTTTTTAGAGGAGGGTTAGAGTGCTGGAAACATCGCCTTGAGAAGTGCATGGACTTAGGCGGAAGATATGTAGAAATATAACAATTAAAATTTGTCTTTAAATGTTATAAATAAATTTTTCGAAATTTAGTAACAAAACTTTTTGACTTCCCCTCGTATTCTCATGCTTTAAAAAACATTGTTAAGCCTACGTCTTTACCTTTAACAGTCCAAAAACAATTAGTTTCAACCACAACGCCTCCAAAGAAAATATAAAACAAAATATCATTTTTCCAAAACCTCTAATTTGTTGCCATGTATGGTTATTTAACTAATCGATTCTTTTCCTTACTACAAAATACAGATGCAGGTCAAGAAATATTATAATGTTTTCTTTTTTATGACAGAGGTTTGTCACCTTTTTACTACGCAAACATCAAGAACTAAAATCGTAAAAAGCCAGTTAAACAGCAGTCTCAACGAAACGAAATGAAAAATTGTATTTTTCACTTTAATAAGTTTGATAAAATGAATTCATTATTTTCTCTATGTAAAAGAATCAGGTTTGTGTGCAAACATTTAAATTCTTTCATACTTTGAATAAATTTATAGCATTTTTAAGATTTTTTTTATTTCTACAGTTATTTAAAGTAAACAAGTTAAAATATTATTACAACGATTAAGCAAACAAATAATGATTATAATTATATTGATAAAATAAATACAAAAATATATTTATATAATTTGTATTCACAAAGATTATGTTAACAATCTTTAACAGTTACGTTGGTTTTTCACACAAAAAGTTGTAATTTTTTGAACATGATTCGGAAAACGCAAGCGCATTGGCTGCCATAAGCCTTGCACAATAAAAAGAATTAACCGATGGTTGGCTTGTAAACCATAAAGCTGTTTCGTCAGTTGCCACATCACCATTTACATTTCCATTGCTGTCAACCCATTTCCAAGTACCGTTTGTTATTTTGTTACTTAAACCAACCCAAACACTTGAGAAAGAAAAATAGCTTTCAAGCAATCTAAAACATAAGACAATATAAATAAAAGTGTATAGTTTGGGTTCATTTTGTATTCTTTCTAAGTCAATTACCTTTCTTAAATTTTTAATTAAACCTTAATGTTCTGCAAATAAAACCATGTTGAAATATAGCAGTAGTATTCATTTTACTGATAAATAAGTAACACAGATAAACATTAAATATTGCAAAACATAGGCGTAAATACAATTTTTTTTACTTTTTATGTATTATATCAATTATATTACGTATCTACGTGTTTATAAGCAATTAAAATAGTTTATGCCTTAAGAAAAAATTCTAGGCCAGTCATTTTGATGAACATCGTTTTTTGTGCGGTTTTTATCAAGACTGTGAATTCGGACGATATTCATTGGCATTAAATTATTTTGTTTGAGTTTACAAATTACACTGTGCAACACTAAAAATAATCAAAGCACATGCAAGCTGTTTCAGGGTAATTTGGGTGCGCTGATCACAAATCTGAACTCCGTTTTTCTGTAACACGTACAGATTTTTGTAATTTTCAAACAAAATTTTTTCAATGGGCTGCTGGACTAGTTTAGCACGAGAATAAAAAGTGCGTGTTACTGGCGTTACCGTTTAATTGTATTTTGCTGCTTTTCATATATTAAATTAAAGTTTGAGAAAAAAAGTCAAGTAATTGATTTTACAACCGGCAATGTAATATTTTTGCTGTACTTACTAAATTGTGGCAGCAGTTTTCCAAAACTTTATGCCAATGTTTGTTTGCCGCATACGTCAGTACAAGGAAAAAATAAGCTGATCAAACACAAAAGCATTTTATAGCTTCTTTATCAGCGCGGTTCAGCCATGAACATTTATTTTGACTTCGACTTCAGCAGTAATGATAAGTTACATTTCAAGTACCAGTGAAAGCGCTGAATTGGTAAATTTCCTTTTCTTTCTAGCCAATAGTATGTGCTTAGTAAAGTTTTAAATAGTTATTTACTCCATTGCCTTAATTTCGTTCAGCTCGCAGATTGTAATTTTCTTTTGAATTAATTTGATTGTAATACAGGAAGTTGATTTTGTGAATTGCAAATATGTCCAACCCCCGGCGTTTATGTATAAACAACCCTAATGTAGGGGAGACCAGGCCAAGTTGTAACATGGAGTAAGTTGTAACAATTGTATTTTTCAAAAACTAACACAAACCAACAAAATTTTGAATACCCCCAAATAACTGTCATATTAAGACTGATGGCAAGCAAATAACATTATTTACTTCCAATGACTAAAAATAGGTTTACTGTTAAAACAAGCTTTTTGAATAGGCAAAGTAAATTTTTCAAAATTTAAGTTTTGTCTTCTAGAGAGATAGCGGGTGCGGTTTCATTGAAATGTTTTGTCTCAGTCAAACCACAAAACAATGGGCTATTAAATGCCTAACAAAGTTTAGCAACTAAAACTTAACTCTTTTAAGATATTAACAAAAACTTGACTAAGTATGAGGTGGGGTAAGTTGTAACATAGGCTAATAGGGCAAGTTGTAACACATATTTTTGTGCATAGGTTTAACTAGCTTACATTTAAAAGTAACTTCGGCAACAACATTTGTGAATAATATGAGAAATTGCAAAAGAAAGACAAACAGGAACATCAGCTCATCATTATAAAACAACTTGTGAGCTGCTGCTTCAGTTGCTATAATTTAAAAAAATCAATAATAGGTATAACAAAACAATGTTGTTTGCCTTGTAAAACTCTACAGAGTGCTAAAAAAACATACAGGTAAGTCCTTGGTGAAAACGAACCAAAAGCAAGAAAACGCTAAAAGCAAGAATAGTTTTGCATTACATTTCTTGAGCCCTATTTTAACAGTCGTTCTAAGGAGGAGTGTGTGGTACAATGCTATGGTTACCTAAAGTGGTCACATTAAGCTCGTGTCGAAGATTTGAATACATATTTTTGTCACAAATGTGATTCTGAAATTTATGATTGGGCTGTGAATCAGCAGAGAAAAAAACCGTTTTAACATTTTTAAACAACGGCTAAATACCTCATTTTTTGTGCTCGAACTCATGTCTATAACTAGGCTATATGTGATTTCGTTGTGTTTACTTTTTCTTATAGCTATTTTCTTAAAATCACATTTGTATTTAAACATTTACTAGTGATTTTGTTGCTGTTGCAACTTACCATAACTGGTGTTACAACTTACCCCTTTGATGAGGCACATTGTAACGTTTTTTTAATATTTAAATTGTAATTTTAACCTCTAAGCTTTGAAAATTATTTATTTATTTTTTTGATATTGGTTAAACAGAGATTTAATTTTTTATATTAAACAAGAATTTTGCAAAAAAAAATTATTATGATAGAAATAGCAAAAAGAAAGTGTTTCTACGTACCCTGGTCTTTCCTATTCTGCCATATTTGGGTAGAGTTAACTTTGAGAAAATGCAAAAGAAATCTTACCTCAAAAGTCAAAAGTTTGTATTATGCTTAGTTTGGTTGTGCCATTGATGATCAGAACAAATATTGGGCTCCACATTTTTGGTATGTGAACTGTAGTAACAGACTTCACAGATGGTTTGCTGGAAGAAATGTTTCTTTAGGATTTGCAATACCTATGGTTTGGAAAAAACAGAAGGATCATGTTACGGATTGTTATTTCTGCCTAACCAACGTACGAGGTCACAGCCATAAAACCATAAAGAATATCCAATACCCAGACCTGCCTTCTGCCATTTGACCTGTTCAACATTTTCTTGATTTGCTCATACCAATGCCTCCAGCCAGTCTTCCAATATTAGACGAAGAATATTTGACATGTTCTAAAAGCTCAGGTTCACATTTTGAATCTTTTCAAAGCAAAGGTATACCACATTTGATTACACAAGAAGATTTGAATGATTTTTTCGGGATTTAAAGTTTTTAAAAGGTAAAATATACTTTCGGGATCACGCTTGCAACAGTGGAACATATGTTAGTTTTTATAGTCAAAGGTTTAAGCGTTCATCTAACTTCTTTTCTACAGATGGTGAGCTTTGCTATTGTAATGATATTCCTGGACTATTAGAAAGCATAGGTATAAATTATGACTGGAGGCTTTATATAGACGGTTCCAAAGAAAGCATCAAAACAGTTCTTTTGCATAACGGAAATATTTTACTATCAGCACCAGTCGCATATTTAAAAACTCTAAAAAAACAACAACACTTTGCAGTTTATCTTGAACAGAATATGTTATGAGAAAAGCAGATGGTTTGTGTGTTAAAATATCATAATTTAAAGACAGGTCTTCAATTGAACTACACGAAGTATTGTTGGTTTTGGTGCTTGTTGGCTCCAGAGCTCGCAGCAAACACTACGAAAAGGAGCAGTGGCCTATGAGGCAAGAAACTGAAGCTGGTCAACATACCTTTGTTTCCTGCAAACAAAATTATTTTGTCTGCTCTGCATATTAAGTTAGGTTTGTTCAAGCAATTTATCAAAGCTTTGGACAAACAATCTGAAGTTTTTAATTTCTGGCGAACTTGTTTCTCTCACTTGTCGATCGCAAAAATAAAGAAAGGTCTTTTTGTTGGTTCAGAAATACAAAAGTTGTTACTCAACAGAGAGTTTAATAAAATGATGAACACCAATGAACTGGAAGCATGGAAGTTGTTCCGTTTTTAAAAATCGCCCCCATTATGTATATTCACAATCTCCTGAAAAATCTCTTTGATTTCGCTTTGGTCCGGCTCAAATAGCCGAAGAAATAACAGTTTTATAAGCAATTTAAATATTTTTACATTTATTTACAATAAAATGGTAACACTGCTTAATTTCATGATTTTTGGAGTAACTTCTAGACTTTCGGCTTGACCTGTTTTGACTATGACGTAATAGTGATTGTTTATGATTTGAGTAACTTTCAGAACATTCGAGATATTCACAACCGAGTGATATAAATAAGGCTCGCTTGAAAGCATTATTATGATTCGTTGTGGTAACTTAGTATTGGAAAATTGTTAGCTGTGTAAATTCATAGTTTTTGAACGCAAGTCTCTGGTTGCCTACGTTATTGTGAAGAATTAAGCTACTGAATCTGTATTTGCTGTTGATTTATACTATTGTGGGCTCCTAAGTGGATTGGAGCATATTTTTTAATAAAGAAATTATTGTGGTAGTCTGAGCTGTGGTTTAGCTAGACTATATTTTTGCTGTTACTGGTTCCTAGGGCAGGTCCAGTAAGAAGATTTAAGAATTTTGTCTTTTGGTAGGCGCCCAAGTTTGCGTTATCGATTAGGTCAGGGGTGTCCAACTTAAACTCGCTAACGTGCCAATTTTTGTTTTATAATTTCCTCGCATGCCAACGCTTGGTAAACAATCATTAATTTAATAATTTTTCCTATATTTAAAACCATGTTGCTTACAAAAAACTAAACACAACGAAAACTAAGCACAACAAAGAACGAAAAACTAAACACAACAAAGAACGAAAAACAGTTATTTTAACATTTTATCAATAACACACAATTAACCAAAGCTACTTTTTTGCAAGGGTTTGTTCTGAGCCAAACTAACAAAATTAGGCTTCAACGGCGTAATGGCAATACGCATTATTGCATCTAAGTGTCCGTCGGTTAGCTGACTGCGCAATTTAGATTTATTAAGTTTTATGACAGAAAATCCCTGTTCACACCGGTATGTGCTTTCAAATTGAGCTATCTAGAAACGAGCGTTTTTCAAAAGAACTAGATATGTTTCTTCCTGCAACTGAGAATAAAACTGAAGCAGCGATTGTTCCTGGTATACGTCTCTCAGACCTTCGTTTGATCTGAGATCCAAAAGTTCAAGTTGAAGCTCTGCGTTCTCAATCTCTTCTACTTTCACAGTAAATGGCTGGCCAAATAATGAAAGATGTTTCTCCCGGCCACTTAGATCATGAAAGCGTTTTTTAAAACTTTCATTGAGATCTTCGGAAATGTTAGCGTATTTTACAAAGTCTGGAACAAAATCAAGCTTTGTTTTAGCCACAAATTAGGACATGGATTTAAACTGCATCATGCTTCCAGTTGACAGTTGCAACTGAAACAGATTCAATTTACTTTGAAAGGCTTTCACAGCATTGAACAATTCTGGGAGTAATTGTTCACGACCTTGCAACTTCATGCATAAGTTATTTAAATGCTGTGTTATATCAACCAAAAAGGCAAGGTCTAACAATCAGTCATGATCTGATAACAGCTTTACAGCACTTGCACCATTCCTGGTTGATAATGTTGAGTTCTTCTCTTGCAAAAATTTTTCTATTTCTGCTACAAGAGCAAAAAAACGTTCCAACACCTTTCCTCGGCTTAACCATCGTACCTCCGAATGGTAAATCAGATCTTTATATTGTGCATTTACATTTTCCAGAAACAACTGAAACTGCCGATGTTTCAACCCTTTTGCACGTATTTCGTTCACGCATTTCACGACTAATTCCATTACATGCGTCATTTTTAGAGTCTTAGCACAAAGTGCCTCTTGGTGGATGACACAATGAATAGTAAGAATATCTTGCTCAAACTTTGATTCTCGCAAATGCTTCTTAAGGAGCGACACTGCACCATTTTCTTTACCAGTCATTGAATACGCGCCATCTGTCGTTAAACCAGCTAATTTTGACAGTAGCAAGTTAGGAACTCGATCGCGGAGCAGTTTCAGCACTGCTTTTTTAACATCTAATCCACGTGTTGTGCTATGAAGAAAAACGAGTCCAAGAAGATCTTCATATACAGACAGAGACTCTATTACACCACGGATAAACACTAACATTTGCGCAGTGTCTGTCGTGTCACTGCTTTTATCGAAAGCCAGGGAAAAACATTGAAACTCGTTTGTTTTTGAAGATAATTGCCCTGATAAATCTTCACCAATGTCTTCTATTCTTCTTGCAATACTGTTTCTGGAGAGGCTGATGTCGTCAAACAGGCGTGATTTGTCTGGAAGCATAACCTTTGCAACCTCCTGCATACACTCTTTTATAAATTCGCCATCTGTAAAGGGTCTGGCAGAACGGGCAATTTTTTCTGCAATCACATATGACGCAATTACAGATTTTTCATTTTGCGCGACAAACTTAGTAAATGTATTTTGCTGGCAGAAAGAGAGCTTTTTAATTTTTTTACCAAATTCTCCCTTGACTTTCCAATAAACTCAGCATATTTTGCTTCATGCAATGTTTCGTAATGTCTCTTCACACTGAAAAGTTTTGACGCAGAAACATTTTTTCTACAGATCGTCGTCGTCGTCGTCGTCGTTTGAAGGCATCCACTCCAGGCCAGACACAAGCAGGACTGGGGCCGAGGGTTTATCCTTTTACTACCCCAGACTGCTGCACTGCCTGGGTCAAATGCTGGCAGTGATGTCATTAAGCCAGCATCGAGTTTCGTCATCCAAAACCGTCAGACCGCGTGCTCCATGTGGTGCCCGATGTATAGGGCACATTGTTAGTACATGGTCTGCGGTTTGCTCAGAAGCGCCGCATTCGCAATTCGGTGAAGGAGCGAGACCCCATTTGTGCATGGACGAATGGAATCGCCCAACACCAGTCCGCAGGCGGTTCAGCTTAACCCAAGCTGCTCGGGGTAAGCCCATCCCAACAGGCCTGGCACCGGTCTCGGGCACAAAAGCATGGAGCCTTTAAGCACTTTCACAGTACTCCGCGTTCGATTTGTGATTTGTCCATTCAGAGGCGCGGATGCCAAGTCTGACAAGGTTGTCCAAAAGATTCCGCGCACCTGGCACAAACGGGCGTCTGGATCTTAGTCTCACATGGCGAGTATCTGAGGACCCACTTAATAGACCATACAAGATATGATCGGGGTCCAGAGATCCACGGTAAGCCAAGGAGAGTGTCGCTCCCATTAGGCGAAGCTCAGCTGGCTGGATGCCTGAGAGTACAGATAAGTGGTACGTTGGAGTGGGACGCAGGCATCCAGTAACTATGCGCAAGGCGTCATTCAAGACACTGTCAATGAGGCGAGTGTGAGCACTGCGACACCAGACTGGCGCACAGTACTCAGCTGTTGAGTAGACTAGAGACAAGGTGGCTATGCGTAGTGTTTTAGCACCAGCACCCCATCCCGAGCCCACGAGTCGCCTCAGCAGTGTGACGCGCGAAGATAGTTTTTTGCGAAATGCCACTAAATGGTGACGAAACGTGAGCAATCTGTCTAGTTTTACCCCAAGATAAGTAGGGGTTGGACAGAACGGTAAAAGTCTACTATTGTTGTAGACCTTTAACTCACGTTTGGCCTCTCGGTTATTTAAATGAAAGGCTGCCGTCACCGTCTTAGTGTGACTGAGCTTCAACCTCCAAGTTTGGAGATACGCTGACAGTGTGGACATGTCTTGACTTAGAGTCCCCTCCAAGTCCTTCCAATTTCCAGAAGAATGCAACAATGCTAGATCATCAGCATAAGAAAACTTTCTGGAAATCATGGAAGGAAGATCGTACGTATAGATGTTAAATAGGAGGGGAGCCAAGACCGATCCCTGAGGAACGCCGTTTTTAAGACGGCGTAGCCTGCTTTACTTGCTGTCACCGGTGGTAAGGGTGAAACTTCGATTTCGGACAAGCTCCATGATCATTTTGACCATGTGCTTATCCGGAAGTAGTCTCAGTAGCTTGCAGGTAAGGCCACGGTGCCAGACAGTGTCATA
Source organism: Diplosoma virens (assembly GCA_963680785.1). NCBI lineage: Eukaryota > Metazoa > Chordata > Ascidiacea > Aplousobranchia > Didemnidae > Diplosoma > Diplosoma virens. The sequence goes on along the minus strand of OY796893.1, from coordinate 34,120,433 downwards.
GGCAGCTGTCAGATCGATAAATACGGCACCGGCCTTCTTTTTAGCCTCGAAAGAATCCTCGATGTTCTGGGTTAGCAGAACAACTTAATCTACGGTTGACTTCCCGCGTCGGAACCCAGCCTGCTCTTTAGGGAGCAGTGGATCGATTAATGGTTCAACGCGGGCGTAGATAAGCCTCTCGAGGATCTTGTAGGGGACACAGAGCAGAGATATCGGTCGATAACTCTTTGGGTCCCCCACGGGCTTTCCTGATTTTGGGATCGCAACCACAAACGCTCTTCTCCAGATCTTGGGAATTTTGAGTCGGCGCAAACAGGAAGAAAGGAAGTCACGTAACCAGGACTTCAAAGCAGCTCCGGCATGGAGTATAAGCTCCGGGCAGATGGAATCAGGACCCGGAGCTTTACCTGGTTTTAAATGTTGAAGGGCAGCAGTAAATTCTCTCTGTGAAAAATTGTCAGAGATATTTACTGCGTCTGGTGTTGTGGCCCTCCAAAGGTCAGACACTTCTTGAAAGACAAGTCGAGATGACTTGCGGTCAACAGCCTCGTATTTCCCATTTCTAACCAGCTGAGATGCAATAGCATCGGCTGAAACGGGACAGTGACGAGGAGAGTGTCGTGACCTACCAGTAAGGTTGTTCAAAATACTCCACGCTTTTCGACTAGAGTGTGAGAAGTCAATGCTCCGAACTGCCTCGGACCATCAATCCCTCCGCTTTTTGTCAAGCTTGGCAAGCAGAGCTGTAGTAGCCAAACTTGAATCGTCTCCCTGAGGAGACTGCAGAAAGGTTTTATAGAGGGATTCACACTCTGCATCCCAACACGGAATATAGTTATTTCGATAACCGCGTGGGATAGTCTTCTTGGCTGCTTTTTTAATGGTGTTACAGAAGTCCTGGTAAGCCACATCCACATCAAGTGAATCAGGCGGCAACAAAGTCTTTGCGAATTTATTCGTCAAAGCAATGTAGTGACTCCATTTGGCCTTGCGGAAGTTCCATCGCTTAACAGGCATGCTTGGCACTGCCACAACAAACCTTGGTGGTGTAATAAGCGAAGGTCGATGTTGTGACCTGGGGAACTTGTCAAGGACACGTCTATCCGGTAAGCGACTGTTTGGACCTACGCTAGCGAAAGCTACATCTGGATTGGTGCCAGTGTTCCAGCGGCCGGAATAAAAACTGGCAGCGTCCTTGGCATTATATAGCAGGGCAAGACAATTAATACTTGCCCAGCCAGCCAAGCACTCACCGTCCGGACTGTTGTCATCATAACCCCAGTCAGCATGACGACAGTTAAAATCGCCAGCGTACAGACAGGGGTGAGGAAACACTGGGAGATCCAGGTTCGCAATCGCGTTGGCGGTGGTTTGTAGACGCTGACTATTATAGCCATCAACGTCCACACACAGCCACTCGATCTCCGATGTCGGTGGAGATTGGTCCAAAAGCGTGTATCTCAGTCGCTCGTGGACAAACGTGGCAAGGCCATGCTTCCTGCTTAAAGAAGACCCAGCTAGTTGGTAGTGTGGTAGCACCAACTTCTCTGCATCAGTGCAGTGGGTCTCCTGCAGTAGGATGATGAGTGCCTCAGACTGCATAGCGAGGTGATGAAGAACGTTCATCTTGCTTGCAGTGAGGCCTTCGATGTTCAGCTAAAGAATAGTGGGTCTTCGGAACTTGTTGGCAATGTGCCCTGAAAAGGGCAGTTTTATCCTGACATTGCCCCGTCCTGAAAAGGACGTTTGCCGATTAGCAGACCCACACTGAACATCGGAATGGGTGGATACCCTTCCGTTTTGGTAGGTTCGGTTTCGGTCTGTCATTTTAAAATCAATGAGCAGACTTACTCACGGCCCAGGCTGCGTGAAAGCACCTACCATCTGGGCCCGTAACCGCATCAAACCATTATATGAGAATTTTCAATAAAACACATATTTCAAAAATTTAAAATGCTTTTTTTTAGACAATCTTGACAGGTACGTGGAAAAGTAAGCTCAGATTCGGATTCAGCGCCCTCGAATTGACAATGTGCACATCAATTTGTTCTTGATTATTTTTAAAACAAAAATTTGTTGCACTGTGTTATTAATTTTTAATTTCAAGTTGAAGTTAAATAATTTTTAATTGAGTTTAAAATCGATTAAAAGAAAGTTTTACTATTTATGAATCAATTGTGAAAATTCTTGGCAATTTTAAAATCCCGTTTTGTTTCTAGTGTTTTTGATAAACTGCACTGACCGAACAAAGCTACCTTCTTAACGTTTTATTTCTATTAGAGTTTTTTCTTTTTCCCTTAGTAGTCAATTCCATTAACAATTCAAATATATTTATTGTCTTTTCTCTATTATTTTATTGAAGAAACCAATCTTGGTTAATTCTTTTGAATTTAAATCCAAGTTTGGTTAAAGAAAAATGTAAAAATTGAAACGGAAAGTTCTGGGAAACTGTTAATAACTTTATTATTGTGATATTATTATAGGTACAAGTCAGTTTAAATTGACACTATAAGCAAAATATAATTTAACCGTTATTCGATCAAATCCTTTTAAAATAACATCTTACAATCTAGTCCTCATATCACGAATGCCCAAAGAAGCCAGTTCCGCGTCTTGAGAGCGACATTGCGCACGAGCATCATCCCAATGTCTTGACTGCTTTATGTATTTGTATTGATATCCGTTGAATGGAGCCACCCAATCGTCACTCAACAACATGTAACCTAAAAATGCAATCTTATATGCATCAATTGTTTTTCTTAAAAAGCTATTACACTTACATAATGATATTCTACTGAAAATTAAAAAAAACAACTAAAAAAGTTTAATCCAGTTGATGATGGAATGAGTTACAATTTTGAAACGTCTTTTAATAAACTATGTTTTGCAGTATAATAGCTTTACTTTGTGGTGAGTTTGTTTAAACACACAAATAAAATCAAAACTCCTTTTTGTAAAAGGATCTTAATTCAAAATGAAACAGACAGAACAGCTTTAAAGACAACTCAGGCGATGGGTCGCCAGTTAAGATCGTCGACTCTCTCTCTTTCTGTCCCTCTGGCCGTCAACTACGGTCCAGCAAGTATATATTGTCGAAGCAATTTTATTGATTTTCTATTATGATGCTTGACATTTTTCGAAGGCAGAACCACGAGGCATTAGGTCACGTGAACAGGCTACATCCTGTTAGCAGGTGTGGTAAAAATAACTACACAAAGAGCGGTGATGGACCTGATGGCGCGATCAGCAACGATGATTTGGGGGAAACAACCGAAAGGCTGTACAAAATACAAAGTACTGTGGATGAGAAGTTATAACATGACGGTTTCCATGGGAGCAGATAAACACTGTGCAGCGAGGGATGAACGCTGCAAATGAGTCAGCAGCAAAGCGAAGTACTGCGTGCAAAAATTCATTTGCAAAAACTTTGCAAAATCAAGGCAAATGCAAGCACGAAAAACAATTTGAGGCAATGAGTTCGCTACAACTTTTTATTCTGAAATTATTTACGCCTTGCAAATTTTGTGCTTCGAGAATAAAAGGTTTATTTTAATATAAGAGTCAATCTCAAACGAACATTTCGTGTCAGAGAAAGTAACGTTAAATCTAAAACAATTTTCAAATAATTACCGTTCTATTTCAATATAAACTTTTTTACTAGATTTTTATTAATATAACTTGTATTCCACCAACTCATTTTGATTTATTGAGGCTAAAGTATTATATTCACCGTCGTTTAATGTAACTCTAGAATTACAAGCTTAAAAAATTAGATAGCACAGCTTGGTAAATTGATAGCTTTCTATCTGTAGGTGTTATAAGAAGCACATTTCTAAAAATTTTCAATTGATATAGACAGCACTGTTAATTAATTAATAGCTTGTAATACGTATTATAGGAAGCAAATTTCTAAACATTTCCGACTTTTGAAAAACTAAATGGATTTTTTAGTAACTATTACTAATGATGCAAGTTGTGGAGCAACTGGGTACACCTCATGGTGTTGACTTTGACACAAATCGACACTGACGGTCTTTATCACAAGTAGTTGTTATGAAAAATAATTGTAGAGCCAAGAATTTAACTTAAAATGAGATTAGAATCCTTCCACAAATTTTGTAATTTATAAAGTTTAGCAATAAGCCAAAATGAATCAGGCAAAGTGATGGTACAGACAAATTTAAACCAATGAAACATGTTTTTGTGAGTAGAATCAAGGGCATAATTAATTTCTTAAATATGATGATGAGCAACTGATGCATTCTTAGTCAAGTTGGGTTTTATTATTTTTTGTCAAATAAGCTAAAAGCATGAAACAAATTGAAGTACAAAATCACTTCTATCGAAATTCATTACTAATATTACATTGCTCTGCAGCAAACGTATAAGATATTGGTAGACGTTAATCTTACCTTCTGCAACCCTAATATAGCCATTACGTATTAGAAAAATATGCTAAACATTGTTATAATAAATGCTTGGGTGTTGTTTTGAACAGTAAAATAATGCTTGTGAGACTAAAAAAATTTCTATTTCTTATAATAAAAACTTATCAAAAGTGAGAACTTTAGGAAAAAAAGCAGAATGCTATGTAAAATGTAACTCATCAGAAAAGAGTCGAAATTTTTATAACGAAAACTTTAATGTTTTGAATGTGGCGCGTTGTATAATTTGACATTGCCAATTGCGAAAAGATTGTTCCCGAAACAACCAAAAAGTTCTTTTATTAAATAATAAAGTAAACATTCTAATATGCAAAACTAATAAGTTAAATCTACGTCTTATAATTTTTATGTTAAAAATATATCAGCAGAAAGTGTAAAAATATTCCATTTTAAATAATGCATACTTATGTACATGCTTAAGTTGTAAATCTATATTCATGTACATGTACATATTAAAGTTACATGTTAAACTTAAAGTTGCTTTATCAAATAAAAGTTTCAAAATGTGTGCAAGCATAAATTGCGCAGGAATCGTCACAATAGTAAACCAAGGGTTAAAAAATTTGTAAACCTAGTGTCACAACTGTGCTCCGGAATCCGAAAGGACGAGTTAAACTAGGTAACCCAAATAGCTGCGCTAAAGTAAAGTTGTGTTTATTCTTATTTATTTCTGCTCAAGAAATAATTTGCTGCAAGTTTGAAGTTCTTAATACAGTTAGGTATGGCCATGTACAAATTGATTCTTTAGAAAACTTTTCTCCGCAGATAGAAAGAAAACACAGTTTGTAACTACAAAGAGTTCACAAAATTCTCAAAAAGCGTAACTGATTCACGTAAAACTTGCCTCTCAAGCTTCACCAAACTTCAGAGCAATTCACAGCGCCAACAAGTGCCGATAACCTCTTTAACAACTTTGTACTGACAAACTATAAGAATGAATTAGCACCCTACGGCTAAAATTAAACTTAATGATTCGTCCGCCACAAAAGCAAAAACAATTCTATCTCTCCATGTGATTAGTTTTTAAGGCGTCAACACTTGACCCTTAAACACTACAAACACGCAGCACGAAACATTGCACAGCGATTCTAATTACTTTTTACTGGACTTTTAACTGGAATATTAAACTGGAATAATTTAAAACCAAAATGCGAACTATTTATAAGATCAAGTCACGTGATGCTAGACAAGAATCGAAAATACGAGATTGTAGTGGATAATTAACTAATTAAGGATTAAATTAAGTTTACCATCGGTTCATGCCCCCGCAAAACAGCCAATCACAAAATCATGGCAGCGAACAGCTAAAGTTATTTGAAGTCTTGTATTAAAAAATTATATTCAGCAGAGAGAAAACAAATGCTAGGCTGTTCAGAGGCCACATGCTTTCAAGCTAATTGCCACGTGTTGAGTTTAAAATAAAAAAACAAATAATATTGTACACTTCAAAGGCAAGTTGCAAATAAATAAATCAAGGGTTAGCAATTAAAAGATTATATCATAATAAAACGCTTAAATTTAAAATCACCTATCAAGATGTAAAGTTAAGATTATATTGTAAATAAAGTGTGACGCCTAGGGATAAAAAAATCTTGCTAAAATACGAGTACATTCAAAGTTTCTGTAATTACTAATATTTCTAGGAAAAAAGAGTAAGAAAAGGGCATCACATCAAATTTCGAAAACATTTTTTTTCATAAACCTTTTTAAAAATTTTTTCTGAAGAAACAGTGTTATTCTTTAGCAAAGATATTTATGAATTTCATATTGGATTTGGATCAATATAACATTACTAGCACTATTTGTACAACTATAACTTCGCAATGCATTTGGATTTGAGTTGGATATGTACGTGCTTTGCAGATGTTGTCAGTATGAGGGTTGGATAAAACGTAAATCAGACATAAAAAAAATGTAAATCTGATTATCTCTGCAATATATATATTTTCTAACGAACTGTGACACTAAAAGTCGCAAACATGATCGGGTGGGTAGAGCGCCTAGATTGTCATTGACATGGTCTCGGTTCAAAAAACCTACTCGCGCCATTCTGTTGTGTCCTTGGGAAAGATACTTTAGGGCACTTTTCCCTGCTTGGTGATCTTGGAAAGCAGTTCTAAATTTCAGTCATATCTGTATAAAACTATCAACAGGACAGCAATATCTTGGCACCTCCGGAAGCAGGTTGGGGTTATTGCTTGCTCTATGCATTAGCGTCTAGGTTGCTTTTTTGCGATTCAGGAGGATAAATATAGAGATAAAATAAATAAAGAAATAAAAAATTAGTGCGGGAAATAAAATCATATTTTTATGTTAATAAAATCATCTTGGATAGCTTGTTTACAAGAAGGTATTACTTGCAAATAAGATTTTTTATTGCGTAGAATAAAAATTAATAAGAATTGAATAACATAATATTAATAGACAGCATTATGAATTATAACACTGGCTTAAAAAGGTTTTTTTGCAGTTGTATATGTTTTTTCAACTGAATTATGTTCATTCGGCAGAATTGAAGCCTAAAATAATATTCATTTTTCTCAATTGGGTCAGGTTTTTATGCTACTTTAACTTAAAAAAATTCTATTAACTGACCAATTTGATTAACTATTTGTGACATTATCAAGAAATTCAATTTCGTGACTCTTTTCCTTCAAATAAAGCTTTTACATAGATTATATTTAAAAATTTTTTTTTACATAGATTATATTTAATAAATATAACAAACTAAAGTTTTTGTAAATGAGTAAAAAACATTGATAAAAGTAAATACGTGTTGAACATCACGCGTCATTTGGCAAAATTCAAGACATAAACCTTTCGTTTTTTAAAGCCTCACATGCTCAACAGTAGAAATATTTTTTTAAGAGTGAACAACAATCAAGAATCATTACTGTGTTCTAATATCCCTGATATTTGATCTCATCTCGTACCTACTGATAGAAACTCTGTCCTTCTTCATCACTTATTGATCTCAAATTTTCAGGAAACCGATTCATATGCGAGAATCATATATTTGATGCTCATGTCGCAATCAAATTTTCTGAAAACAACTCATTAGTGATAAATTCTGCATAGCTATTGGTCTTGTTATTGCCAGGAAAGTTTTTTGTTATCAGAACAAAAAACTTTCAGGCTATTCGTTTCCCGAACAAAATCCAGAACAAAGTTTTTTGTTACCAGAACCCAGGACAAAAAACCTTTTGGCTTTTCGTTCCACTTGAATGAGTTGAATGAGTTGAATGGCTTGAATGAGTTGAATGACTTGAATGAGTTTTTAAATGCAGGATCTCCGATAAATTGATGCATTTAAATAAACAAAGATACCAGTTTTTAATTTTTTTATGGTAAATGCTAGAAACGGTTTAACTAAGTGAAGCATTTAAAATATTTGTTTAAAGCCTTAAATATACAGTTTAATCAACCGAGCTTGATGGCAGCTGCAGGCATCCTTGTCGACTGAAGGGTTGTTGGTGACAGTGTTTGCTCTGCAAATCACTAATAAATTTTTTCAAAAGAGGCAATATTTTTTTCTGAAATCTAGTTAATGTTTTACTATCTTGTAGAAAAAGCGCAGTTGCTTTAAAAAACTAGAATTTTATTTGACCAAAAATTATTATCTTAAGTTAAGGAAATTAAGGCAGTCATGCTAATCATCAGCAGATCTTTCACTGCTTTGAATTTAGTTCAGTGAGCAAAGGTTGCAGTTACAATATGAACCATAGCATGGTCGAATGTTAGAGCGCCTTGCTTATGATTAACATGGTCTCGGTTCAAAACCCACTCGCGCCATTCTGTTGTGTCCTTGGGAAAGACACTTCACGGCACTTTCCCCTGCTTGGTGGTCTTGGCAAGCAGTTCTAAGTTATAGTCATATCTCTATTAAATTACAAGCGGACAGCAATATCTTGGCATCTCCGGAAGCAGGTCCGGGTAATTGCCCACCCTATATATTAGCGCCTCCGTCGCTTTCCTGCGAGTCAGGAGGATAAATATAGAGATAAAATAAAAAACAAAACAAAACTGGTTGCCGTTGTGAAGTACTTCACATTTTAGCAATCACTTTTTGTTGCCAACAAATATTTTAAAATCTTTTGGTTCCTACTGTGGTTTTTCTAAATATGTAGAGAAGCAAAAAAAATACTGTATTTATACATGATGTCTGTGGTGGTAAAAGATAATGCGAACATTGTCAGAGAGAAAATATTTTTTTTAATCTGAATACCAATAATTTGAATGAGGAATGTGACAAGCAAAGATCGTAAACTGGATAATTCAGTTTCTTTCGAAAAAAAAGATGTATAGTATCATAGTTAAAAACAATTTCTTCTTTTTCACCATTTGGAAGATTGGAGTAACTTTTGTTGCTAATTCAGGATGCTTTTTAAAGGTCTATACTGAAATTTCGTCATGGTCAACTCCCTACAAGACAATATACTGATTCAAAATAAGGAAAACTGTAATTCAGTTGTTTCTGTTATCCCAGTCACATCAAAAATAAAGAAGTACCAATCAGTGACACAATGTTTTGCTTTATCCAAACCAAAAAATTTGCTTGAAATACCATAACTACCCCAACTACTATTTCTAAAAAATTTGGCATCACATGTTGCAAAAACACCAATAAATGTTGACAAAAAGGTCAAATAGAATTATTTAGCTTAGTTCAAAAACTTCACCTGATTTAAGAAAACCGACATGATATTTTTAATCGACACATAAAATTACTCTATAGACCTACCGGTTAAAAAAACATTAACAATAAATTTGATGTTTGCAAAATAGTGTAATAAAGACAAGGTCTTCCTTGTATAAACTTTAATTAGGATAAAATTTTGATTATATCTAAAAAAATGTTTTACCTTTTCGAAGATTTTGATTAATTGAGTTTTGTAAAGCTTCAAAACTCTTTTTTTGCATAATTGTCTGGTTCAGTAAATTTTTATTTGTTTCATTTAATTGAAAAACTAGTTTTTCCAACTTAAAATTTGTTTCTTTTACGGTTTCTGATTCTACTGCATTTGATTTATTGATGTCATTGGCTAACTGAAATGTAATTTTACATAATTAAAAGAATTTAGCAAAACATTAAGAAACATTAAGATAATTGTTAAAAGTAGCTATGTTTCTCATTTTATAATTTATTTAATGATAAATAATATAAATATATAAAATAATAAATAAAAATTTCTTACGAAATTAAATTGCCGTTGCACGAATATTTCTTATTGATAATTAAATCAATTAAAACTAACAATTAGTCCAGGGCTGGGCAAACTGCGGCCCGCGACGAACTTTTGTGCGGCCCGCAAAAGCCTCAAGCAAATAATTAAAAAAAATTAATAAAATTGGATAAAAATCATATTACTACAATTTTGTAAAGTTGAATTTATGTCGCCAGACTGCAATGACTCACAGTAGTTTCCGATCAATCAAAAATAATATAAAAAGAGTTTTGTTTTCTACAAAAAATTTGATTTGTAATATCTCTGACAATTTAGAGCCAGGAATATATTCGAGTATATTTTGGAGTAGCCTACGTCTGCGACCACGCTAACATTTTCTTGCGGCCCGCCAAGACATTCAGAAAACTTTGCTTTAAACCAGTGTTTCTCAAAACTTTTTCAGTCAAATTCGGTCAGGCGCCCCCTTGGTTTCCAGCTAGATTTCCAGCGCCCCCTCGCTTCTTTTTTAAGTGAAAAGAATATTAGATAGAAAATATTTATTTCAAAATCCGTGATTTTGCTATTTTTCTCCCAAAATTGTTGTGATCTCTAAAAAAAAAAAAATCTTCACTTTGATTTCATCTCTAATTTTGCTATTTCTCTCCCAAAATTGTGGTGATCTCTAAAAAAAAAAAAAAAGGGTCTTCACCCTGAATCAATCTTGCATTAATCGTCCTTCATGTATATTTCTTCTCATTGTTTCCTATCTCCCCCTTGTTCTCTTACCACCCCCCAATCGCCCCCTTTCTTCTTACCACCTCCCTAAATCGCGCCAATGGCCCCTGGGGGGCGGTAGCGCCCACTTTGAGAACCACTGCTTTAAAACGAACTTTTTTCCCGTGGGAGGTCAAAGTTTTGCGACTGCTCAATTTTACTGTTTGAAGGTAACTAAAACACAGCACTGACAATATTTAAATGTATTTAATTTCACTCTTTTGATTTTAAGCGTGTTTCTTACTACTGCAAAAATTTAGAATGTTTAATTAGTTGCTGAACAATCAGGGTTAGAACTGTAAAAACTGATTGTAAAATATTCCATTGTTACGTAACATCGAGAACAAACTATCACACGTGGCACACACGCTGTACTGTTTTTTACTGTAAGAAACCAGAGATCAGAAGTTAGCGGTAAGTTAATGTTACTTTACATATTTTAAGGAATAGTAAACTCATGCACACTTCTAAAAGAAAACGTAAAATTGCTAATGAACGTCGCGTGTTCGAAGAATGGACACGCAGATATTTTTCTTCCGATACAGAGAATAAAGCTGTGTGTTTATTGTTACAAGAAACGATAGCAGTACTTAAGGAGTTCAATTTAAAACGACATTATAAAACCAAGCATAAAAAATTTGGCTGCAATCTTTCCGAGGATGAACGAAAACTAAAAGCTGAGAGGTATGTAAAAAAAAGAAAAAGCAACAGACATTGTTTACGAAGCAATAAGCTCTTTAAAGTAGCGCTACTGAAGCAAGTCTTATGGTAGCCTACAATCTTGCCTGAGGATTTGCAGCTTGAACTAATTGATTTGCAGTCGGATTACACATTGAAAAAAATGTTTCATGAGAAGACATTGGTTGACTGCTATAGTTCTCTTTCTGCTGAAAAATTTGCATGTATGAAGAATTTTGGTGGGAAAATGTTTTCTATATTTGGGTCAACATATATTTGTGAGCAAAGCTTTTCTTGCATGAAAATCAACAAGAATAAACATAGATGCTCCTTGACAGACGTTAATTTGCAGGCTTTGATGAGAATCTCAACAACAAATATAACTCCTAATTTTAAAAAATATTGTACAAGAACTTGATAGAGTGCATTTTTTTCATTGATAGAATTTGAAAATTAAATGTGCATGCATTTTAAATTGAATAAAACTATTTTGATTTATTTGTCTAATAATTGTTGGTTTTTAATTTTATACAAATTTAAAATGCAAATTAACTAAAATAATATACCAGTGCATTCATTAAAAAGTGCCGCCCTCAGTTAGCTTCCGTGGCCACGATGCGGCCCGCATGCCAAAACAATTGCGCACCCCTGAATTAGCCAATAAATTAGTAACGCTGTCACAAACTTTACTCGGAAATCCAAAAGGACCAGTTAAACTTGGTAACCCGAATAGCTGCTCTGAAATAAACTGTGCGTATTTTTTTATTTCTTCCGGCTCAAGAAATAGTTTTCCGCGAGACTGAAGTTCTCAATACAGTTAGTTCAGGCTAAGTTTAAATTGATTCGAAAGAAAACTTTTCTCCGCGTACAGACAGAAATCATTGTCTCTAACTATAAAGCATATATTTACGAGTTTAACAAAACTTGATCAATTCAGGAAAAATTGGCTTCCAAACTTCACCAAACTTCAAACGATTCCAACGCCACAACTGTACATGATCACTTTAACAACTTTGTGCTAGCGAGTTATAAGAATAGATTAACACCACGATTGCTAATTAATAATAATCTTAATAGTTTGTCCGCTACACAAACTTAACAGTTCTATCTCACTATAGACTAAACTGCAGTCACATAGCCACAAAAACATGAACGACTCAACTGCAACGCAACGACTCAAATCACTTACTGGAATCTCACGTAAAATCTGGAATAAAATGAAAACAAAAGGTGCGCTTATATAACATCACGTCACGTGACACTAGATTACGGTAGAAAATATGCAAAAGTTAAAATTAAAGCTTAAAATAGAGCTTACTATCGGTCATCGTTCATATTCACCGAGAAGAATCAATGAGAAATTTGGAATGCAAGCGGATTAAATAATTATAAGTCTAATTAGATAAAAAAGCATTCAATTAATCATAGACATCTAAATAGTAGTATCTGGACTGGAAACAAAGCGTAAATCAAAGCTATTGCCGACAAACATGAGTCCGAAAAATGAGAAAAGCGCGATTGCGATAGCCGTTGACAAAAAAAGCACAATAGGAGCAATAACGATTTTGTTAGCAGCTGCAGCACTCAAGTTATACAATGTGTGGAGAGTTACAGCAGAGATAAAAACTAAGAGGAAGAAAACTATGTTAAATATTTGAATTTTATGAAATCAAGTGTTCTCCCAAATCTAGCAACTACTTTATATTTAAAAATGCGTATCTCTGACGGCCAGAAAGAAAAAAAAACATAACAGTAGGTTGAGATGAAGACAAATTTATTTTTCATTTGCAGTTCAATACAAGCGCAGCAACTTAGCACAACACAGCAAACTTCTTCAGCGAAACATTACAACTTGTTAATTCGGCAAAATTATGGTAACTTGTTTCTTCATCAAAACTATGTTTACTTGACTGGCGGAAACGATGCCTCTCTTTTTATAACAAACTTGAATCGGCCCACGCAGTTTAAACAAAAAATGTTTAAGAAAATTAATTTCACGCATTACTTGGAAATCACTGACCAAAGGGAGGCCACATTGCTATTATTCAATTTAAAAAAATGCACCTGCGATGAATTAACAGTTGCATACCACAGCAAATCTGAACCAAACAAATTACAAATGGATCAATCAATTGAAAAAAACTTAAAACTCCCTTGCTATTAGCCAGTCGCACAATTTTTTTACGATGGTAATTTAATATTCGCAGGAAAGGCGATTTGTGTTACGAAACAACATTGAAAAATTTGCTTCATTTATTTTAAGAAATAAAATTTTGTGTTGGATTCTGCTAATCAACAGAATAGAGGCAAAAGAAAAAGAAAACACTAAAATTGGTAAAAAATAAAAAGAAGATTGAAAGCCAATGTACATTTTTTCAGATTTGACAATTTGCCTGCTTAATAAACATAAAAAGTGCCCCTACTCAGTCAGGTGTTGCATTATATTCTTCTCGACGTGAAAATGCAACAAGGCTGAAGTACCAAAATTCAATAATGTTAATGATCTTTTAGCAAAAATATCGGAAGAACTTAAACGCCAAGAATATTTGCTGTATTAAACTGATATTGCAGTTAATTGTTGTATTTGTCACCACAACCATTAAAACTTCAATATTTATCAATGTTGATCTTGAAGTGACAAAGACGATCCAAAGTTAAAAACCCTTTCATAATAGAAGTATTTCCAGATTTTTGTAAAATAAATTGAACAGACTGCTAAAGCAGCACGCAATGGAGAGGATAAAGGAGGAGTAACCGGGGAACTGTGTTAAATCAATGGCGAGAAAGAATAGATGTTATCAATGTAAACAAATTTCCTTTAGTCGATATTGACTGTTTATTCTATTGTTTGGATTCTAGAAAAGCGAAGCGAATTTTTCAATTCCATCAATTTTGAAGGTTTATGGAAAATAATAGCGGAATTATTTAACGTTGGATGCTTTGCTAGAAGACATTTGCGGAACTTTGTCAAAAACAAATTTTAAGTTGACTAAACCAAAGAGAACTTTTCAATTAAATTGTTTTCATGCCATTTTACGAAAGAAAGATTATTGTTTTCTCCTGGTCAATAAAGTAATGTTCGATAAAGGTCACAAAATTAAAAAAAAGATTTCTATTCGATTTTTTAATTGTATAGGAAAAATTTATTGAGAAAATGAATAAACTTACGGCCATTAAAGCAGTACAAAAGATACGTAAAACGACTGGAAAAAATGCAACAAATTTATTTGGTGTTTATCTGTTCTTGTATTGCTACCTGGTCTCAAAACACTGCACACAGCTACCCTATCTCTGGTCTACTTGATAGCTGCGTACTGCACCCCAGTCTGGTGTTGCGGCGCTCACACTGGCCTCATAGACAATGTCTTGAATGACGTCTTGTACATAGTCACTGGATGCCTGCATCCTACTCCAACAAACCACTTACCCATACTTTCATGCATCCAGGTAGCTGAGGTTCACCAACCAGGAGCGACACTCTTCTTGTCTTACCGTGAATCTCTGAAACCTGATCTTATCTTGCATGGTATTGTAAATTGGTCCTCAGATGCTCGCCAAGAGAGACTAAAATTTAGACGCCCGTTTGTGCCAGCCACCAAAATCTTTTAAACAAAATTGCCGGATTTGGCTCCGCACTTCTCAGTCGACGAAGTGCATCACGGAGTACTGTGAGAATACATCCAGGTTCCGTGTTTTCATATCCAGGACCAGTGCCAGGCCTGTTGGAATGAGCTTTCCCCGAACAGTTCGGGTTAAGCTCAATTGCCTGCGGACTGGTGTTGGGCGATTCTATTTGTGCATGCACAAATGGGATCTCGCTCCTTCACCGAATTGCAAATGCGATGCCTCTGAACAAACCGCAGACCTCGTGCTGCGTGTGGTACCCCATACTTCGGGCACCACACGCTGCACGAGGTCTGACAGTTTTAGATGACGAAACTCGATGCTGGCTCAACACCATCAATGCTTCAACGCACTTAAAGGATTTTCAGATGTATTGATTTGGTTTGTATTTTTGATTTAGTAGTGCTGTAAAGTATTTTAATAAAGTAGGCAAACCTGTTATTTATTATGGTTTAATGCATATTGGTATACAGTAATCTCTCGTTACTCGCGGTTAATATGTTCCAGGACCACCCACAAAAGGTGAAAATCCGCGAAATAGCGACCAATTATTTATTGTATTGTTTACATATAATTTAAACGTTTTTGAACCCTCCCCGTACTGATATTAAACTATTCTATATCCGTACACTACCTTTTCCTACACAGTTATAGACTGTTTAAAACACTTTTGTATTAAAGAAAAGTTAATCTGTGTACTGTTCAAAACTCTGTTCGTAAAGTGTACAGTACTGGTACCGTACACGAAAATATCAGTTGTTACACATCCCTTATATGAACTAACATATTGCAAAGTGAAAAAAATCATTAAGTTGCTTTTGCTACATACAGTTTTAGTAACAACAATTGTAAAAATAAATATTTAAAATTTTTTGATTTTTTATAATAAATATATAATAAATAAAATATATAATTAAAAAAACCCGCCATGCGGCGAAGGCGCGAAACTTGAAGCGTGATTAAGCGAGGGATTACTGTAATTTTGCTTCAACTTTACCGATCAAGACCTCAATTTCTGTTCGTTTGAATAAAATTATTCTATAGTATTTCACTTATAATGTGGCAACGGATGGAAAACTTCGGCCGCAGGAGTGCAATATTTTATTATTAAATACAGTTAGAATATTTGACCGGTCTGAGATTCGAACTCTTATTTTTCAAATAGCATTTTAAAAATCTGCTTCACAAGTTGCAATCAAGAATTTTTATCCCGAAACTAGAAAATTTGCGGCACGAGATTGCGTTTTGTCAACAAAGTTGTCTTTATCTTTGGCCTCATGTTGGTCGCTGCGAAAAGTGCGTTTCCCGTCCAGATACTAGTATTTAGAAGTCCATGAATTAATGATTCTAGAACACTCTAGAGAAAAAAAAATCCTAGAAGCTAACAGTCACGTGCTCTTAATCTGACTGACTCATGCTTATGATTACAATTGATAAAACGAACATTAGAACAATCACAAACAGCTTGCAAATAAGTTAAATTGATTGGGGTTTACCGACTATGCAATTATCACTTTGTCATGAAATATTACGTCATATCAAAATTTAAAATTACTAAAAAGACAAAAAATTAACTATGGATTTGTGAAGTTAAAATTATATTGCAAATGAAGTGTGACAAACACATTATCAGTAAATTAATTTAAATTCATCCTCCCAACTGGCAGGTAACTGTCAAAAATGGGATTACCACGAGCTGCTTTTGTTGATGCCAAGATGTTAGTGTCCAGTTGAAACTTCTAAGCTTTATTAGTTGTTATTGAAATGATATGACTGTAAGCTCTATCTGATGAATCATGTTGTAGCGTGGTCGAGTGGCTAGGAGCGTCGAGATTGATAGCGTGTATGCACCAAAATATGCACCGAAATGTTGGTTTACAGTAAAATTGATTCTGGCTACCTCTATTTAAGTTGTTTAAGATATATTCTAACAAACAATTTTTACTTCAAAATTCTATTTAAAAGCTTACTGTTGCAATCATTGTAAAACTTGTAGTAAAAGCAACTCCAGTAAAGAAGACAAAAAAAATTTCAAAAAAAGTTTGAACTTTTGGTCTGTTCTTATTTGCTTGTTTTACAGTAGTTTTTGTTGGTGGGTTTACTGAAAAATAACATTTTCTTTTCTGTAAGGAAAGTTTAAACAAGCAGAATTTTATTGCGTGCTTTTTAGTTTTTACTTTTTCAGACTTACATGGTTCTGTTTTTACGTTGGCGTAATCTAAATCTGAAGAAGATTCTTTAGGTTCATTCTCTACAAAAATACATTCAACAAAAATCAATTTTGTAATATTTATTATTGTTAAAGACTGATTTGAATTGACTCAGGCTAGGTCATTTAATTAATTGGACTTCCAGTTTTTGCACTAACTTTTTATAGCAGTTTTTGTTGGTGGGTTTACCGAAAAATAACATTTTTTTTTCTGTAAGGAAAGTTTAAACAAGCAGAGTTTTATTGCATGCTTTTTAGTTTTTACTTTTTCAGACTTACTTGGTTCTGCTTTTACGTTAGCATAGTCTAAGTCTAAAGATTCTTTAGGTTCGTTCTCTACAAAAACACGTTCAACAAAAATCAATTTTCTAAAATATATTATTGTTAAAGACTGATTTAAATTGACTCAGGCAACGTCATTTGACTAATTGGACTTCCAGTTTTTGCACTAACCCAGCATTATTTAACACTAAACATTATTAGGTTTAGTGTTAAATAATGCAGGTCTTTATTAGGCATTTCAATTTTTAAACGACTGGCATTTATCCAAAGTTTGAGCTTTTTGGATCAAATTTTCAGACAGTTATAGTTTTCTCAAAGACCGCTTTAAATAATAATTTTGTTTTCAGTCTACAAGAAATAAAAAAGTTATTAGTGAAATTACTTAGAAAAGTAAGTGCGCTTTCGCGCATTTCTTTTCTTATAGTCCATTAAAGCATAACATTTCAATTACCAATATATTATAATATTTATTGACATATAAAAAAGAAACGATCATGGAATAAATAAACATTAGGGCTCGTTTCTACTACGAGTCTTGGCGGGACTATTCTTTTTTGATTTATTGATTTTGTGCTTTTCATAGCGCTTAAGCGCGGAAAGAAGTAAAAAAAAATCAATAAAACAACAAAAAACACCTTCGTTAACGTTTGTAGTGGAAATGAGCTCTTATTATTGATTCAAGTAGCAATTGTATTTCTGGCTTTACTTTATAGCGGTAGGCGTCGGCAAAGTCAATCTGTTGTTTCAGAAGTCGACTTATTTCTTTAAAAAGGCATAAGATTTTGTGCTTAATATCAAACAATAGTTTGCTGAACTACTGAAAACAACAAAAGTTCCTTCTTTTGTTGACTATTTGTTAACTAAATTGTGCAAAGCAGTTATCTAATGCCTTAAAAACGCCACTTGGTTGTTCTAGGTAGTTCGAAATCCCTGTTGTTTTAATGTTAATGACGAAACAGCTAATTACTGTATCTATTTCTATTTGTAGACTGCTAACTTTATTTCGGCGTGGGTGTCCAATGCCTTTTTTGAAGTCACAATAAAACTAAAGCATGTAGACTGAGGATCGAACTTGTTTTTTTGATCCAATGTAGAAATGTTAACGCACAGAACTACTCCAAGTGAAGCAAATATTACAGCCATGATCTACAGTGAGCTTGAATATAGCAATCAAGATGCTAAAGTCAAAGTTAACTGAATGAGTGCGACCTTGTTGTTTTTGTCGCAAAATAGATCGAATTATCCCTCTTAAATCACCTCTGTAAGCAGTATAGTAAGCAGTTCAATTTCAATAGCATTATCATGAACATTAACGACTTCTACCTCCCACATGTTGTTTTGTTCATGGGGAAGTATGATACATCTATTTCCTATGAGTGGTAGTCATATCCTGAAACTTTATGATAAATTTGTAGGCTAATATCTTTACAGAAAAAAGTTTCTCTAACTGATGTTTCTGATTGCTTTTTGAATAAAGAAAATAGTCCTAATGTAAAACACAAAAAAAAAATACTTAATTCTTACGTTTTTTGAAATTCATACTGACATGCTTATTAGAATTTGACTGTCCTGCAGTTTTTTTGTCTAAAAAAAGTTCAAATTTAAAGATTTTCGGCTAAAGTAACCATAAAATAATAATAATAGCAATAGAAAAACAAAAACGCTTAATACTTACTTTTAAAAATGCGCATATCGACGTAGGTTAAGTTTTCCATCTAAAAAACAAGCCACCAATATTTACAAAAATCTATAAACTGTTTGACACAAGTAACTCTTAATAGATTGACCAAAATGATAAAAATTATTTCATAGACTGTCATTGTTAAAAGCAAAAACCAGAGGTTGAACTAAAACTGTCGTCGTTTGAAGGGTATCCACTCCAGGCCAGACACAAACAAGACTGGGGCCGAGGGTTCATCCTTTTACTACCCCAGACTGCTGTACTGCCTGAATCAGATGCTGGCAGTGGTATTATTAAGCCAGCATCGAGTTTCGTCATTCAAAACCGTCAGACCTCGTGCTCCATGTGGTACTCGATGTATAGAGCACGCTGTTAGTACATGGTCTGCGGTTTGCTCTGAGGCGCCACACTCGCAATTCGGTAAAGGAGCGAAACCCCATTTGTGCATGGACGAATGAAATCGCTCAACACCAGTCCGCAGGCGGTTGAGCTTAACCCAAGCTGCTCGGGGTAAGCCCATCCCAACAGGCCTGGCACCGGTCTCGGGCACAAAAGCATGGAGCCTGGAAGCATTTTTACAGTACTCCGTTTTCCATTTGTGATTTGTCCATTCAGAGGCGCGGATGCCAAGTCTGGCAAGGTTATCCAAAAGATTCCGCGCAGCTGACACAAACGGGCGTCTGGATCTTAGTCTCACATGGCGAGTATCTGAGGACCCACTTAAAAGATCATACAAGATATGATCGGGGTCCAGAGATCCACGGTGAGCCAAGGAGAGTGTCGTTCCCATTCGGCGAAGGTCAGCTGGCTGGATGCCTGAGAGT
Source organism: Diplosoma virens (assembly GCA_963680785.1). Taxonomy (NCBI): domain Eukaryota; kingdom Metazoa; phylum Chordata; class Ascidiacea; order Aplousobranchia; family Didemnidae; genus Diplosoma; species Diplosoma virens. The sequence continues at coordinate 34,100,751 of OY796893.1, read as the reverse complement.
ACAGGTAGGTGGTCCGTTGGAGTGGGACGCAGGCATCCAGTAACTATGCGCAAGGCGTCATTCAAGACACTGTCAATGAGGTGACTGTGAGCACTGCGACACCAGACTGGCGCACAGTACTCAGCTGTTGAGTAGACTAGAGACAAGGTGGTTATGCGTAGTGTTTTAGCACCAGTACCCCATCGAGCCCACGAGTCGCCTCAGCAGTGTGACGCGCGATGATAGTTTTTTTGCGCAATGCCACTAAATGGTGACGAAACGTGAGCGATCTGTCCAGTTTTACCCCAAGGTAAGTAGAGGTTGGACAGAACGATAAAAGTCTACCATTGTTGTAGACCTTTAGCTCACGTTTGGCCTCTCGGTTATTTAAGTGAAAGGCTGCCGTCACCGTCTTAGTGTGACTGAGCTTCAACCTCCAAGTCTGGAGATACGCTGACAGTGTGGATATGTCTTGGCTTAATGTCCCCTCCAAGTCCTTCCAGTTTCCAGAAGAATGCAACAATGCTAGATCATCAGCATAAGCAAACTTTCTGGAAATCATGGAAGGAAGATCGTACGTATAGATGTTAAATAGGAGGGGGCCCAAGACCGATCCCTGAGGAACGCCGTTTTTAAGACGGTGTAGCCTGCTTTGCTTGCTGTCACCGGTGGTAAGGGTGAAACTTCGATTTCGGACAAGCTCCATGATCATTTTGACCATGTGCTTATCCGGAAGTAGTCTCAGCAGCTTGCAGGTAAGGCCACGGTGCCAGACAGTATCATAAGCAGCTGTCAGATTGACAAATACGGCACCGGCCTTCTTTTTAGCCTCGAAAGAATCCTCGATGTTCTGGGTTAGCAGAACAACTTGATCTACGGTTGACTTCCCGCGTCGGAACCCAGCCTGCTCTTTAGGGAGCAGTGGATCGATTAATGGCTCAACGCGGGCGTAGATAAGCCTCTCGAGGATCTTGTAGGGGACACAGAGCAGAGATATCGGTTGATAACTCTTTGGGTCCCCCACGGGCTTTCCTGGTTTTGGGATCGCAACCACAAACGCTCTTCTCCAGATCTTGGGAATTTTGAGTCGGCGCAAACAGGAAGAAATGAAGTCACATAACCAGGACTTCAAAGCAGCTCCGGCATGGAGTATAAGCTCCGGGCAGATGGAATCAGGTGTGGGAGCTTTACCTGGTTTTAAATGTTGGAGGGCAGCAGCAAATTCTCTCTGTGAAAAATTGTCAGAGATATTTACTGCGTCTGGTGTTGTGGCCCTCCAAACGTCAGACACTTCTTGATAGACAAATCGAGATGACTTGCGGTCAACAGCCTCGTATTTCCCACTTCTAACCAGCTGAGATGCAATAGCATTGGCTGAAATGGGACAGTGACGAGAAAAGTGTCGTGACCTACCAATAAGTTTGTTCAAAATACTCCACGCTTTTCGACTGGAGTGTGAGAAGTCAATGCTCCGAATTGCTTCGGACCATCGATCCCTCCGCTTTCTGTCAAGCTTGGCAAGCAGAGGTGTAGCAGCCAAACTTGAATCGTCTCCCTGAGGAGACTGCAGAAAGGTTTTATAGAGGGATTCACACTCTGCATCCCAACACGGAATATAGTTATTTCGATACCCGCGTGGGATAGTCTTTTTGGCTGCTTTTTTAATGGTGTTACAGAAGTCTTGGTAAGCCGCATCCACATCAAGTGAATCAGGCGGCAACAAAGTCTTTGCGAATTTATTCGTCAAAGCAATGTAGTGACTCCATTTGGCCTTGCGGAAGTTCCATCGCTTAACAGGCATGCTTGGCACTGCCATAGCAAACCTTGGTGGTGTAATAAGCGAAGGTCGATGTTGTGACCTGGGGAACTTGTCAAGAACACGTCTATCCGGTAAGCGACTGTTTGAACCTACGCTAGCGAAAACTAGATCTGGGTTGGTAACAGTGTTCCAGCGGCCGGAATAAAAACTGGCAGCGTCCTTGGCATTATATGGTAGGTGCTTTCACGCAGCCTGGGCCGTGAGTAAGTCTGCTCATTGATTTTAAAATGACAGACCGAAACCGACCCTACCAAAACGGAAGGGTATCCACCCATTCCGATGTTCAGCGTGGGTCTGCTAATCGGCAAATGTCCTTTTCAGGACGGGTCAATGCTAGGATAAAACTGCCCTTTTCAGGGCACATTGCCAACAAGTTCCGAAGACCCACTCTATTCTTCAGCTGAACATCGAAGGCCTCACTGCAAGCAAGATGAACGTTCTTCATCACCTCGCTATGCAGTCTGAGGCACTCATCATCCTACTGCAGGAGACCCACTGCACTGATGCAGAGAAATTGGTACTACCAAACTACCAACTAGCTGGGTCTTCTTTAAGCAGGAAGCATGGCCTTGCCACGTTTGTCCACGAGCGACTAAGCAACTAAAACTGTAAACAAGTACTAAGGAATTATTATTTGTTATTTAAATCAATTTTAAAATAAAAAGTTGTTGGCTTTCAACTTGTCTCGATTTACATTTTAGCTATACACAAACTATACTGTAATCGTTTGCCTCTACAGTATATTCTGGCTGTATGGCAAGCTAAGCTATTTCACGACCTGATTCAAATTTGATTGAAAACTTACTATAAAGTGCTTTCTAGAATTCTTAAGGCTCTAACTTTTCTCTCATTTACAAAACAAATGTATGCAAAATCCAATAAAAAAACTGGGACGCCTTACTTTTTTCCCTAGAATAGTTGTAAATACTCATTTTTATACAGTATGGAGCTTTACCACAAAAAATTTTTCATACATTACAGGTTCAAGATAGATTTGAAGTACGGTTGCTAGCGTGTAATGGTTTGTCAGTCTATTAATGCATTTTTAAATTATCAACATTCTAACTGAAACGCAAAACCTTCTAGCTTTTAGTGTAGGAGGAGGAATGAAGAAACAAGCTGACTATTTTGTTATGATATTGGATTATCTTCATTTGCTTCAGCGTCTCGCGTGAGTGGCGTGGGCTCGCGAACCCAGTTTGTAATTCCTGCGTTGCGCACGTACATTGGCGTTTATCAATTTTACGTTCAGATGCATTAATTTCAAATTATTTATCAAAATTGATTTAAAATTTAGGCTAAAAATAGAACTATTAGTTTTACCTGGTTAAAGATATGAAAATATTCGGATATTAAAAAAAAAAAATTAAAAAAAATCTTATTGTAAACTGATCAACAAATCGCAAAGTGGCAGTTCTAAGGTCCGTTTCCACTACGGACGTTGGTGGGGCTACTCTTTGTTTGTTTATGGACTTTTTTTTACATTTTTCCGCACTCAATCGCTAAAAAAGGAAAAAAACCAACAAAGAATATTCCCGCCAACGCTCGTAGTGGAAACGGGTCTTTAGGTGACGCGCTGGGTTTTTATATTTTTGTTTGTTGTTTAGTTCTATGCTTGAACAATTTTTTTTTCATTTTTAAAAGGTTTATAATTTTGTGTTACAAAGAGGGCATTGACCCCCCAGAAGACTGCGAGGCGTTTACTGGGGAGCAACGAGCAGAAGCCTTTGCTGAAGACCATTTTTTTAGTCTTCACTTGTCTTCTGGGTCAATATTCTAAGTAGGGCGCCACAGATGTTGAATTGAGTCTGAGTCTATGTTGAGAGTGTTGAGAGTCTTTGGAAAGGGGCTACGAACCATAAAAAGTTGAGAATTACTGTGCTAAAGTTTTTATTAAAAATGTTCTATTTGATCTCATGCCTTATTAATTTTAACCAGTGCTGCGAACTTCAAGTTCGAGTTCTAGTTTTATGCTGTAAAAATGGAAAGCTCGATTAAACCGATCTAAACAATAACTTAAACTTCTTTGAAAAATTGAAAGGCTACCACAAAGAAATAAATAAAATAAAAAAAAGTAATGAAACTGACAGTCATTAACGTAATAAATCAACTTTATTTAATGGTTTAAGTCATACAGAGAACGAAAAATAATTGACATCTAAGTTGTCCTATCGAAAAGGGATGTAGCCTACAGTTCAGTTGTATTCGAAATTTAGCAATATAATATCAAAAGCGAAATCCAAATATTATTAATTCTCTTCAAAATTTTTCGATTAATAAACTTAAATTCGATCATATAATTTTTGAGTTCAAGCTCAAGTTCGAGTTCAAGTTCGCAGCCCTGCTTTTAACATAACCTTTAAGGCCATTTTTTTTAATTATAGAAAAAAGTATCATAGTTTGACAAAAAACTTGTGCAGCCCGCTTACTAAGCTGGAACTGACAAATATGAACGAACAATCAATCCTGTGTTAGCACTTCCGTAGCTTTCCTGCGAGTCTATGTAGAGATAATAAAGTAAAAAAAATTTACGAACGTATTTATTTTTATAAACAACCGAAGAGTTGTGTTTTTTAATATTTGGAAAAACTCTCCCACACCAAAATCCTTTCTACGACATAAGTTTTTTAAATGCTTGTTGATCGACATTTTTGAAATCAAAAAGTAACTTACTTTTTGACGGAGTCGAAATTGTGAATAGCAATTGTTACTTAAATCTAGCGTGACTTCGATTGGCAATGTGTATTGTAGTGGCATCAACGGGCAAATATTTGTCAGCAAAATTTTTCTGGATTTGGAATTTGTTGGGTTGTAAAACTAAACAAATAAAATGGGCCAAGATGGAGCCAACGTTCTTTAAGGGGTTAAATATTCTACGTTTAAATACCGTAAAAGAATACTTTGCTTTTTTGTATATTTTTGGATAATCAAAATTTGTTTAACTAGTTGAAAACAATTGTTGCTTTTTTGCTTCTTTATTTTTATTTTATTTGTATCTTTTTGCAGATGGTACAAATTTTTAAGAATTGGTTTTTGTAAAATTTTTAATTTTCTTTTTGAGATCTTGAAAATTATCAAAAATTTTTTAAGCCGACACTTTAAAAAAATTCGTTACTCAAATCAAAAGTTTTCAAGTGCAATTGTAAAAAAAAACAAACAAAACAATTTCGTCATTTTAAGATAAATTTTATTTCAAAATTGCTTTGAAGAGAAAAGCTAGCAAGAGCCAAAAATTTTTTTTCTAACAAGGATTTATTTCAACTTTAATATTCGGCTTTGATGTGAACCAGCCAACTATCATCGCTGTTATTACGTTTTTTTTTTGAATAGAAAGCTATCGGAGAGCAAACAATATTTTATTATTTACAAATTGCAGCCTTTTTCGTAAATCAAACTAAAAAAATAATTAAAATTTTTTTTCTGACGAAACACGTTTCTTTCCAATTCGACTATTTAGGCAATAGATTAACTGCTTAAACATTCCCGGTTGTATGTTCTACTTATAACGTATTTCCATTATTTAATTAAAAATATTATTATAATAAATATTTTCTTTTCAATTTCACTTTTTCGCCAATAGATTATCTGCTTACAAATCCTGGTTGTATGTTTTATAAATTATTTCCGTTACTTACTTTAAAAAAATTATTATCATACAAAGTTTTTTGATAAAATTTAAAATTGAATTACTATAAAAAAATTACGTAGAACAAAAATGACTTTATGATCATTAGTTTTTACATAAAAATTTAATTCTGCTTTAACCTATCGCTGTTTTGAATAATTTTTGATTAAGTAAAACAACATTTACGTATTCAATATACTTGCAAATACAGCAAAAAAAATTTAAAGATGACTGTACTTACTTTAGCAAAGCTTAATATGTTTAAATATTAATAATAATATTGTGATTAAAACTTTTTTTTAAATAATAAATAATAATAAAAAAAAACTTGATTCAAGAAAAAATAACATTTTAAAACCAGGATAGTTCTCAGAAGAAACAGAAAACTTCACAAAAAAATTTATTGCGGTAATTAAATAATAATTACAATATACTATATTTACAGTAAAAACATATTTGTTGATCTTTGACCAGCTGTTTCTTTAAATTAAAATAAAGTTTTTTTTAATAGTTTACTAAAGCGTCAAACTGTTCATTTATTTTATGCTTATTAAATTAAAATAAAAAAAACATTAAAACAATTTATTTTGCATAGTTTCTAATTTTTTATACCATCAAAACGATTTTACTAATAAAACAAACTATTAAATAAATTGATGTTTTATGTTGGATTAGGCTTTAAAATTAAGCAATTGTTTTTAAAAAATTGTAAAATAATTAAGAGCTTTTTCAAACGTTTTCTTTATTTAACTTTATTCTAACTAAAGTTTTGATTAAACTTTACTCCTGTTCGTATCAAATTCACAAAGTTTGAAAGTTTTTATCTCCAAAATCATTAAAAGTAAGAAAACAAATTTTTAAAGGATGTTTACATAAGTCTTTCCAAATATAAAAATAATTTTTCTATTTAACACATTTATTTTTCACACAATTTAAAATATACTGCTAAGTCTTCAGTTTAATCTGACAATTTTTCAGGCTCAATGCCATTATATTTTATTTCTGCCATTTGCAGCAGTAGTCTCAAAGAACTTTTAAATAATAAAAAGCAAATGATTATTCAAAATGCAAAAAATTACTTTTAGGATTTGACCGATAAATTCGAGATTCCTTTCACAAATGCGCTGTTGTATAAAAACTGGACAAAGTGTCAACATCACTTTGAAAACTCAATGAAGCATTACTAAATTTAGTAAAAAATCAAATATTTATAAAAATTGTCATCAATTATTTTATTTATATATTACTTAAAAATTTTTTTGTGTCAATTTAGAGTCCTCTCAGTTAACATAGAGTTAAGCAGCAGCAAATTTTAAGCAATAAAGAAAATATAGGTCACAAACGAAATAGTTTGTAAAAAATAATGTACATGTTAAATATTTTTAATTAAAATTTGATATAAATTTTCATGTAAAGATTTTAAATTTTTTTGCGCTATTTTTTTTTAATGGTCAGACTGAGTATCACCGTAAATTTTTAGGTATTTTTCAACTTCAACCGTAAAATGTACAGTTTTACATCTCATTTATTTTATCTAAAACAGTTTGTTCTTAACTTATTGAACTAGCTTCATTTCCGGTTTCCGACAAAGATTTATCGTATAAACCTTATTGACTTTTTCATTGTTGTCTTGCGGCAACTGGCAATCTCATTTTTTTAACATTGCAAGAATATTATTGTTTTAAAAATAATTGTTTGCTGGAAGCACATTTTGCCACGAATGGCCAGTGCTGCGATTGAGTCATGTTTATGTAATTCATTTATTTATTTAATTTTGTGCTTTCTGAAAAACCGTTTAATTATTGTTTTTGTTTTGTATAGCCTACAACTGACAATTTAAATTTGTGTAGATCTATACTAAAAAACTCATAAAATTTAGCTTCTTGAATATGGCAAAATCAATTTGACAAAACTGTACATTTAAAGGATAAATCGGCAAAGCAAAGTACGAGGTACATTATAAAATAATTAGATTTGCTTTTCACACATAAAAGCGCGGTTGCTAGAGCAATCATTTGAATAAGCCGACACTGAATTGAACCGGATTTCAGCACAGTCGTGTGAGTTGGAACCAGGTTGTCCAGGAGCCCAGAGATTTGTTTGATTTGCTGCAAAATCATTGTTGTCTCTGGGATGAGAATTAATCCAACGCCACTCTCCTTCATCTGTTATGTTTTTTAAGCCAATCCAAAATGGGTAAAAAGCAGATGAATAAAAAGCTCTTTGAAGTATTCTAAATGAAATTTATTAGATCTAATATAATTTAAAAACACGTTTAGTAAAGTTTACATTATTAACAATCTAGTAATAATAGATGTTCAGTTGACTGATGATTTTGACAAAATTATTTAACTCTTCAGATTGTAGATAAAACTATTTTTTAAAAAATTTGTTATCTTGAAAACTTTTTTCGACCAACTATTATTAGAAAAACTTGTTGGCAATCACCAACTTAAAAGAATACATGATTTACATAGAGAAAGCGAACATGAACGGTGGTGGCGTCTCTGAATTGTTGTGAGAAAGATAGCACGCGATTGGTAAGTGGTAACGCACTTACTCGCGCCGCAAGCAAAAAAGCTTTGGCCCAAAAACAGATTCGTTTTGGCGACAGAGAAAGGGTTCAAAAGATTTAATCGAAGTGGCTTCAAGCTTTTTCAGGTAAAAATATGAGTTTCTTAAAATAAAATTCACTAACAATTAGTATTAAATTTTTTTGCCCAACTCTTGTTTTAAACAAATGTTGACCAACAGACAAATCGGAAAAAGGGTTGTGTAGAAAAATTTAATATTAATTGGTTGTCGATTTTAGCTTCAGAAAGATCATCCTTTTACCTGAAAAAGCTTAAAGCCACTTTTCTAAAATTTCTAGATCTTTCTCTTTATTGCTGAAAAGAATTTGTCTATAGGCTATAAAACCTTCTCGCTTGACGCCGCAATTGAGCACGCCAGCTCTCTTTTCTAAAAGAATCAGAAATATCATGCTTTTAAATGATCGCTCTCCCTATACAAACCGAGGTAAGCTTTTAGTTCGCCATTTCCTACATGTTTGTTTGATAAAAGTTGGGCAAAAGAATTTTCCAAACAAGAGTCTTTTTAAAGACTACCTTTTACGAGTTAAAATGGTTTCTAAATACAATCGATCATCTTAAAGTTCTCTACGATTTAGATCTTAACTTTTTACAAACAAAATCAAAATTAAAATTGTAAATAAACATGTAGCTGGCGTGCTTGTAGCAATGTTTGGTGTACTTTGTTTTATACTATCATTAACGAACAAATAAAAATTTATGAAAAGATTAAAAAAATAATTTGTTTAATGGAAAAATTTGGAAAAAATTATTCATATTGAGTTGTAGCAAAAGTTATAATTTGTTTGAAAAATCATAATTCTTTATACCCGCTTTTACTGTGTACAATTTGATATTACAAAAAAGTGAATAAAACTTATTTATGCAAGTATTTTGAGAGAACTACTTCAAAAGAATTGCACACATGAGACAGACTTTAATGAAAAATTTTCGTCTTTAAAAAGATAATTTCTATTTGCACTGAAGTAATTACTGTGTACAATTTGGTATTACAAAAAAGTGAATAAAACTTATTTATACAAGTATTTTGAGAGAACTACTTCAAAAGAATTGCACACATGAGACAGACTTTAATGAAAAATTTTCGTCTTTAAAAAGATAATTTCTATTTGCACTGAAGTAATTACTGAAGCAATTGTATTTCCAAAAATCTAAAAACGCTTCAAAATAAACTTTGATAATTCTACCATTTTCATTGACTAATAATCGTTCATTTATCAAAACCAGGCGTTCTTTGCAACAAAACAATTATAATCTTGCAAATTTTATTCACTCAACATTTGTAACAATCTTTTACAGAGATCCAAAATAAAACACCTTAGTAAGTCAAAGAAAATAACTTCGCTTTATACCTTCGATTAATTTTATTTCGAACACCAATTGAAGCCAAATCAGCTCCATGATTCTTACAATAAGCTTCAGCGTCACGCCAATTGCGTCGATTTGATATAGCCTTATATTGATATCCGTTAAATTGAGCAATCCAACCGTCATTTAATGGAAAATACCCTAAAAACATCGATTGATTGTGGCATTTGTAAACGCTTTAAGCTATTGTGATTTATATTTTTTCCGAAAACGTAATTCAAAGTTAGCAAAGACCAAATATTTTGCTTCCTTGTACGCGGAAACGTCCTGCTTATCTCTGAACTACTTCTCTTTCAATCGCACTCTACTTTCACAGTTCTGTTGAAGCAGTCGTCGCAATAAGCGCAATAGGAACGGTAGGCCGTGTGAATATTAAACCGCAATACAGCTTCATTTCGGAAACGGTTTTATTTTTTTTACTGAATAAATTACACTTTAAAAGAATTCTGCTTCTATTAAGTTCTTTTTTTGCAAAATTAAAAAAACTGATTAACAAAGTCCCTAACTTTAATTATTTGGCCAACTTTAGTTACTTTCTTATGTTTAAATGGTGCAGTTTATGTTTAAACGTACAAAAAAATATTTTACCTCACCGGCTTATATGGTTTCTTTTAGGTACAAAACAGCACTCCTTATCTAAATATAATTTATATAAAGCTGCTTTTTTATTTACCATTGATCGGGGCGTTAGGGCTTTTTTTACTATAATGACCTGTTTTTTTCGATTTTTATTTTCGAACAAGTAGTGAAGCCTGATTTATTTTAAAGATTTCATTAAAAACAAACTGAAGATTTGAAATTTTTTTGAGGTTTATTTTTAAAAAATTTGTAATAAAAGTGATTTTGTTTGAACTTGTTAAAATGTATAGGCCAATGTTAAAAAATATATTGTAAAGAAAGCTCAAAAAAGATTACACAGAAGACGTCGACAAAACAATATTTCAGCAAAAGTAAAGTGTACAACAGGGTTGTCCAATTCGTGTCCCGCGGACCAAATTTGGCCCACATAAGGATTTTGAGTGGCTCACACAGTAGTTTCCAAAATTTTTAAAGTGACGTAAACTAACTGAATTAATCGTATTTCCAAAAAAATTATTGTGCAAAGTAAATCTAAAAAAAGTCTTCAGTTGAATCTAAAAGCAAGAAGGTTTTTTATGTAAAATGAAAACAAAAAGAAAGTCTTCTTCGGTACAATTTGGCCGCAATGTTTTATTTGCTTGGCTAGAAAATAGTTTTAATAGGCTAGAATTGCCCTCGGTCGAAAACAATTGATTGTCCCTGGTGTATCAGATGCAGCGTAAATTAATCTTTTGATCTTTATCGAAACTATTTGTACAATTATCAATTCTAATTTTTGTGCTACAATGGAATATTTGTTCAAATATACAATGCGCCAAAAGAAATATTTTGTCTTAAATGCACTTTCTCTGTATATGCATACAAAAAAAAAAAAAAAAAATTAAACTATAATAAGCTTTTTAAACTTGTCCTTAAAAGGTTAATATTTAATGGTAAAAAAGATGAGCACCATATCTTTTACGCATAATCTTTTTGATAATCTTTTTGCACTTTCTTTAAAAAATCCCGTTTTTCTATAAACCATTCACAGTTACACTTCTAATGACTCTCTCAAATGCCAACCGCATACTAACGATGAATCAAAACTGAAATAACTGACTATTTCAAATATTGTAAATTATTGAAAATCGATAGAAACATACATTCAATATACTGGAATCACGATGCCATAAAAAAATGGTGTAAGGGTGTTCAGCAATAATTAGCAACGTTTTTTAATGTAATTTTGAAAGCTCGACTTATCTAGATATTACCATAGTCCACTTGGCTGGTAAATGGTATGATATCAACGCTGAAGGGGTAAAACCTCGTCCTCCTATTTCTTGATTTGTTTTACGTTGGAATAATTTTATATTATAAATGCTATTATACAAATCTGCTCAGCCCACAACATTATATATGGAAACAAGATAAAAATTGTAAGTGAAAGCTTTTAAAAACACTTTGCTATAAATGATTGCGGAGATCTTTGAAAAAACTGATGAATTGTGGAATGATAGAAGCAGTTAAAAAATTACATAAAGCACAATTTTTAAAATTTGAAAAAACGTATCTTACCTAATGTAAATGCGGTAAATGCTGAACTATTCATTCTTGAAGAACGATCACTTAAATTTTCAACTTCTGAAAAAAATAGATCCTGTTCATTACGAAGTTTTCAATTTCATTACCGTACACTACTTACTAATTTAGATAAATTTAATATAGTAAAATTTTTATGTTCAACATAAAATCTTTTTAGTATCAGTAAATGAATTTTTAAAATTTAACATAATTGTTTGTTGAACAACTTTTTCTATTTTTTTGCAATTTTAGCGCTCCAGCGCTTGTCCTGTTTTCAGCCACAGCTTAAACAAACTGATCCCATGATTGCTCTTCCATTTTTTCTCATGGGCATTGTTTATCCTGAACATAAGATTCACAGGGTTTTCTCTTCATCTTAAATATACTGAGAATAAGTTATGAGCCTTTAAAAGTAAATATTTCCGATTTGTAAATTTTTTATAAATTTTTAAAATTCTTGCAAGGTATTAGCTTGTCCAATAAATCTTGTCTTTCATTATTGATCACATTTTCCAATCAAAAAATTTTTAACATCAGAAATTCTGACTTTAAAACATTTAAATTAAAGAAAAAAAATTTTTTTAAACAAAATATAATGTTTGAACGCTGTTTTAATTTCTTTAAAAATAAAGTAATCGGTGAGATAACTTAAATTTATTTTCCTTGCCTACCGGTAATTGCTCTAGTTTTACACTATGACAATAAAATTTTACTGGACGCAAATTTAAGTTTTTATTCAAGCACACTAAAAGTTTGCTTATGCTAATGATCAAAAATTTTTGCATTGTTTTTGAGATTGGAAGGCTTTGAACCAGAAATGCACCATAGAATATTGTGAAGGTATATTTTTTCCCAGGGCTAGTATACTAGCCTATCGGAATGGTTTTCCCAAACCGCGTGAGTTAATCTCAATAGAATGCGAACTGTTGTTGGGCGGTTCCCGTCATCCAGGTACAGATGGATTTTCACTCTTTTACCGGTTAAAAGTATGGTGCCATTAAAAACCGTAGACCACGTCCTAACAGCACGCCTCATGTATTAACATCACATTGATAAAAAGGACTGATAATTTTGGTAAAAAAACCGAATGCTGGCTTTAACAACATTATTGGTTACATCTTGCGAGGTATATGGGCAATGCAACAGATAGGGACGGTAAAAGGATAATTCTCAAAATGGATGGTCTTCTATAGAAAAAGGAATATCAGGCTGATCATCCGACTTTGTTTTAAGAATTTTTATTTTTTAAATTTGTACCATCAACCAAATACCTAAAACACAAAATTTCAATGCAAATTACCACTGGAACAAACACTGATTGATATAGAACAAATATGATTAGGTTTTAAAAGCAAGTGTTTTAAATGAAACACTTAGTTTTAATAGCTATTTTAAAGTTTTGCACCAGAAAAACAGATCAGGTTTTAAAAAGATTTTACGGACTCTATGAATCAAAGTCCCTCTCTCGTTTGTATCCAATATGGTGGGATCTCATAAAGAACAAACGATTTATTTTGAATAAGTGTTAATGAGAATAAATTAGTTTATTAAAATAATCAAGTTTGTGTGCTCTTGTAAAGGATAAATTAAGGTGTTTTACAATTACTTAAATTACTCAAAAACGTGATTGTAGTAAGCTAATATAACACGACTACATAAAAAATTGTTAATTTAGCTTCAACACAATACCAAACGAGATAAAAACTTAAATTACTTCTACTGTCTTTACAATGTTAAAAAAATTCTTCCTAGTTAAGTTGTTGCACAGAAAAACAGAGTTATAAAAAGAAATTGAATAGTTAGAAATCTGTACTGAAATAAACTTAACCTATTGTAAAAAATAAATCTCTCTGCTTGCAGAAGAAAAAAGGACGTTTACCTTTTACAAGTCTGTTGTAATTTGTTTTCAAGGATTCAATTCGTCTTACAAAGCTATTTACTTGTCGATTATATTGATTTAGAAATGATTGTCTATCTTTTTTCAGGTTGACAGTAGTTTTGAAAAGTTTCTTTATGTAATTTCCATGTTCAACCTTTGTTTTATTTATATTTTCCGCAGCGTCTCGCCGTTCTTGGTTGCTGTTTGTAATCAGCTAAGAGGTAAACAAACGTCTTTTAGAACTTTGAATTTTTATCACAAAGAATAATTTGTGAAATTACATTTAAGAAACTTACACTATCATGAGCTAACTTAAATAATATTTCTGACCCGAAAAAACGCGTTATAATAAATAAACAAATTTGAAATAACAATTTTCTTAAATAACTTCAATAGAATTTGATTAGCTAAACTTATATATTAATCAAGTCAATTTTTTCAAAAGTCCTTTTATTTTAGCATTCAATCTGTTCTTTTTTTTACATCCTTGTTTTTTGACATTACAAAAATTGCGTTCGTCTGTTTGCAATTTTTTGCGAAGCTGTAGCCAACCTATTTTTGTAGTAAAAGAAATTTATTTTTAAAAAATTCAAAAAAAGTTTTACATTACAAAAATATTACATTAATTTGCATTTATATATTGATGTATTTTTATGACGATTTAAGATTATAAATAAAAAAGTTTCATAGACTTGTTATGATATCATGCAATGAAATCATGTCTGCAAAAATTCAGAAATGTATAATGTACCTGAGTTAAGTGAAAATCGAGAAAAATTTTAAAAAAATTACTAAAAAATTTAGTATGTACGTAGATGGCTCAAAATAAACAATAATCTAATTGACTGCAAAAAAAATTGAATATTATTGCACATACAGCAAAGCAGTTACTGACAAACTCTTAACACCATGAAAGCAGAAAAAAATACCAATAAAATGAGTTGCAAAGGCAGTGTTAACAGAAAAAAACATCTTACTTTATCAAGCAGGCACACTTATTGCACTTAGAAAAATATTGAAAAAAAAACACCGAAAGAATCATTGCAACTTGATAAAGTTATAGAGACACTGTAATTATTAGCAAATATTTAACAAAGAAATGAAATGTTAAATTTTTTATCTTTGACGCAATAAAACAAAGTCAACTTAAAAGAATTATCAAACATGTTGTCAGTGGCGGCTCTTTAATAGGAGCTGCAGAGCTGCAACAGCCCCAAATATCTGTGCGGCAGTTTTAGATATTATCAGCAACGCTTAAAAGTTAGTAATTTTAATAATTTTTGTTTTTTCAATTTTCTTTAATTAAATTTAGGTTTTGTTGGTTTTTTCAAAAAAAACTTATTTTAAATTTTGTCTTGATAACTTCTTGAGCTGTTTTAAATTAAGCTAAAAAATTTCACGCTAAGTGACGCAAAATGACGGATTCCATTGACGCTTCATATGGAACATTAAATCTACTTTTTAAGCTGCAATAAACGCAGCCCACTCGGTCTGGTCATACCGTTGGTGTAAGAAGTAGAACGCTTTGCTTTTTCCGGCATAATGCTTTTTAGTTAAAATGCTTAGTTAGCAATAATACTTTAATATCCTTTAAATTAACACAATTTGTGTTTTTTAAAGGATATTAAATAGCAGATTTAGGGGTGGCAAAAATAGAAGACCAGGAGGTGATTGCTTTTGAAATTCGCAAGATAAAAGCATTTTGTTAGATTTTTCTTTACAATTATACACAGCTTAAAAATACCAATCTAGACAAGGGTTAAACTAACTTTTTTGGAAAAAAACTACTTGATATAACAGTAATTTAGCGGAAGGGAAGGCAAAAACTTGGGAAAAATGTAGTCGAAAAGGAAAGACTTTTATTTATTGATTTTTGGTCTTCACTAAGTTTTTTTGATAAAAGTTTTCTCCATTATACCTACGCTTAAAATTTGCGTTTCCTGAGAGGGTCTTTTTGACCAAAAAAGTGCCCTTTTTAAAATTTAGTACCGTCCGCCAAAAATTTTTCGGTACCTGTGATTGCGGCACCTTTTTGTTTTACTTCTGATTGCAGCACGTTTCCGATTTTACTTGCCAGCCGCCACTGTATTTTGTAAAAATTTTTAATGACAACTAAAACGTTATCAAAGTATAATTATTTACAGCGTCCCGCTTTAAAAATCTTTTAAACATTAAAAATAAAAAAAATTTTTACTGAATTTTTAATAAGATTTGTCTACAAAGTTAAATGCACACTGTGTTAATAATAAACCACAAAATGACAACAAAAGTCATCCCCCGCAAAAAAAAAGATATATGTAGACAGAACTGCATATTGCTGGTGCTTTTCAAACGAATTCTCAATAACTTCAAGAGACAGAGCAATTATTCTTATTTAACAGAACACAGATATTTTAAAAGACATTTTATTAAAACATTTTTTTGAGACTATAACCACTATAAACTAACGACTAATGCTTAAAACACTTTTAGCTTTACTATATTGGTGCTTATTTAAAACGAAATTTTATCATCAAAAATTATGGCAATAAATTGATGTAAAATGAAAATCGTAATTATGTACGTACAATCAATGAACTAAACCACTTGAATATGCAGCAGTGCAAAAGATGTAACCTTTATCTTTAAATAAAGTTAATCTTAAGAGAATTACCGTTGCAATTATTCCAATACATCCGACAATTGCGACTACCAGTACACTCACCAACAGAATCATGATAATGTGTTTAGTTTTTGATCCTACTGGTTTGCAAAGTTTTTTTCTATTTTTGTCTAGTTTGATTGCTGTAAAAAATAACCAGTTTATAACGATTATCAAATTAAAGTTGTTAGTCATCATTAATTTAGAAATATTTGAATATTAAAGAAGTAAATAATTATTTTCAATTAAACCTTGAAACGATTAAGTTGACAAATTCTGCGAGTAAAAAAAGCTTACCATATGTTAGTTTATAATTCATTAATAAAGAAAAATTAAAAACCATGGATGAACAAAAAGATTAAAGAGAAGAAAGGAAAAAACCAGGCCGCTGTTGTTTTGCTAACTTATTTTAGTTTCAGAGAACTTAAACAAGAAACGTTCTTTTAACTAACGTCATTTGTGACACAATATTAAATTGATAAAATTAGCATTGCTCTTTTGGCCTATACAGCAGTTAAATATATACAAAACTTATAGAACGATAAACATTTCAACAATTTTTAGCCAACAATTGCAATGGCAACCGGTACAGGACCCGTGCCGCTTTGGCCGCGAGCATAGCAGTGGCCCGCATGGGCTTACCCCACGATTTTCATGTGGTTCCAACTATTTATGCCCATTATTCCTTTTATAAAACAATTAAAAAGTTAAACTTATCAGCATCTTTCTTTTTCAGATTACAGCTGAAAACTGCAAGCCACAATAAATCTAACCCTGTACAGGCTGCTTTCACAGGGCCCTTACAGGTCCTGCATAGCATTGTTTGCTGGGTTAAAACTAATATATTTAGGAAAGCGTGATTTGATAGTCACAAGTGATTTGATAGTTCACTGGATGTCTCGACCAAACGCCAAAAATAAGACTTTTTATTAAATTTAAAGCTTAAACAAACTTATAGCTTATTATATTTGTTTCAGTGTTGTGATTTCTATTGATGGCAATCAACTATCAAACTTTGCACAAGGGCAAGACAATCACTGATGTGGTTTTATCACAAGTGCTTCTGATTAGGATCTGAAATCTAATTTACACTTCCGGCTCCAAAAGGTTGGAAAATTGACCACTTTACAAACTGGTTAGAACAACAACCTTTTGAATTCAAATTTAATTTGGATAAAACACATGGTTTTTTTGTGATGACAAGGTGTTTTTAATTGTGTTTAAATTTTTTAATCTGTGAAAGAGGAAGCAATGGAAGCAATACGTTGTTACTGAAAAATAGAATTGTTTTTATTTCCTGATCAACATTTTTTCCTGTATAAAGGGCTTTTGAAAAAAATTTCCTGCTGGCGGTAAAACTTTTAAGCTCTCTGCATTCAAACAATAGACAAGAAGCTATAGGTTGCAAAGAATTATGTATTAGTAAATAAAAGATAAGTTTTCATTTATGCTTTATCTTGATAACCTTTCTAATTTTACTAATGACTTGAATTAAGTACGCAAAAATTTAACGGCATTTGTGTTACTCTCAAATGACTTTGGCCAACTAAAATATTAAGGTTTCTTTTTGATGCTTTAAAGAAGTCATAAGCAAAAATATATAAAATGATTTGTCATTTTGTACATACATTATACACAAAAAGTGATAGGACTTAAATTATAAAACTGCTTTTTACCAACAACAACAAGATATAGTTTTAACTTACTATCTTTCACCGACATGTCAATGTAATCGTTATTTTGTTCGTTGTTGAAATTAGAGTTGCCATTTAATACTGTGAAAATTTTATTATAATTGTTAAAAACAAACAAAAAAACTTGTACATACATCACAGTAATGTAAGCTGCAGCAAAAGTATGTATGAAAATTACTAGATTTTAAAAATATATTCCAAAAGTCATTCAAAGCTTTTTTTTTTCTATTTCAAATTTGAATAGCAAAATAAATCTTGCATTTAAAGATAATTACTTTTTAAATCGTTCCAAAAACTAATCGAGCAATATTTTAAATTTATTTTTAATAAGTACGTCCTTCTTTGATGAAACAAAAAAATGTATTTGCTATAATTTTTTTGTTCAATTTAATGGGAACGATAAACTTAAAAACAAATTCTAAAAAAACTTGATATTTTTGCATTTCTTGAAAACGCAAAATTAAAAAAATATCAAATACTTGGTTTACTGCTAGATGAAAAAACACTTTGAAAATACTTTATTACTCAAATAGTATAAGCTTGACAAAAAGTTTCAAGCGATCAAAATTTTTTGCAAAACTTTTATAAACTGCTTCTTCTTCTCCTTTTGGCCTTTCCCTTCAATCAGGGGTGGCCACAGAGTATCATCATTCTCCAAACCTTTCTGTCTTCAACATCCGTCTTCTTTGAACCAACTTCCCATATCTTCCTTCACTACATACAAAAATCTTCTCTTTGGTCTCCCTCATCTCCTCTTTCTCGGTAACTCCATTTCCATCATCTTTCTTCCTACATACTCTTGGCCTCTCCTCATGACATGTCCACACCACCTCAACCTGCCCTCCCTCATCTTCATTCCTAACCGTTCTACCTTAATGGTACTCCTGATGTACTCGTTTCTAGTCTTGTCTTTTCTCGTCACTCTCATAGTAAACCTCAACATTTTCATCTCTGCGACTTCCATCTCTTCCACTTGTTTCTTTGTGACCGCCACTGTCTCAAGTCCATACACCATTGCTGGTCTTACCACTGAACTGTACACTTTTCCTTTTACTTTAGCTGGTAACCTCCTGTCGTAGATTACTCCAAATACTTTTCTCCATCCGTTCCATCCTGCCTGCACTCTTCTCTTTACCTCCCTCTCACAACCACCACTTTCTTGCATCGTTGATCCTAAATACTTAAATTCCTTTACTCTTGGCATTTTTGTATTCTCCATCTTCACTGTTTCGTCGTCATTTCCTCCATTTATGCACAGATATTTGATCTTTGACCTACTTACTTTCATTTCTCTTCTTTCCAATGCATACCTCCAGGATTCTAGTCTTCGCTATACCTCTTCGCAAATCACAATATCATCAGCAAACAGCATCGTCTATGGTGGTTCTCTTTTTACTTCATCCGTTAGGCTGTCCATTATCACAGCAAACAGGAACGGACTTAACGCTGATCCCTGGTGCAGTTCAACCTTTACCTTGAAACTTTCTGTAGTTCCTATTGCACATCTCACCACTGTTTCGTTTTGCTCATCATATCCTGTACTAGTCGCACATACTTTTCCACTATTCCGGATTTTCTCATACAGTACCACAACTCTTCCCGCGAAACCCTGTCGTAAGCTTTTTCTAGGTCTACGAATACACAATGTAGCTCTCTTTGACCTTCCCTGTACTTTTCCATCAACATTCTTAAAGCAAACATGGCATCGGTAGTTCCCTTTCCTGGCATAAATCCATATTGCTGTTTTCTGATCTCGACTCTATCCCTTAACCTGGCTTTAATAATTTTTTTCCATACCTTCATTGTGTGGCTCATTAGCTTTATTCCTCTGTTGTTTCCACAGCATTGTGCGTCCCCCTTGTTTTTATAGATTGGGATAAGCACACTCCTTCTTCATTCTTCTGGCATCCGTTCACCCATTAATAGTCTGTTGAACAGTCTGGTCAAAAATTTTATCCCCATCTCTCCGATGCACTTCCAAACTTCTACTGGCAACTCATCTGGCCCAACCGCTTTACTTTTTTTCATCCTTCTTGGTGCATTCTTTACTTTTTCTCTATTGAAGCAATTTACCTATTCGTTAACCACTTCTGCTTCCTCTGTCCTAGGGTCTCTATTATTTTCCTCGTTCATCAGTTTCTCAAAGTGCTCCTTCCATCATTATAAAATAAAAATTAAAAAAAGTTTTTGCCCCTAAAAATTAAATGAAAATAAACATAAACAAATTTAATAAATCATAGAGTTATGTGTTTAGTTTTTGTCGTTCAAATCAAAAAAGAAAATTTACAAAAAGAAAAACAGCGTAGTCAACACAAAAATTACAAAGTCGTTGATTAAGACCACACATCATGCATTGCCAATGAATTTTGCATTAGCACTACCTCTTACTTTGTTGTGCCAAAATATCAATGTAACCTGGATCAGTTCGGGTGAATGTGGTTTGTTTTTCTATAAAATATAAACAAAACGTATCATTAGTAAAAATATCCACAACTTTTGACGATTAAACCTTATTAAACGTTTTGTTAATGGTTCGAAAATACCGTTTTATGACATTTTCTAGTTAAAACGTTCTACTCCTTCATGCTAAATGGGAAAGAATCAATGCCTAGCTCATGAAAAATCTAAAACGACACATAATATACACTAGAAGTTGTTCTTTTATGTTAAATGCATTTTTTGTAATTTTACTGTTTATTATTCAATTTTATGTTGTTTGCTTCAGGATTATCAATTTTATTTAGAAGTTATAATATATTTAAATAACGTATTTTTGTTGTCTCCAACAACTTAGCATGCTTTAATTCTTATTTTTGTTTAAACTTTTAAGTAATCTGAACTCAATAAATTTTTATTAAAATGTACGATATATAATTTAGGTCAAATAGAGACTAATGTTAGTCTAAACTCTTTCAACTTAATTAAATGTTTTCGATTTTTACCACCTACTTTTTGCTTCAAAAAAATAAACTTTTTGACGAATTGGTATTTTTTAATTTGTTTATTTAAACTGCGCAGCAACGTTCTTAAAACATTGCGCAAACTAACAAGTTCCGAATGCTCAATTTCAATATATTTTAACAAATTAATAAATTAAAATTATACAGATTATAATAAGCGCTGAGAACAAACACTATACTGTACGATCTCATAATTGGTGCATTGTTCATGGTTCTTAACTTGGTTCGATGCCCTTCTCGATATAAATCTGATACGATTTTGCAAAAGAGTTCGTCACCGTTGCGATTGTTTCACTTCAGCAGTCGTGGGACCAGGCTCGGATTTAAGCGCTTTTTTGGGGGGAGGTGGGCAGAAATTTAATACTAATTGAACAAGAAAAAAAATGAAGCAAAAATAAAACCGCGAGAGTAATGATTTCGTTATTTTGTCCTTTGTTTGATAATCTTATATCAAATAATTGTGTAATGTCTTAAAACGCACGCAGTGATACGCGAGACATATACGAGGGTAAGAAAACGGGTAGCAAAATTTTTCTCGCCAAGCGGTTCAACGCTGCCATTTTCTGTTGAACAGAAAAGAAAAAGTTGGAAAAGAAAAAAGAAATATGATAAAATAACAAACACTTATCGAATTAATAATACATAATATAGCAACGGCTTACTTAAACGCTAACCACCCGATGCTCAACATTAAGCACATTTACAGAAATAGAACAACATGGTGGAAGCTGCAGTTTAAATTTGCAATTTAATTTTAATATGTGTACCGAATTAATTACTTGCATTTTAAAACCGGTTAACATTATCAAAACAAAAATTCTGCAACGTTGTAATAAATTTTTTATCTGGATTTCTTTCACCGGCAATTCGAATAAAAAATTATACTTTAAATACTTAAAAAGCTGCAATCTGTTTGCTATATAATCTTCGACAAAAAATAACTATTAGTACTACTATCACGCAAATCGGATAACTCTCACATCGATCACAATTATTCTTTTTGTGTCGTAGAAATCAACAAACCGTCAACTTTGCAATTGTAAAAACAAAGCGAGTAATTTAAAGTATGGTTTTGCAGACGAAGCAAATTTGCGATGTCACAAATAGTCTGCAAATGTTTCTTTTACGTTTGAGGCTAAAAGGCTATAAAGAAAACCTTTTCATGGCCGATAACTGCAAAAACATTAGACAAAAAGCAAAAAGAAAAATTTGAAACAAAAATTGAAGAAAAATATGCCGGTTTCTTTCCTTTGGTGGTATCTATTGGTTATAGCCTTTGAGCTTCGTACATATGCAAAGCGGGATCAAAGTCAAACAAGTAAAACCAAACAACTGATGCGTCCTGGACCATAAATTTCCCCACTCGCAGGATAAGGTCAAAAATTGATTTTTTGCTGCAATAAGCCCGTTTTTCAAATCAAATCTTTTTTATCAATCTTATCTTCTTGTCGCAGAAGCGAAAGTTAGGGTTGGACTTCTGCTGTACAAATATTAACCGGGCAATCACTGTTTTTATTTTAAAACGAAGCAGCTTCACAATTGCAAATTCTCTGGTTTGATAACGCGGTATGAAGTCTTGAAAAACTGTGGCAAGGTCTGTGCGAGACCATTGACTAAAAAACTTATGAAATCATTGCAATAAAATTTGTATGGATTACTATTTGAATATTTACTCCGTTCTACTGAGTTTCACAGCACTGTAGCATTGTTACTCGTCTGCTTTTATTTCTTGCTTTACTTTTTCAGCTTCAACAAAATATCGTCAAGTTTGATATCAGCTACTGCTCGCAAGTTTTGCAGAGTGGACTCGAGATTGCAAATAGCAGCATAAAATTGTCTTAAATGTTAATTGATGTTTTGCAATTTTTCACTGACGTACAGAGTATAAATTATTGCAGCCTTGCAAATTTTCAGTGCAATAACAAACAATAAATAACATTGCCGACAACAGATCGCTGAATCAAATCAGGCACTTAATGAAAAGCTTCTGAACAGTTGGGATCGTTTTTATCAATTTTAGAACGCCCGCATCTCGTGAAATGTAGCATAAGCTTATTATAACATTTTTTCCGCTTTTAGAGTTCTGATAGTCACAAACTTTAGTTGAAATTAAAATTATTTGGAAAATGGATGCCTTTCATAGTTTTGACAGGCTAAGTTCAATTCGTGGCTAAAGCAGTGAACAGAATAAAGTCCAAAGGGTATTAATTTTGAATTATGTTTGCAAAGTCTTTCATTTTACCCTCCGTGGCATCAGCACCATCTTAGACAAACCTTGCTTTGATATTTAATTTTGTAAAGGCACAATTTACTTAACTTAAATTTTTTTCTATTTAAATCAATCGCATGAGTGGAGCCTACAAAAGCTTAAGATATTGTGTCACTATCTTATGCACATACAGTTTAATTTGACACGTCTTACAGGGTGACGCAACTTTTAACGTGTTTTTAGTTACCCGAAAGACAGCAGCCTGATTTGATTAAATAGCTGGTTTAGCTGGTTAGATCAACTCCAATGGAATATCCTACAGTCCAAGTACTTACTGTGCTGACACTGTGGCCTATTAGCTTAGAGCAGGGGTGGGCAAATTACGGCCTGCGGGCCGGATCCAGCCCATCGCAGGGATTCATCGGGCCCACTTGTGCCTGCCGAAACTACAAGTATAGTTTGTGTGAATATAGATTTCCGTTGAAAATATTGATGAAAATAAACGAATTGTTGGCTAAAATAAATACCGCAGTTTTCTAAGTATTATCGGCACCTGAGTATAATCACAACGATTTTGAAAAAAAGCGAAAATGAAGAAGAAATTGAAATGAAGACCTTTTTTATTTAGAGATTGCCATGATTTTGGGAGAATTATAGCAAAATTGGAGACGGAATGGAAGTGAAGACCTTTTTTTTTTTTTAGAGATCACCATGATTTTGGGAGAATTATAGCAAAATTAGAGATGAAATCGAAGTGAAGACTTTTTTTTTATAGATCGCTATATTTTTGGGAGAAAAAGTAAAAGACGAAACCAAAGCTCCTTTTTTTTAGAAAAGACCAATTTTTGGAAATTCTTGACTCAGGCCCCTGAGTTTGAATATTCACCACTGATAATGAAGATCAATATTTTTAGAGATTACTATAATGCGGCCCGCAAATAAATTCAACTTCCGAATGTGGCCTCGAACTAAAATATTTGCCCACTCCTGGCTTAGAGCATCGTATTGATGGAAAACGCAATTGACGCGTTTCAAACCTACATTCATTATTTTGTTATGTGCTTTTGAAGAACAATTTAGGGCATGTTCTTTTGCTTGGCAGTTTTTGCAAGCAACTTTAGATTTCAGTCATAAAACTAACAAAAGCAAAACCCAAATTAAAACTTTGAACCAGATAACAATACTTTGGGACCTCTGAAAGCAGATTGTAGTAATCACTTAATTGACAGTTACCTTATAATGCCTTGGAACGCTTTCCTGCGAGTTAGAAAGATGAAGAAAGGCAAGAATGGTAATAAAAATAGTACAGTGGATGAAATCATAAACTGATTAAAATGTTTTGGGGTAGCAGCACCCCTTGGCCCCCTTAAATTTGCCCTTGTCGGTGATCTTAGCGCAGTATTGCAGTAAAGAAGCCTGCAAACTTATTAAATTTTGATTATGATTAAAAATTAATTTTATAAAAGGCTTTGCTCGGTTTGAATTAACTTTACGACACGACAAAACAATAAAAAAATATTTATTTATGATCAAAATTTTTAAACATGACTGACTTTTAAAAATAAAACTCACCAACTTTAACATTCTCGTACGCATTTCTGTTGCTGCAGTACATTTTTCAAAAAAACTTTTAGCTTTTTATTAAAACAACTAATATAACACTTTAATCCATAAACCTATTAAAAAAGTGTTGTTGATTAAATAGGCAAATCAAAGAGAGAGCAATGCTTGATTTTCATACTGAATTTGATGTCAACTACGTACATCGTTCTTGTTCGGGCTTAGGCTAAAGTACTATACCAGAGCTGGGAAATCTGCGGCGTCCAAGAGTGTTTTGTGCGACCTCCATGACAGTAAAACCATGGGATAATGACTACTGCTGATGAAAGAAAACTTTTTTTTAGAAAACAGTACAATTTAGAGGCGAAACTAAAGGAAATCCGGACAAATTCAAATGAAGGCATTTTAGGCGACTAGAATTAAAGATACTGAGACAAATTCAAATTGATTACGCAGTTCTCTTAGGTTCTTCAATTAATACGGCTCCTTTCTTCAAAATTGTGTGATATGGCTCCCAAAAATCAAACGGTTTTCCGCTGCACTACTCCATTTTCAAAACTACTCCATTTTAAAAGTGATTTGCTAAGTATTAGGAAAATCGTTTGTGGCAAAAATGCAAAAAATTAAAATTTTTTTAACCAATTTTGCAGTGCAGTTTGATCTATGCCCAAGCATTTTAAATTTCAATTTTTTGTCATATAATTTGTTTAGATGCAGCGGGAAATAATGCGGAAGATTTCTTCCCTAAGCATGATGATTGTTTGCCAAGAAGGGTAGAGCTGTAAAAGGACCGACTAGTTTAGATCTGAACTGGCATGAACTCAAATTTGGTTTGAAGTCCTAAACAAGCCTGAAACACTTGGCGCTAAAAAAAGGTGTTCGTTTATCTGTAGGCTTCGCAATGGGCCGGAATTTGGTCCAAAATTTTTCTCAAACTAAGGTCCGAACTCGGCCCAAACCCGAACCGGATTTGAAAAGCCCAGCCCGATTTTCAGCTATGCTAGGTGTGTTTTAGATAACAACGCAATGAGTAGTAACACACAAAACGTTTTAGCAGTCAGATTGTACAATAATTATCTTTTAAAAAACTTATATTTTTCCTATAATATCTTTAGAGTAAAACTACATCTTCTGACTTTTGAAAAGAGATTTTACAGTACAACTATTTTCACTTTAAATTCCAACAGATTAATTGCAGTTGAAAATTTAAGAAACTATATTAAAAAACTTATCTAACTTGAGAGTGACTGTCCAACGACAAAGACGCTTAGCGGCTGCAACAACGACAAATACTGCAACACGGTTTAAATTTCATTTGCAGCACTGCACTTTTTCTTTAGAAGCAGTTCCTAAATAGAGTTAAATCTTTTTTTAAATAGTAATTACATAATTTAAGGTTTTTGCATTAAGACAAAAATATTTTGGGATTTCTAAAAGCGGTTTTGAATAGTTTTTTGTCGTTTTCTGGTAGTTCTTCTAGCTTAAGACGGAAAGAGAAACTTGCATCACGACTATATTATTTACTATATTAATTCTAAAGTAAAACTGATTTTTTCAATAACTTTTCTTTTTTTTGCAGAAAGTTTATTTTGACTTCACATAATATCTTGCTGTCATGTTGATTCGGCCCAAATCACGAAATTAAAACTGGAACCGATATTACGTAACAATTTTCAAAACTTTTCCAATGAAACATTTGCTTGGTATTGTAAAGTCTAAAGCAAACTAGATTTCCGCCTGGCTAATAATCAAAAAAAAAAAAAAAGGAGATTAAAAACATTTACACTTCATCAATGCCGATGAGAAATGTGCACCAAACACTTTAACAAAAGTGCTGTTTTAGCAAAAACATATTACCATTATGATAAACCATTCACTGATAAGCAAATAATATTTAATAAGATCATTGTAAGATGATAATTTTTGGAGTTGGGGCAAAATTGTATTTTTATTCATCAACAACTTTAACTAATGTTAAATGTTTTATTGAATACATAAAAATTAAAAAAGAAACTGAGTTTCAGCTGTTCTTTTTCTAAACGCATTTAAAGTTTTAATTTTCTCAGTCAATCAGTGTTTGTCAGACGGGGAATTGAAGTCTTCCAAAATCATCAATTTGCTTACATAATCGTTTTAAGCTCTTAGATTGCGCTTTTCAATGTAGGTTTAGATCTTCTAATGCGAATACATAAAAAAACCCAAATTATCTGGCTTATTGAATTGCGTATTTTCACCTTTCAAAATTTTTAATCTGGTATTTCCTGCATTACAGATAAAATAGAAAATAACTGGCTGAGTCTAACGAACTGAATGAAAGATAATTAGGCCTAATACTCGTTCACCATAGATTTATAACGTGTCTAAACTTTTATTGCTAAAAAAAAAAAAAAAAAAAAAATGAACAATTGACAGGAGTAGTGAGATGAGCCGCTAAAAGTTGAAATCCGATCTAAAGACATAAGAAAAGCAACAGAAACAAATTTTAATCTGAAGGCAATAACTTGGCAGCTCTATAGCAGGAGTGCGTTTGGAGGCAAGGTACCGAAACTGTGCAATTTCGAAAGGTCGGGAGCAAAAATTGGAGTTAGTTGTTCAAAAGATAGCTCCAGCTCCAATATATAAACAAAATTTACTTAAAACAATTTTACTTGTATAATAATTAAAAAGGGCTACTAAATATAGAAATCACTTTGCCGATCGGTAACGTAAACCGATATTAAAAACTAGTTTTTTTAAACCAAAGCGGAAATGATTCATTAAAAATAACATTTTCTGAATTTAAACCGGAACGGAATCAACAAGAATAAAATTCTCCTGACTGCTCCGGTTCGATCATTTGACGCACTGATATTAATTTTTGATTCATTTGTACATGAATTACAATTTTTTTCAGTTGCTTTAATTTTTTCGTAACTTATTTGCTGCTCGACAATACAGAAATGATATAAGTAACTTTCTGGCAATAGATCACTCTAAAAAAAGTACACAAACGCCTGCTCGGAAAAAAAGTTTGCTCCACTTAGGTTTTAAATTTTACCAAATACTATGTAAATTTAGCATTAAAATTGTTTTTTGCTTTTTGCTCCTAAAACTTAGATGAGAATTTGCAACTATACTCATTAATGTTTGAAAATTTGTCGTGAATAAAAAAATATAGTTTACGTAGATCACGTCTTATATTTACTAAGTTATTTTTTAGACTTCTCTAAAAGATTTTAAAAGATGTCTCGTGTGGGCGTGTCAGTGGCTAGTTCAGGAGAAATTTAATGGATGCAAAACACATCATCTATTTATAAAGGAATTTTAAGATATTGTAACTGGTGTAAATACCTCAAAAACGGGCATCAAAAATAAAATAACAAACAATTTGCATAATTGTTTGCAAAATCATTAATATGCTATGTATGCATTTATTTAAATTTGTTGAAATATACAAAGTTGGTTTTATAACAGTGACCTGTTTTTTACGATTAACTTAACTTATTTTTTAGTTTTTTAAAGAATAGCACCATAGTTTTCTTTCCTAAAAACCTTTATAAAAAATTCTGGGCATACAATTATTTGCTTCCCTCAGAGGAAACAGATTGATGAATGCCCATAACTGATAACAAAATTGCAAACTGATCTTGATCGAAACATAATTTTAAACAGTTTGACGCCTTGAAAAAACCAAAAGCCTCATTACTAAATCCGTTTGTTCAAATAGGTATCCCAAAAAAAGCTGTTTTAAAAAACTCGAACGTTTTTATGTAGCTTTCTGCTTGAGGTTATGATAATAAACTGCAAACCTAAAGTGCAATATTTGCACCATTTTGAAAAAATGTGTTTTTGGCTGAAAAATCTTTGTCATCAGAGATTTAAAAAAAGTTAACCAATGAAATATAACTATGTCTCAACCCCAAAAAAATTTAGGACAATTAAGGAAACAGATTCTGAAAGTTGATGCTAAGATTCTAAAGAACTAAAATTTTATTTTATTAAGCAAATTATTTTTGTTCACATAATTTGAGTTTTGGCTGGCCTATCCAACTTTTTGCCCATTTCCGGTTAAACTTTTTTCCGTATGTTTTTTGCGGGTCATAATTGCAATAGAGAAAAAATAGGGTAGCAGTGTTTCATTTTTTAATCAAAGATGCTGGTTTCCTGACAGTATATACTCAGCAACTTTCATTACTATCAACAAAAAAAGAATTTTTTGTCCAAACTATCTATGAAATTGCTCCTTTTGTCAATATATAGATAGATTTTATTAGTAAGTAAATTCATTTCACCGTGTATATATCGACTCTGACTCCTCTGCCTGGTTCTGCAACATTCAGCAAAAAGGTTTTGCAAAAATACTCAACAAATTAAGAAATGTTTCTTTTTCTCGAGATTAATTTTCAACTAGAAAACTGAAGCCTAGCTAATCAATCAAGCTTTGTAATAAAATAGTTATAAAATCCAAAGCAAACAAAAATATTGATCGCATTTATTTTTTTGCCGTCTGCCACGCGTAGTTATTTATTTCAAGTTAGGCCTATATAAAAAAAACACATAAACTCAGTCTTTTGAAGTGGAGCAAAACCGAAATTGTATCTCTATGTACTTTTTTTGAAAACGGTGTGTTTACAAATAAATAGAACAAAGTTAACTGAGCAACAAATTTTAATATTTGTTTGCAAGCCACTTCAGAAAGCAATGGCCAGCAGGGCTTGGGTTTTGCAACTGGGTTTCTGGTTGTAATAAAAATTGTTTCAAAAGTCTATGACTAAAAGTCAAATCTTGCTTTTGAAGATTAAAAAAATTGATGTCCTTTTGCTTTTTGTTGTTTAACAAATAATTTCCAATCGTTGAATAACAGAGAGATTTAGAATTTGCTGTAGCTTTTTGACGTTTTAGTTGTTTCCATTCTTGATATTCGTGACAACATTTTTCTGTGGTTAAGATGGTGCAAAATTTAGATATATAATTATTAATTGTGTTGTTCCGTATTATATTCAAGTTGATTGAAAGTGAAAATTTATTAAAGTTTTTGAACTTTCACCTTGCCCCCAAGTCTTTAATGTGATGGAGCCGGAGCCAGAACGGTTGTATCAAGAAACTCCACAGCGGGAGTCGGAACTGTAAAGTATTGCTTTGAAGTTTTTTTTATCTTTACCTTTGAACAGTTTGATAATTTGGTTTTGAACAGTTTCATAATTTCTTGGTGCCCATCGTCATTCGTTACACGTTTCTGTATTTAAAACTTCTTTGAGATGGTTTACTGTAATTTGCATTGTTTAATAACGTTCTTGATCATTCCTTAGTTTTGTCTATTTAAATATGCTTCAAACTCAATTTGAAATTAATTCATGTTTTTATGTGAAAACACTGTTTTTTGGTTTAACAGTAATCAATTGTGGGTGGTGTGGATTCCGATCTATTTGTTCTTTGACATCGGTTTTTGCGCTTTCGGTGGTCGCGTGAATCTGTGCTCGCGTTTTTTTCGCTATTACTACGTAGCTGGTCTTTCGTGACATTTTTTTTTAAAATAGTTGTCGCGTTAAGTGAAAGAGCTCTGCCCCTAGCGTCTGCGCCGCCTAGTAATAGGTAAATTAAGTTCCTTATGAGGTGTCATAACTCGCTAAGTCAATAAAAGCATGTAATGTTTCGACCGGATAAATCGGACTGGAGGTCAAATACTCACAGTCTAACATTACCTTATACTTAGGATTAGGCATTCTTTAAAGTAACTAAAGTGGAACTTGTCGGAAAATGATTCGGGAAAAATCAGGTAGCATGTTGTTAATTATGCTATAAAAAATTTTTTTGTAAAAATTGTGCTATGAAGATTTTTTTTTGTAGAAAATGTTTGATCGCGGCGACTCTGTGTTTAGTTCTTGTTCTTTCTTTGTGGACCAAATAAAATTCGCTGTTTTAGTGTCGTTTCGACAGCTACTGGGGGCTACAGAAAAAGTTTGCAAAGAAGACAAAACGTACAAAATTTAAAAACATTTAATATATGCTTTTAGTTATTAGAAAGGTAACATTTATTTGATTAATTTGATCTTAGTTATAATTTTTAGATTACGTTTTTAACAAATCTTTAAAAGGATAAAAAGTAATTAAGAAACTACTGCAAAACTATTACTAAAAATTTGATTTATTACGAGGCTTTTAGAACTATTTGTCGATTTAGATAAAACTATTCGGCATTTAAAAAAAACACTAAAACCTAACATTTAGTAATATACAAGGAAGAAGTAAGAACAAGTACATAGCCAAGTTATTGTGCAAATATTCAATAAATTTTTCTTAATATTTTTTATAACCTATATATTTTTATGGGAAAGTTTTTTGAATTACAATAGGTTACTTCAAGAATATGCAAACTTTATACTAAATACGTACTTTCCATGGTATAGATAGTTGTAATTTCCATGGCTTAGAAACATCTTGTTTATGTCGCTTATAAAGACTTTTTTCACCGTAAATCTAATAATATCCAGCAAATCGTTAGTATTTTTAACTATTCTAAGTTTCACAACTGATGAACAAAAGTTGCAACAGCAAGAAGTGATGGGCTTTGTTCTTATGATTGATCAAAATGAGCTTTGAGATGCTTATGTAAGTGTCACAAACTTTACTTCCTGGCATTGCCCCATCCTGAAAAGGACGTTTGCCAATTAGCAGACCCACACTGAACATCGAAATGGGTGGATATCCTTCCATTTTGGTAGGTTTGATTTGTTCTGTCATCTTTAACAACAATGAACAGACTTACTCACGGCCCAGGCTGCGAGAAAGCACCTAACATCTGGGCCATCTCTGGACCCCGATCATATCTTGTATGGTCTTTTAAATGGGTCCTCAGATACTCGCAAAGTGAAACTAAGATCCAGACGGCCGTTTTTGTTAGCTGCGCGGAATCTTTTGAACAACCTTGCCAGATTGGCATCCGCGCTTCTGAATGGACAAATCACAAATGGAAAACAAAGTATTGTGAAAATGCTTCCAGGCTCCGTGTTTTTGTGCCCGGGACCGGTGCCAGGCCTTTTGGGATGGGCTTACCCCGAGCAGCTTGGGTTAAGCTCAACCGCCTGCGGACTGATATTAGGCAATTCCATTCATCCATGCACAAATGGGGTTTCGCTCCTTCACCGAATTGCGAGTGTGGCGCCTCTGAGCAAACCGCAGATTATGCTCTAACAGCGTGCCCTATACATCGAGCACCACATGGAGCACGGGGACTGACAGTTTTGGATGACGAAACTAGATGCTGGCTTAATAACACCACTGCCAGCATCTGATTCAAACAGTGAAACAGTCTGGGGTAGTAAAAGGATGAACCCTTGGCCCCAGTCCTGTTTGTGTCTGACCTGGAGTGGATACCTTTCAAGCGACGACGACGACGACGAAACTTTACTTAGAAATGCAAAAGAATCAGTGGAATTAGGTAGCCCAAATATCGTCGTTGAAGTAAAGCTGTGTCTATTTTTTGTTTATTCCGGCCCAAGAAATAAGTAGTATATTGCAAAACTGAAGTTCTTATTACCGTTAGTTCAGGATAAGTTTAAATTGATTTCTAAGAAAGACTTCTCAGCGCAGAGAGAAACCACAGTTTCTATGTACAAAGAAGATATGTTTACAAAGTTTACAAAACTTGATCAATTCACGAAAACTTTACTTCCAAGCTTTGCCAAACTTTAAAATGATTCCAGTGACACAACTGCTAGTAATCACTTTAACAACTTTGTGCTAACGAGCTATAAGAATGAATTAATACCCGATGGCTACTACTGTATTAATCTTAATAGTTTGCTGCCAGAAAAGCTCAACAATTCTGTCTCAGTATAGAACAACTCCAAAAAACTCTGTATAGAACAACTCCAAATATACAAAGCCAAAAAAAAAAAAACGACTCAACTGCAATGCAATAACAACTCCAATGTGGAATCTGGAATAAAATGAAAACAAGACGCGCGCTTATATAAAATCACGTTAAGTGGCTCTAGATTATAAGCGAGTTCTCTGGAATAACGTGGATTTTTCCGAATAGCGATAAATTAAAGCCTTACTTTAAAAGAGTTAATCAGAGACGCGTCAGCGAACTATTACGTAACGTCGAATTAACTAGAACATTCCAAAAGCATTTAATAAGCGTTCGAAATAAAAAACAAAGAAGAAAGAGCAAAAAATGGGCAAATGCGCTTAGAATTAAAACGACAAACGAACAATTACACTTCTAAAACAACTCGCAAATTAATTAAATTGAGTCGGGGCTTACCGACTACGCAATAACTACTCAGCCATGAGAGATTACGTCATACTAAAGTTTAAAACTACTGAAAAAGACAGCGAAATTAACAATAGATTTATGCAATTAAGATTAAATTGTGAATGAAGTATGACAATAAGGAACTTTCAATTATAATCAACCATTGGTTTAAAATATTTTTCAAATTAAAAGAAATTTTTTCAAAGCAAAAGTAGCTCTAAGGGTTGGATTATCTGGAATCCTTTAAATAAAGAAAGCAAAACAGTATTTTTGTTTGAACAATAAAAAAATGAAATCAAACGGATTTCAACAAAATAATTACTTTTTAGTCGCCCCAACATTTGACTGATATCACAGAAAAAGCAATTTTTATTTTTCTAAACAACCTTGAATTTAATAAATCAACTAAAAATTGACCCGAAAAAACTGATTGCATAACAAACACGTGTTTGACAAATAACGGCTGAATAACTTTTCATTATGCTGGTTTAATATGTAGTTTAATGTGCGATTGCTATGGGTCTACAATCTGTAAAAAATATTAAAGAAAAGTTATGAAACCAACTTCTATTCATAAAAACTAATCATTTAACGATTTTTTTATAAAGATAAAAATCAACATACTTTAAGTTTGACATTGTTAATTAAGTTATACGTATTGCTAAAGATTTAGTACATACGAGTATAGTTTCTATTAGACAACCTCTTTTTCGCACAATGGGTAAAGGTTTGAATTGCAAACTCGGGGAATAATTTTATTTGTTGCAATTTGCAGTGCAGCACAGGAGTAAGATGAACGAATTAAATTTGGTTTTCTCGAGTAGTTTGAAAACCAGGGGAAATATTCAATATTGTTGCTTGGATACGGACCGACCCAGGGCCGTCGATTATTTCTCATAATGCTTCAGTATAATTAAAAGTTTTTGTAAAATTCTGAAACAGCAAAAAAATTGATGTTTGGAAATAATTGCGGGTTACTTGGTTAGTGTGTTTCAAATTTTAATTAAACAGATTGTTCAAAAATTAATTAAATATCAAACAAAAAACAAAATATATTGGATTGAATAAATGTCATTCAGGTTTTAAAATCAAAAGTATTTTAACAAAAAATATTGTTGTTAGGACACCGTACAGTACATACTTTTGTTTAAAATTATATATTTTGAAAAAATACAAAAAATGAAAAAAGGGTAAAATTACTTTTGAACTAAACAACAAAATCAATTTCTTTAGTTTAGTTAATTTAATTGTAGAATAAAGTTGCTTTATAAGATAGCCATATTTGATTTGGCATTTTCTCTCAATTTAGTGAACAAATTTATCTACATTATGAAAATAGTGCAACAAAAAAAAACAAAGCAAACGTTTTCGGCTAACCTAAGCTCTTATTAGGTTCATAATCAGTTAGTTGAACATTATAAAGGCTGATTGAACAATTTTATGTTCGAGTTATGAAAAATAACGATTGTCTTTCTTCAAACTACTACGGCTACTCATATTGGCTTCTTTTTGCGTATGTGCGTTTGTAAACTGCTATAGATGTTCCATAGTAATTCAAAGCAAATATTAAGGTTTATTTCTATTTTTGCTCTTACGGAAGGGTTCTGATGTATATTGATCACCATAAATTGCTAAATCACCACTTAGTTCGTGATACAAAACTCTTGATTTGTTCCAGTTACGATAAGTGGTAGCGACTTTGTGTTGATAGCCATTAGATGTAGCCACCCATCCATCATTCTTTATGATGTAACCTGCAAAAAGAAGCCTATTTAAATGAATCAATTGATAAATAATGAAATCGAATTTGCGATATACTATCCTTTAAACTAGCAAGGAATTTGATCTAAATATTTCATATTAATTAAAAATTGTAAAAGGGAAAAAAAGCTGTTTATTGTAGGTTAAAAAAGGTTTTTTTGTTGCTTTATGAGACTTGAAAGTAATGTGATCCACTCTATTTAGATTCCGTTCTATTCCGATTAAATTGTTGACCGGTAAAACAATTTCTTCTATGTTCAATATTTTTCTGTTTCCTTTTCAACAAATTAATCTTTTTGTTTTTCCATTTTCATCTCTATTTATCCCCTTTATTTCCATTAAATCCTCGGAGGCGCTGTATTTAGGAAACCTTTTCTGCCATTGTCTCAACCTGCTTTAGTAGATGCCGAGAAATTGTAATCCGGTTAAGATATTTTATTTAATTATTTATTTTTCTTTTAGAAAAATAAATAAAAGTTAGGGCCGCTTGGTAAGACCCCCAAATTGCCGAAAAATGTCTTTCTCGAAGACATGAAGAATGACTCGAGTAGGTTTTAAACTGCGACGTTCGCGATTCAAACGGCACTCTTAACTACTAGGCTACGCTTTCAACAACGTTGTAGGCTGATACTATATGAAACCTCTAGTACTACTTTGTAAAAAAAAAATTTTTTTTTTATTGAAAATATTTTTACTTACACCACATTGCATTTATACAAAACAAAAATAGAGAGACAGAGCTATTTACATAAATTTTTGTACTTTTTTTGGCAATTTAGACGTAATTTAAAGAAGCACAAAAAAGAATGAATTTTTATTTATTTATTTATTTGTTTAACTCAGACTCACAGTCGATATCTGGAAGAAAAAGTAAAAACTAAATAGAATAAAAGAGGTACATACAAAAAAATGAATATACGCTGTAAGGCTATTAATTATTATATGTAAAGGAAAATGATCACATTTATTTGTGATCATTTATTTGGTTTCTAGTAAAATGATCACAATATTTAACAATGAGACAAAAATAAAGGTGGGCAATTATGGTGAGTCTTGTGTTATACAGTATATTTAAGGTGCATATTACATTATAACAGTCCAAATTACGTATTTGTTTAGCATTGGGGTAAAATATTCAATTATTTGGTAGTTTAAAACAAAACAGATTATACTAAATAATACTGTACAATTATTAAAAAAAAAGCGTTTTGTTTTTAAAAATTGGAACCATTTTTGCAATTGTACAATTTTTAGGGAAAAACACCTTTTGTAGAACAAAAATCAATAAAACCTTAAAGATACGAAGTAATAACTGAAGAAGCAACTGGGAGAAAAAAATTGGAATGTCGTTATGTCCAACTGCTTTATCCTTTTTTAGAGAATAAATAGCTTTAAAAATTTCTGTAGAGTTGGGTATCTTCTTCTTTTTCTTCTTCTTCATAAATTTTCTTCCTCACCACTTAAAAAATGACATTTAAACATCCGTCTCTTACTCTTAACAGAGGTTAGTAAGCCTTTGATATACGAAGGTTTTTGAAAATGTTTTTTATTCTTCTTGCAATTGGCCTTAAGGGAACATTGATGTTAATAGAATATGATATCATGTTGTCAAAATAGTTTATTAAAATTTTCATTTGACAGGGCAGGTTGAAGGCTGAAATAATTGTCCAAATTGTTTTGACATCTTTACAAAACAATTTTGAACAAAATTTTTGTTTTGTCTCAATAGAATAATTTTCTTACATTTTTTTATTGTTTGTAAAGTCTTTATTGATAAAAAAGAAATTGGTTAGTGGTCAGTCAAGTCAGATTTAATTATAAAAGATTGCAATTTGTGTTTTGAATTATTGGTTGTAATATGATCAATTGTGGTTGATGATTTACTAGATATTCTTGTTTTCTTAATAATTAATGGTATAGCGCCCTGACTCAAAATTGAATTAATATATAAATTAGCATAATTCAAACCGTTATATTTATGTAAATTAATATTAAAATCTTCCAGGATATAATAAACATTATTTTTTGTGAGAGAGGCCTGATAAGGAATTTGAAAATTCTTTCATAAATTCCGTTATTCTAGATTGATCTGAAGGACGGTAAACTACACCCAGTACGGTAAACTTAGTCTTGAAGTTGTTTTAAGAGATATGTCACCATAAACATTCAGATTTTGAAACATTATTGTTAGATTTCTTCACTTGAAACTTATTCAAACATAAATTGCCGCACCGCCAGCATCGGTTGTAGAATCAATATCAAAAAACGTAGAGTTAGAAAGTGAGTTGTTTAATAGAGGGGTAGTTTAATTCGAGTTTTGTTAAGCATATTATATCAGGCACAAATTTTAATTTAACCAAGAAATTATAAAAATTAGCTAAATTTTTATTACGTGAACGAATATTTATATGTAAAAGCACCAAAGAGCGATTGGGATCGAAAGTAGGTGGTTTTGCATTTAAATCTAAATAATTACATACTTTTTTCTTGAAAAAATTGAAAAAATAGTCGTTTGCTTCTTTAGGAGAATGATCATTTATTCGCAGCGTGGTTGCTTTATTCGGCTCGAGGAATTCATTAAACTCCTTGTTATTTCTGAAAAGGGCCGTATCTGCTTTTAAATGAGCCATTTTTGCTATTGAAAGATAGGACTTAGCAGTACGATTGGCAAGATAGGTTACAAGCATTTTGATAATAAAAATTTCCGATTACAACACTATATAGATAAAGAGAAATAAAAAAGAAAAACTAGAACAAAAATTTGAAACTTATATAGCTTTACAACACTAACCTATGTAGTTAAAAAAAAACAACTTGAAATATGAAACAGTATCTTGAGATGACATTGGATAAATTTACAAACATAATATGTTTCAGTACAACGTAACAACATAACAAATTTCATAAAATAGTAGTCCAATATTATTGGGGCATTTTATCAACTATTTTATTTTTGCACAAATTAAGATATAAAAAAAATTAGGTGGCGACTTTGATGAGGTTTGAAGCTTTTCCATTTTAAATCATTCGATTAGAAATTTGTGTTAAAACAAAAAGTCAACGTTTTTGTTTAAGTTTAAAGTTAAAAATCAGTGTTTGAGTAAACTTCGAAAGGCAATTGTAAAAATTAACATCGCAAACTTAAATAAAAAAAGCAATTGGTGACTCATTTCCTATCGAAGTCATATATCTATTAAATAAAAATAGAATATTAAAAAGAAAAAAAAATATATATATATAACTGCAGACAGTACTGTTTCGACCTTTCGGGTCTTGTTTGTGCAGTGAAGATATGCTGGGAAAGAACAAGGCTCACCAATTTGAACCTTGTGGCTAATCTTCTACTTGTGGTTTTCAAGCCACAGTAGAGTCAAAGCCCAGTGATACCACGAGAGCTCAAATCATATGAAATGATGAGCCTTGCATAGCGCGGCAGCATCACTGTCTTCCCAGCCGAAGAGCTCAACCTGCAAAAGCAGGGAGCATAATTAACTGCAGACAGTACTGTTTCAACCTTTTGGGTCTCGTCAGTGCAGTGAAGTTATGCTGGGGAAAAGAACAAGGCTCACCAATTTGAACCTTGGGGCTAATCTTCTACTTGTGGTTTATATATATATATATATATATATATATATATATATATATATGCTGCCCTATCTCTGGTCTAATCAACAGCTGAGTACTGTGCACTAGTCTGTTGTTGCAACGTTTATACTCGCCTCAAAGATAGTGTTCTGAATGACGATTTGCGCTAGTCACTGGATGTCTGCGTTCCATTCCAACGGAACACCTGTCTATACTTTCTGAGCTTCGCCGACTAGGAGCGACATTTTTTTGGCTAACGGTAGAACCCTGGACCCGGCCATATGTTAAATTCCTAGATTGGATCTAGAATCTCTAAAACTGTCTGATGCTCTTTCCATCCACCAAATAAATTAGCAAATTTCCCCTTTTTTTTATTAGCAGCATCGCTACAACTACAGTAATTTTATTTCAAATTACTCAGCATTGATTCAAAATTACTATCTTTACTATCACTAATAATGTCA
Organism: Diplosoma virens; assembly: GCA_963680785.1. Classification (NCBI taxonomy): domain Eukaryota; kingdom Metazoa; phylum Chordata; class Ascidiacea; order Aplousobranchia; family Didemnidae; genus Diplosoma; species Diplosoma virens. The sequence continues at coordinate 34,062,235 of OY796893.1, read as the reverse complement.
TTGAACTAACTATCACTTGATATTGTAAAAAGTATTTAGAAATAACACCATCAATATTAATAGAACAGCAAATTAATGTAAGTACTAAAAATTATGCTTTGGGCAAGTGTTTTATTGATAATTTTTGTCCACAAAGTTTTGATAGATTGGTTTATTGTACGTCACTCGACGTAGCAATCATCTGACGGATTCTTTTTGTCTCCCTATGTTACTATAACAACAGTGACATTGAATTCTATACAGTTATGAAAATATAGCTAAAAAATTTAAATAAGCAGTGGGTCTCCATGTGGCCCGCGAGCCACAGATTGGACATCCCTGGTGTAGACAATCCCTAAAAGTCTTTTTAAAAAGATTTCTAGTCTTGGTGTGTCAGTAGTTAGTCCAGGAGGAATTTATAGACAAACATAAACCATCTATTTATAAGATAGTTTATGAATCTTTTATAAAAAAATAGCCTGGAAAGTTTAGCCTTCGCTTTTGGTGCTGGCAAAATTGTTACCACGCAATGTAGGCATTTATTCTATTTTTGAAAAATTCTTATGGTTTTATTTACATCAGGGATCTATGGTTTGCGCATAAAGTGATTTAGTCTTATTTTTTAAAAGTCTACCAGAAAAATTTTCTGGATATGCAAATATTTATTTAGATTTCCCCCAGGAAACGTGTCCTCGAACGCTCATAACTAGATGACATAAATCTACAAAATTTGTTTACAATCTAAACGGTTGTCAAAAAAGGACAAAAAAGAGCTTTAAAAAAACAGGAGATAAACTGAACCCCAACCGCAATTGAAACACTTTAAAAAATTTTTTCTGAGCATGAGCCATAACATTATTTTTAATAACTTGTCCCTTGATAAAAAGCAAGAAGCTCGCTAAAAATTCTTTTGTTTAAACAAGTAACCTTAATAAAAAGTGTTTAAAAAAATTCGAGGGTTTTCTTCCAGCTCTATTTCAGAACAAACACCGCCTATTCGTACTATTGGTTCAGCGTTCATTATTTTTAAGCGTATTCGATTCGCTGCTGGTCAAACCTGGTGCCGTTTTGAAAACAATTTGTCACCGCTTCGATAATTCCACGTAAGCAACGGTGCAGTTCTTGCTCAATGCAGCTGAAGTGAAGCCCGCAAACTCATTATAATGTTCGTCATTAAAAATAAGTATAATGAAAATTTATTCAATAATCGCAACAACATTTTGACTGATATTACAAACAAATAATCAAGCTACTTTTTTTCTTACAAACAACGCCGAAATCATAAAAACAGCTAAAAAATGTCTTGACTAAAAGCAATAGTTCTAAAAAACGCATCTCTCACAAATGATCACTGAATAACTTTTCATTATACTGGTTTAATATGTAGCTAAATACACAAGTGTTGTTGGTTTGCAATCTTTCAGAAATATCAAAAAGAAGTTTAAAGAACCAACTTTTATTCATAAAAGCTAATCATTAACGATTTGTTATGTTTTATGTTTGACAATTTAATTTGCTAATCGAGTCATATTAATACCAATATTTCTTAACACAATATTTCACATGAAAACGTAATACAAGTATTTCACATTTAAATTTCTTTTTCGCACAGTGGGTAAAGATTTGAATTGCAAGCTCGGGAAATTATGGTACTAGTTGCAATTTGCACTGCAGCACAAGAGTGAGGGGAACCATTTAAATTTTGTGCTATCGAGTTGAGTAAAATCCAGCGAAGACGTTTACCATCATTGCTTGGATACGAACCAACCCAGCGCCATCGATTGTCTTCCGAATTATTTCTTAGGCCCAACCACAATGGTTCAGTATTATTAAATACTTTTCGCAAAATTCTGCGACAGAAAATAAAATTAAGTTTGAAAACAATTGCGGTTAATCGGTTAGTGTATTTTAAAGGTTTATGGACAATTATAATTTAAACAATTGTCCGTAAACCTTAAAAAATACACTAACCGGTAACCGCAGTTGCTTTATGAAGAAAAAACGCAATATGCAGTTCTCTGAAAATATTTACTTTATAAACGCTCATTTTGCTTCGTTTGATAAACAACTAACTCTAACCTTAACCCTAACCCTATTGCTCATAAAATGTTAATTTTTGTTTTTGAACAGTTGTCAATTCAAACAACTGTCTTCAAACAATTGTTCGAATAAGAGTTTTAAATTTTAATTGAAAAAATTAATGAACAAAAAAATAATTGAGATTGATTGAATTAAATAACTTTTATCAATGCTTTAAAATCAAAATTGTTTTAACAAAAATATCTTTCTTAGCACACCGTGCAGTATGTCCAGTACTTTGATTTGTCACCATTTTGAGAAAACGCCAAAAAAAATAAAATAAAATTTTTTTTTAATAACTGACAACTGAACGACTGAAAGCACAACTGAACCAAATTTATTTTATTTAATTAACTTAATTGTGGGAATAAAATTGCTATAGAAAGCCCCCATCATCATTTTTTCTAAATTTATTTATCTAGTTTATGTATATTATTAAAATTCTCCAAAAAAAGTTTTCGGCTAAGTTAAACCCCTATTAGGTTTCATAATAAAATTAGCCTACAACAATTTTAACTTAAATAGTGATACCAATATTATAAATGCTGATTAAGCATTTATGTTAGAGTTAAAAAAAAGAATAATTTATTTTGCCCAAACTATCATGACTAAACATATTGGTGGTAAATTAAATAATATGAAGCATAAATAAAAAACAAAAAATAAAATTATGTTTAGTAAAACGATATTTCATTGGCATAAAATTCAGAATTTCGTAAAGGATTTAATTTTTTTATTATTAAAACTTCGTGTAATCTTGTAAAAAAGAATTGTTTATTGTAAATATAATCATAATATTCAAAGAAACCAAATCACGAAAGCAGAAATTTTGCAAAAAAGTATAAGTGAAATTCAATAAGCATTGCTCCAAATCAATGTGACTTTGTTTCAGAAACAAAATAAAAAATGGGCTGTTTGACTTTAGGAAATGTGACTCTCACGCCATTTTTGCAACAAAGTCGGTTCTTTTCTCCATTTTTATGTTTATCATCTTTGAAAATAATTGCTCACAAAGATAGTTGTGACAAACGTTATTATTTTTTAGGCTTTCTTAACAAGAAGAGAGTACACTTCAATATGGTGACGCTAAAATGTTGAGATCATTATTGTTGAACCTGGCTCTGCTAAATTTTAATATTTTATCAAATTATTTATCATTGACATTTGCTTTCTTTACACCGAACGTGGAAGAATACCTTTTGCATGTTAAATATGAATTTCTGCTATGGAAGCACCCATCAGGAGACTGTACAAGCTCATAAAGTGCGTGTAAATTGATTGCTTTAATTCTCCTTTAAATTTCCTTTCGCTTTGATAATGTTGACTTTAACCCCTGAATCTGTTGATTGAGGTGATTGAGAGTATTGAAGATATCAGCAATCTACGCCAAAATGAGAATGAATGCTAAATTTTGATTCAGAATAACAATGTTGGCAGTGCTGGCCTTACAAAAGGGGGTCCCAGTGCGAGAAAAAATAGGGGGATCACTTTTTAGTGTTCCGAAACAAAGTGATATCTGAAAAAAAGAAGTCGTCGGTTTAGGATGGGCCACTTTTTAATGATTCGAAACAAAGTTATCTCTGTACAAAAAGTGTTATCACTTTAGGGGTGTTACCGTTATGGTGCTACTATGAAAAAATAAAGCAATAGTATGCTTAGAAGGATCACTTTTTGATGTTTTTTAGGGAGACCTGGTGCACCCGCACCATTCGCACCCTACTAAAGCCATTACTGAGTAATGGTTCACTTGGAAAAATAGGGCTACTTCCTCATGCAAAGAAAGCACACTATTCAACACGTACTGGGAAAATCACAGAACGTTAGAGGAGTATAGAAGTGGAAGTAACTAAAATTCGAATTGTAGGTTTTGTGCATATATATGTCCTGATATCCGCCAAACCCAATAGACTGGTTCAGCAACTCCTTGGTTTCGATCGAACCCAGTTTGAGAACCATTGATTATGCAATGGTCAGAATGATTATGCAATTATTGCATAATCAGAATTTATCAAAAGAAATTAAAATTGAAACATAAATTGCATGATAAAATGTGAATTTTTATGGCACTGTTTTGGATGTTTTCAAAATTGAGATGTTTTGGTGTGACACAAACCCGACATTAGTTTTTAGTTTAAAACTGGCGAAGAATAATTGGTTATTAACCGGAACGAAAAATCTAAACCAATTAATTGCAACCATAACAAAAAAAAAAATAAAACATAATTAACCTCTATTTCCAAATTTCAACTTATCGAAGCCTAATATATCATAGCTACAGAATAGTATGATCGTTCATTTAAGAGCCTATTGTTAAAAATTTTACAAATTGCTTAGCATTCAAAAAAGCAATTAGTGTTAAGGCTGAGAGAACTTTCTCAGCTGGTGATTTGTTTGTAAACAAACTAAAAACAAATTTTTGCTAAAACAAAGTTGATTAGTAAATATGTTAAAAATAGAACTTGAGTTTCATTGTAATAAAAATATACGTATGTTTGTTTTATTTTTTATTCCGGTATGATTTTGTTTCTAATAAAAATTAGAGAAGCTCAAATTATTACGAAAAATTAATTTCTCTATCCTTTGCACAAATCAAATTATTATATAAATGTCTTGTTTTGAAATTAATAAATAGGCCTACGTATGAAAATGTAGAAATTATTCAGTTTCCTTGGCAGTTGTCATTATAATTTGAGTATCGGTTGATCGCTTAACAAAGCTTATCAATATTTTTGCTCTTACGGAAAGGTTCTGATATAGTCAAAACCATGAGCTGCTAAGTCACCACCCAGTTCATGGCATAACACTCTTGATTTGTTCCAGTTACCATACGTGGTAACCACTTTGTATTGATAGCCATGAAATGTAGCCACCCAACCATCGTTCTTTAGTATGTAACCTGAAAAAAGAAGCCTATTTAAATGAATCGATTGATAAAATAATGAAGTCGAATTTGTAGTTTACTGTTCCTTACACTAACAAAAAGTTACACTGACGACAAGTTTGCTATAAAATTTTAATAATCGTTAAAATTTTTAAATGAAGAAAAGATTGTTTATTGTTGTTTTTTAAAAAAGATTTGTTATTACTTTTCAGATGTGGAAAACTAACGTGACCTACTCTATCTAATCCTCAGGAAGTACCATGAAGTGTTTGGACCCCATCATAACTTAAAATTATAATAACAATAATTTTTAAAACTTTATCGATTGTCCAGCTCCTTTGTATTTCTTCACTAACAATCAATGAAACTGTCTGTAAAATTTCAAATTTCTTAATATTTTGCTTTGCAAGGTTTACTGAATTAGAAGATTGCTTGAAGTAAAAGATTTTTCTTCCCAAAGCTTTTCATCTGACACTCTTCAGGGGAAATCGTCAGAATGAAGCAGAATTGAAACCGAACTAATTTATAAAGGAAGAAAGTAGAGTTCTCATTGGCTGAAAGAGTCAACCAATGAGAGAAAAGATTAAGAAATTTTCAAAGAGTATACGAATTCTTTTTGCTTACACAGAAGGGGATTGAGAGATTTAATGAAAGTCGCTTCAAGAGCAGAAAGATGAAAGGAAGAGCGACCTCGAGCGAGAATAGAAAATTTTTCGTTGCTTTAATGGAGGGCACATTGGGCGTTATCAAGAAGATGTTGACCAATGGCGGATTCGTGAAATTGTTGTGGGCGTATGTTGTTCTTGCAAGAGCGGGAAAGACTTTGGCGGTTGGCCGAGGTATGAGGATTGGTGATGGATTTAGGAACGTGTTGTTTAATTCGCTCTTCTAGCCGTTGAGACGTGCGACCAACGTACCGACTATCGCAGTGGCACAAAAACTGATAAATAACATTGCTGTGATGATGGGAAGGTAACACGTCTTTCTTAATCGCTGGAAGGAGCTGTCGGGTGTTGAAAATAACACGTGGTTCGACGGAGAAAAAGCAGCGTTTCACAGCAGACGTAATCTGCTTTTCGAACTTCATCGAAACGTTTCCAATCCATGGGATGTGTAGGTAGACAGGGCACTTTTTTACTGTGTGGACCGGGTTAGAATTTATTTGTTGAAGTTTTCGCTTGAAAGCCGAATTGATTACACGTTCCGGGTAGCCATTTTCCAAAAGAATTGAACGAATTTTGCCAAGCTCTTGGTCCAGTTTGCTTTTAGAACAAATCATAAAAGCTCTGTGAACGAGAGTACCAATTAGATTGATTTTCCATTTCTGGGGACTAAAAGAGTTCCAACGTAGATATTGGCCAGTGAAGGTAGGTTTCCTGTATACTGAAGTGAGAAATTCTGAATCATGCCTTTCTACTAACACGTCAAGGAAAGGGAGAGAGTGATTAGATTCCTTTTCATAGGTGAAGCGAAGTGAGGGATGGGGAGAGTTGAGCTGGATGAATGGAGAGATTAAATCCATCACCAATCCTCATACCTCGGCCAACCGCCAAAGTCTTTCCCGCTCTTGCAAGAACAACATACGCCCACAACAATTTCACGAATCCGCCATTGGTCAACATCTTCTTGACAACGCCCAATGTGCCCTCCATTAAAGCAACGAAAAATTTTCTATTCTCGCTCGAGGTCGCTCTTCCTTTCATCTTTCTGCTCTTGAAGCGACTTTCATTAAATCTCTCAATCCCCTTCTGTGTAAGCAAAAAGAATTCGTATACTCTTTGAAAATTTCTTAATCTTTTCTCTCATTGGTTGACTCTTTCAGCCAACGAGAACTCTACTTTCTTCCTTTATAAATTAGTTCGGTTTCAATTCTGCTTCATTCTGACGATTTCCCCTAAAGAGTGTCAGATGAAAAGCTTTGGGAAGAAAAATCTTTTACTTCAAGCAATCTTCAAATTCTGTACCACCAAATGTTTATTTACTGAATTATTTTCAATCAATGTAATGCTCTTTGTAAGAATGGGTCTAAAATACATCATGATACCAAATATGTTACAAATCAATATAATGTTTTTCATTTTTCAAAAATCGATAAATTACAATTGAACTTTCAAGGTTTGCTATTGATAATTGGTACGAATAAATCAATTATAAATTTTTTTAATCTTTGAATGTGTCAACAAAAGAATAAAAAGTTCTTGCGATCAAGCTTTGTGTGTGTTAGAGAAGTTTGACAATTCTACAATTGACCAAATAAAAGCGGTACCTAGTGATAGCGAATTAAATGAGGATTATGAGATAAATAGCGATGATTAAAGTAAATAAGATGATGAAGAAAATGAAAACTAGGCTATCGAAGATGATTTTGAACAAATTCATCCAGAAACTGAAAGTAAAGCTAATTAAAAAAGATGGCTGTTTTTGAAAATAGATCCCAAAAAACTTAGTAAATCCTAGCACCGAAAACGGATGGTACTATTGCAAATTTTTTGAAATTGCATTTGAATTTTTTATAAATAAAGAGTTTATTGCAATACTTACCAAATGGACAAACCAAAAAATAAAAGAGACGGGAGTTTTTTTCTAAGGGCAAACAAGGATTTGCATACGAAACAAATAAAGATGAAATCAAAGATCTTACTGGAATGTTAAATTTTTTTGGGACAATTTATAGTTTCAAAGAATCAACGTCAAATATTTGGTCTGTGGATAAACTGTTAAACAATTTTGCATTTTAGTCATGAGCCAAAAAAGATTTATTTTTCTTATCTGTTGTCTGCAAATTGATAACTTCATTCAACAAGAAATAAAAAAAAAATCTTTCAATAAACTTCTCTCTATAATTCAACTTTATGACAAACTCATTGCTGCTTGCTTGAAAATTTCAATCCAAGACTTGATTGCGCACCTGACAAACTATGTTAAGTTTTAAATGGAGATGGCTTTAAACAGTAAATAACAAATAAACCAGGCAAGTGAAACATCAAAGTTTTTGTTTTAGCGAATAACCAATATTTGTACTCTTTTAAATCAATAATGTATACAAGAAATGGAACGCTCCCAAGACAAACCAAATGTCTTTCAGTTTCAACAAAAGTGGTCTAAAATTTCGTTGACAGCATTGCAATTACAAACAGCAATGTAACGACTAATAACTACTACATATTCATTCCACTAGTAAAAAGAATTGTAAAAAATCAATATTGAAACTGGAGGCATTGTAAAGAAAACAAAAATTGTTATACCGCTGTATTTTTTGCAAAAACCTAATGAAGGCATCACAAATTATGGATGCAATCATAAAAACCAATAGAGCAGGGACTTTCAACTTGTATGAATTTATGACAGTCTAAAGTCTTTGATTTAGACAAACAACTCCTTTTTCAAAAAAAGTTTTAAAACCAAAGATTAAAAAGCAGTCCATACTTATTACAAACTGTTAAATAAATTTATTTCAAAAGTCAAGTGAAGACCAAAAAAAAGGCTTACACTCAAAATTCAAAACAAACTTTTTTTTAAACGTCGATATAGACAATTTTTTAGGAGTTCACTTAATTTTCGTAGAGTCTTTTTTATACATTTAGCTTCAATTAAGTTCGAATTGATTTATTTGAAAACTTTTCTCTACAAACAGACAGAGACCGCTGTCTCTAACTAGAAAGAATGTGTTACAGAATGCACAAAGCTAACAATTGACGAAAACTTTTCTCCCACGCTTCGCCAAACTTCAAAGCGATTCTAGCGCTAAAACTTAAATTCGTCCGATACAAAAATAATTTTATCTCTATAGACTTAATCTCTAAGAACACTGGCGTAAAGCAATTCCAACTCTTGTTAATCGACACACTGGAAACGACACTGGAATGACCAGTCTCATTACTCTTGAATCTAAACACTAGAATAATTGGACAGGAACAAACACTGAAATTATTATGCAAACCAAGCGCCCGCTCATATAGAATCACGTCGCATGACGCTTCTTCATAGTAGGGTGCACTCGAATGTGCCAGAATCACAATGTTTCTTCTATCTTATTGCAGAACAAAGTTTACACTCGGTCATCGTATGCTTCTACAAAGAAACAGCCAATCGGAGAAACGGGACGAAAGCGTATTATGCATTAGATATCTGGTTGAAAGAAAAACATTCAAAACAATCGTAAAACAGCTTGCAAATAAGTTAAGTGAGATAAGTAAAAGCTCTACCAACTATGCGATTATTATTTGGCCATGAGAATATTAAATTATAATAAGAATTAAAATTATTCTTAAACAGAAAATAAACTATAGCTTTGTGAAATTATTAATAAAATTACCACGAATGAAGTATGACAGTCAGTCACAAAAGGACTGGCGCCTAGGGTTTATCTTTTTAGTACCCCAGGCTGCTCTACTGCCCGGACCAGGTGCTGAAAATGATGTTGTTAAGCTAGCACCGACATTTGTTATCTGAAACAGACTTGGGGCAGTCAGACTTTGGGCTTCATATGGTGCTCGATGTACAAAGCACGCTAATTAGGACATGGTCTGCGGTTTTTTCAAGGTAGCCGCACTCGAAATTTGGTGAAGGAGCGAGATCCCATTTGTGCATGGACGAATGGAATCGCCCAACATCAGTCCGAAGACAATTGAGCTTAACCCAAGCTGTTCGGGGCAAGCTTATTTCAACAGGCCAGGCACTGGTCATGGGTATGAAAGCACAAAACCTGGATGTATTTTCACAGTATTCCATGTTCCGTTTATAATTCGTCCACTGAGAAGCACTGATCTCTATTCTGGCAAGTTTATTTGATAGATTCCGAGAAGCTGGCACAAACGAGCCTTCAGAACTTAGTCTCTCTTGGCAAGCATTTGAGGACCTATTTAAAAGACCATACAGTATACGATCAGGGTCCAGGGATCCACAGTTAACCAAGTAAAGTGTTGCTCCTAGTTTGCGAAGCTCAGCTGGCTGGATGCCTAAAATTATGGGTAAGTGTTTTGTTGGAGTGGGACGCAGGCATCCAATGGCTATGCGCAAGGCATCATTCAGGACACTGTCTAATTGTGCAGCGCTTCCACCAGAATTGTGGATTCGGAGTCGGTTTTTAGGTGTGTTGGAATTGGAATTAAAGTCGGAATGATTTGTTCATAGGGCTTTGTTGTACGTTAAATTAGGCCTCCACGGTTTTCAAGTCGGGGTTAGAGTCGCTAGAGTTCTACATTTAGGGTGAAATCTGAGTTTGGACTCGGAATTATTTTATGAAACGTGTTGTAGTCGGAATCGAGATCAGTCGTAGTTGTTTTCCAAATGTTCCGGTGTTGGCGTTGGAGTAAAAAAATTTTTTCTATCTCCAAACCCTGACTGCGTCACCAGAATGGTGCACAATACTCGGCTATTGAATAGATTATACGTAGATAGGGTAGCTATACGCAGTATTTTGGCACCAGAACCTCATCCTGAGCCTGCAAGTTGCCTCAGCAATATGAGGCAGGGAGGTAGTTTTTTGCGCAATGCTACTAGATGGTGATGGAACGTGAGAGATCTGTCCAGTTTTACTCCAAGACCTGTGGGGGTTGGACAAAATGATAAACGTCTATAGCTATTTTAGAATTTTAAATTACGTTTGGATTCTCGGTTATTTAAATTAAAATCTGCCGTCGCCGTCTTAGTGTGATTGAGCTTCAACCTCCACGTCTAAAGATACACTAAATGTATAATCATGTCTTGACTTAAAGTTCCCTCAAAATTCTTCCAGTTTTCAGAAGAGTAGAAAAATACTAGATCGTTTACACAAGCAAATTTTCCGAAAATCGTGGAGTGCACGTTGTACGTATAGATGTTGAAAAAAAGGGGAGCCAAGACCGATCCGTGAGAGCGTCGTTTTTCTAAAGGCATAGCCTACTCTGCTTGCTACAACCAGTAGTAAGGGTGAAACTTCGGTTTCGGACAAGCTCTATAATATTGAGCAACCTTACTGGGACGTCACGACACCTTTCTCATTACTGTATACGACACTCTGTTCTGTGCCCCAACGAAATCCTCGAGATTTATCTATCTACGTCTGCGTCGAACTAATTATTGATCCGTTTCTCCCGAGACACAGGCTAGGTTTTGACGCGAAAAGTCAACCGTGGATCAAGTTGTTCTTTTGAGACAGAACATTGAAGATTCTTTCGAAGGTAAGAATAACACTAGTATTATATTTATCGATATGACAATAATATGATATGACAGTAGTAGCACTGTCTAGCTCTATGGCTTTATCAGCAATCTGCAAAAACTTTTTTCAGATAAGAACATAATTTAAATGATTCTGAATTTTTTCTGAACAGAAGTTTTACTCTTACTGACAGTGATAGTAAGCAAAAGACTCTCCGCTGTCAGAAAAATGACGTTCTTCCGGTATCAGTCTTGACTTCCCTTCTTTTCAACATCTATGCTAATAATCTGCCTCTCACAATATCTAAATTATGAAAAAACATAAGACAAAAATTTTCAACAATGATTTACTTTTACGCATTTATCCAGTTCAGACTTAACTTGGAGTAAATCTGGACAAATTGCTCATAAAACTAAACAGATCATTCACGTTCCTTCTTTGTTTGAAACTGCCCAAAAACTTACTTCCATTAATTTTTTTGCTCACGCTGCTGAAGTGACTTGAAGGTTCAGAATGAGATACTGGTACCAAAACCAAGCATACAGCTTCCTATTTGTGGTTTATTTAACAACAAAGTACTGCAATTCAGTTTGGTGTCACAGTGCACATACTCGCTTTCTCGACAGTATCTTGAATGACGCTTTGCGCATAGTTAATAAATGCACCTATAAAAATTGGTACCTTCCTCCGTTAATTACGAACGGACCAGTTACCAATATTTGGCAAGTGGGAACGCCACTCTTCTTCTAAACCAGTGCTTTACCAAATTATTGTGTCTCAAACTGTGGAAAAAATATAAATTTTTCAAACAAAGGAAAACAAAGGTAGAAAACAATTTTTCAACAAATTTGATATATTCCTTTATCATTTTTCATAAAAAAATTTAGTTTTAGTTTAAAATTCATTTGTTCTTCTGGTAGAATCAGAGGCAAGTAAAACTTCAACAAATACAAAAGGCGTAATATAATGAAGAAGAAAAAATAAATTTTAAACTAAGTAATATCCCTGGTAACAGTGTTTATATTAAAATTTAGTTTTATTCAATATACTAAAATTAATTCTGCTCCAAATCTTTTATCGTAGCTTTTTTCGGACTTTTGATTAAAATTAGAGTTCTTAAAGAACTTATTTGTTATACTATATTTGCATTGTTTTAAGTAAATTCAAACGAAAATTTTCAGATAACTGTACAAAACGGCAAGTGAATGACTTATCCTTTACTCTGGATAATTTCGAAACTCCAACTTTTACATAGGTTTTAATTTATAAATCATCAAAATTTGTTAAGTTCTGAAGGCCATGTTGAGAAGTCAATGGCTCAAAAAAGTTGAGAAAAAAGAAGGTACAATTATACCTAACAAAAATATTTTAAATGTGCCGTAAAATCTCTATTTTTCAACCCTTCCCCTATAGTGGCGTTCTATTAGAGGTGGTGTTCAATTAGAGGGTGGCGCTCTATTTTTCGGCTAGCTGGTCAGAATTTTGGGAAGATAAATTTAATTAATGAAAAGAAAAAACATATAACGCAGTTAACATCTAACATCTAAAGAAGAAGAAAAAACATTTACCGTAACACAGTTAGTAATAAGTAATCAAAAATTCACTGTCAAAGTGAATTCAATCAATGAATGTCAAAGTGGCGGTCTATTAGAGGTGGTATTCAATTAGAGGGTGGCGCTCTATTTTTCAACCCTTCCTTTATAGTGGCGTTCTATTAGAGGTGGCGTTCAAATAGAGATTTTACGGTAAGTGCTATTTTTTACATATACTGTATATTCGTTTTTTTTAGGCTTAAAAGACCTATTTAAATTGCAACAAAAATAAATGTTTAGCTTGTTGCCTTGATCTACAGATCGGTGCTTATTGATGATGATGTCTCCAATTCCATAATGTATCTGTTGGCCCATCACACATCCATGTATGTTATTTGTTACTCCTATAAAAATTTTAGGTTTGAAAAAACTTTAAAATATTTTCTTGAGACTTCACTGTAAGACCAATCCACAAAATGTGATAAAAAGAAATTGCATGAGAGTATTTTATTAATTTTTCAAAATTTTTAATGATATTCTACCATAAATCAAATTCTACCGGTAAAAAATAACTTTATTGTTCTTAAGTCCTCAGAATTAAAATTTGATGCTTGGAGCAGAAATGTGATTTCTATCGAAAATAATTGGCAAAGAAAACACTGGCTTTCAATCATCAAAGTAATACTGAATCAAGTTTAACAAATATTCAGTTCTCACATTTAAAAGGAATTTTTATAGTCTTTGTTTTATAAATAGAACCACTGCAACAATGAGCAATAAAGAAATATTTATAAAGAAGGAATATTCCATATTGTGAAATAAAATCTCTGCTAGTAAGTTTTTCTGTTTCATTCATTACAAATCCAGCTTTTTAAAAACTTATATTTTTTGTATACGTTTGGTTGTGGCATAAGGTGACTAGCCGCTTTTCTTGGCTTTTTTGCCTTTAAACAGAGCAATTGTTTTGTTTCTAACTTTACTTCCTGATAAAAACGAATTGAACAATGCTAAAAACATCGATTGTTTTAAATTTTTATCAACGAAAAATTACAAACAATAAAGTATATCACCAGTAGAGTCTGATATACAGGATGATAAACCTGGTAATAATACCAACAAAATATATTAAACCATTTATTACTTTTGAAATATTGTTAGAAGTTTGTTATCAAACAAGTTTTGAATCTTTTGATTTTTCAAACATTAAACTAGCTCTTTTTAATTAAACCTATAATGAAATCATATTTTATAATCCCAAGCTTTTTTTGTACTAAAAAACTTTTCTCAGCCAAGGCAGAGATCAAATCACGAAGTTGTTGCGAAATCAACTGCAAGTTGTTTACGAAGTATTTTTTTTCGCCAGCGACACACTTTGAAACATTCCAAATTTTTCTGCGCAATTGGACAAGGATGAAGAATTTTTGGTCATCACTAAATTTTTAACGAAGTCATAAAAAGCCTAAAAGTTTCAGTCTAATCCCCTATAAATAAAGTAATAAATGATAAACCGTTTACTTTTATATTAAGTTACAAAGTTCCACATAGCATGCACAAATCGAGTCTGGGAGAACGCATGAACAAAAAAGGCTCTTGAGTTTAATTATAGGGGATAAATTAAAATTTGTTTTGTTGGCTTTGTATTCACTAAATGAAGTTTCAGGTACAGGAAAGCGTCCGAAACTAAGTGAAGATCAAAAAAGGTTTTTAACTAGCACAATTAATTAATTTATTTATTTTATTTATTTTATCTCTATATTTATCCTCATGACTCTCAAGAAAGCGACGGAGGTGCTAATACATAGGGTAGGCAATTACCCCGACCTGCTTCCGCAGATGCCAAAATATTGCTGTCTGCTTGAAATTTAATAGAGATATGACTATAATTTAGAATTGCTTGCCAAGACCACCAAGCGGGGGAGTGTCTTTCCCAAGGACACAACAGAATGGCGCGAGTGGGTTTTGAACCGAGACCATGTTGGTCATGAGAACGGCTTTTTAACGACTCGAACACGCTGCCGACGTACATGATATGAGATGTACGTGGAGTTTTTTAAGCTTTTTAGTCCGTACTTCAAAAAGTATTTTTTAAATCTCAAAACACTGGTCTAGATCCTGATTACGGTCTATTAATTGTTGTCTGACCATTGCTTTAAAATTTAGCTCGATTTTGTCAATTTGGTTTCGCCGTCTTCCATTCTTCAATTGAACTTCGACGTCTTATCCATTGTATTTTTAATAGGTTATAATCAACGCAATTTATTGTTGCAAATAATGATGCACATTTTTCGAAATTAAAGTAAATTGCATGCGATAACTATACTAACAATTATTCTTTGTAATTGCTTGTCTTAATCTGACTTGGGGTTAACATTCAAAAGCTTAAAAAAGGTTAAAAAGAATAGGGTGAAGTAGTCTGTTTTTAGAAATTAGTTACTGTATGTGTCTAAGTGTTTTTCCCGTTATGGGTTAAATTTGGGGTTTGTTAACTAAAAGAAATATTCGTCTTTAAAAAACCCGAAACTTCCAAAATCACTAGTGCTTTTTACATGCTTTATGGATTTTAAAATTCAGATAAGAATTAGAATTAAAGTAAAATAAAGATTGACTTCAGACTTTGTACTATTCACTTTTTTAATGCCCTTGTAGCCTGGCATTTTTTATCTTTCTTTGCATGAACTTCGGAAAAATAAAAAATTTTTTTTCGAAAAAAAACTCTGGCTATTTTCGGCATCTTGTTTTGTTTTGTTTTGAAATCCTGCTTAACAGCGCTGAATAATTTATCTTTTTGTTGTGCTGATTGTTAGTAGTTTCCAAATTCTTGTACAATTTTTTTATTTTTTAAATTTTCTAGGCTTATTTCTGCAGTCACCAAGCATTCACATAACTCATATTACTAATTTTTTTCTCCAAGCTTTCGTTATTGATTGCACTATGCAAATTACCAAAGTGGGCTATTTTTGATGACTTCAAGCCAAGGCTTTGGAGCTAGTAATAACATATATAGAGCTCTAATTGCATCTCCGCTTTGATCTTCTTCGAATGACCGGATCCAGCTTTACTCCTGCATTCCTGAAATCATTGGTTCCAGCTTTACTCCTGCATTCCTGAAATCATTGGTTCCAGCTTTAGTCTGTTTTAAATGCTTGTAAATTTTGCAAAATGGGTGCCTTTAGCTTCTGCTCAGCTCCAGCATTTTGAATATGATTCGCTTCAGCACCAGCTCCAGACTCTAAATTTCCTCCAACTTTGACCCTCAGCCTTGGCTCCAGTTCTGCAGCCCTACTTCTAGCTTCCTATTTCCAGCTTGCACAACTATAAAACACTACAAAACGTTTTGAGATCTCAAATCCAAAATTTTTATGTTTGGCAGCTTGGTCAAATGTTAAAGCGCCGGGATTGTAATTGACATGGTCTCGGTTCAAAACCTACTCACACCATCTTGTTGTGTTCTTGGGAAAAAACACTTTACTGCACTTTCCCCTACTTGGCGGTCTTGGCAAGCAGTTCTAAATTTCACATATATCTCTCTTAAGTTTCAAACGGACAGCAATATCTTGTCATCTTCAAAAGTAGGTCGGGGTAATTCCTTACCTATGTATAGCGCCTCCATTGCTTTCCTGCGAGTCAGGAGGATAAATATAGAGATAAATAAAATAATGTTCAACAATAAATGCAAACAATGTACAAAGCGAGGGATTTTTTTTGTTTTATACTAGCGTACAATTTTAAAATCCAATGTCTGTTTTTTTCAAAATTTGCTCAGCAATAAACAATAACAGTAACCAAATTTTTTTCCAATATATGCAATAAATCATATTGAAGGAATGTTGCTTCTAGTTTACAACTGGCATTTACTGTAAGTGCGAAGATTAATTGCATGCGAGTTAGATCATCAAATCAATACGTTGCCTAAAGTTAACATCTGAAATTTAGGTGATATTAATTTTTTTAAAAAAAATTGTAAATCTAAAACAACTTTTTTAAAAGTAATTTAAATAGTAATTTAAAAAGTAATTAAAGGGTTTGTACCTTCTTGAAATTTTGTAACGATATCATTCGAAATGAAGATCTAAAATAAATAAATATACATTTTGTATTTTGGGTCGTGTCATCCAAAATATAAAATTTTCAGTTTTCTTTACAATCTAATGCAAATGATTACTCAGCTTTTGGAAAGTAATGCATCATTGAAATTTGATAGTTTGGTTGTTAGTGCTATACTTAATATGAAAACAATCAAATTTGCAAGCAGAAAGAACGTCGTTCGAAGTTCAGCCTACTTGAGCTATTTCTGCAGTTTGGCTGGAAACCTTTCTTTTTACTAATTTTTCAAAGAAAATACCCTGCTTATCCGCAATGTGGTAAGCAACAAACAGGCCATATAACCATAGGAGGAAGAAAAAAGTTTTATTTAAATTTTTTAGAGTTAGTACTAGCACAATTTACAACCCAATCGCCTTTTTTAAAGCTTAAACTTTTTTAAAGTTTTTTTTTAAGTTCAGTAGTTTCAGCTAATCAAAAGCTTTTTCAGAAACTTACAGTTGAATTGCTTAAAACTACGAGCACTATTTAGATTGAAAAAAAATGGTTGCAATGTTCGAAGCGCAAGCAAAAAAATTATGTCGCGGGTATTTGTAAAATATGTGTTTTTAAAATATGATTTTATTCTTTTTTTACTACTATCTATAACTATTTTAAATAAATTTAAATAAAGAATATTCAATTTTTTGACTTGCAACACAACGTGTTTACCTTTAAGCCAAAATAGGCTCCCACAATTAATCCATAGGTGATCAAGAACAAGAACAGACTTGTTGCTGTTAAACAGTTACAGCAGTTTTTCAGCTTTTTTTCTGCATAAAATTTCTGCATCTTTATTTCTGCATAAAATCAATAAATTAAAAAAAACTTTAATAATGTATTTAAAAACTTTCACTAATGTAATGTTTCTTTACAATTTTTCCAAATACTTTTTTAACTTTTCTCCTCAGAATTCTACTATGAATCAACGTAAATCGTTGACAAATTTTTTGATTAAATTTGACATTATGCATAAATTCAGGTCCATAAATTTATAAAGAGAGTAGACTTGATCAAGCGTGGAAAGCCCAAAAAATATTACAGGAATACAACTAAATAATGCAAAAGCATTTAGTAAGTTTATTGTTCAATTTGTTTTTACTTAAAAAAAATAAAAATAACTTTTTACTTTCTATAAAAAATAGTGCATTTTTACTATTTAATTCATTGATGACCGCTAGCAGAAAGACGTATAATTAGCTTCTTCGTTATTTTTTAGTAAATTTTTTTTTGGTCTAGTTAAAAAAGTTAAAAAAATGAAAACGCTTTTGGTTGCCTAGCAACGCGACATTCTTCTTGAGAAATAATTGTTTAATACGAAGCGCAGCTGTAGCTAACTAGTGCGCAATGAACAATTTCTCAAAAAGATTGTTTGAATAGTGGCAAAAAAATCATTTACGATCATGAAACAACTTTAAGAGCAATGTTAATTACTTGATTAAAACCTTTATAATATTTTTAGTAACATAACAGAATATAATGGTTTAGTTTACATCATATCAACAAAAATTTGAAAAAGCAGGGTTGCTTTTTGAACATCGTTTTAGAGCAGAAGTGTTTTAAGACATCTGGAAAATAATAAACAAATGATATATCTATTGCTGGGCACTTTTCAAAAATACTAAATCGTAGTCCGATCATATTCGGCAGCAAGAATTTTATTTTAGTGTTAATCGATAGTTATTTTCTGTTATTGTCAAATGCTGCCAAATAAAGATAAAACGTCTCTTCTTCGATTAGTACTACGAGATAATTACGTTTATATGATAGAAGCGCAATACAGAT
This sequence comes from Diplosoma virens, assembly GCA_963680785.1. Classification (NCBI taxonomy): domain Eukaryota; kingdom Metazoa; phylum Chordata; class Ascidiacea; order Aplousobranchia; family Didemnidae; genus Diplosoma; species Diplosoma virens. Next base: position 34,043,757 of record OY796893.1, on the reverse strand, counting down.
TTTACATTCTATTTTTATACTCCTGACTCGCAAGAAAGCGACGGAGGCGCTAATACGTAGGGCAATGGTTCTCAAACTTTTTGCGCCGGCGGCACACTTTGCTACCTTTCCAAATTTCGCGGCACACTTGGACCAGAGTGCAGATCTTTTTTGGTCTGCACTGAGTTTTCCACGTTTTCCTTTACCTGATGCATTACATAAAGGCCTCAAATTTTTATGTAACTTTCTATAAACAAAGTGAAAACTTTCTTTTATTATTCTTTACTAGTTTTTGTACTGTTTGTTTTTACATAAAGTATTTAGGTTCCGCATATCGTGTACGACAGGCATGTCAAACTCGCGCGGCTATGTGGGCTGAATCGGTGAAATTTTAGCTTGAAATTTTGCCGCTGGCCGCAATCTGTTCACAAAAGAAATTGAAGACCAATAAAAAAAATCTTCACTTAAATTGTTTGGCTGATCCAGGTTATTCCTTTAAATTTTACGTTGAAATCAAGGTGAGGACCAAAGAAGAGGTCTTCACTTAATTGGTTGGTTGATTTCGGTTCGAAAATCAAATTCTTGCCAATAAAACTTGCCACTTTAATTATTTAAAATTACTGTAGTTCTGAATTAATCATTAATTTTATTTCGTATTGAGCATCTGATCGAAAGTTCGTTGAAAGGCTTCGCGGGCCGCGAGTCTGAAATGCCTGGTGTACCGAAACAAGCCTGAAAGACAACTGATCTCCAAAACTTTACGTAATGGGAATTACATTTAAAATTTTTAAGCTTTTTGATCGCAGCTCTTAAAAAAACATACTTTTCCTCTGTTATAGAGTGTGTTACGTTGCTGTTGCGGAGCATGGATTAATGTATTTTAAAAAGTTTCGCGGCACACTTAGAAATCTCTCACGGCACAGTAGTGTGCCGCGGCACACAGTTTGAGAAACACTGACATAGGGTAAGCAATTACCCCGACCTGCTTCCGGAGATGCCAAGATATTGTTGTCTGCTTGTAATTTAATTGAGATATGATTTTAATTTAGAACTGCTTGCCAAGACCACCAAGCAGGGGAAAGTGTCGTAAAGTGTCTTTTCCAAAGGCATACAGAATGGCGCGAGTAGGTTTTAAACCGAGACCATGTTGATCACAATCCCGGCGCTTTAACCACTCGACCACGCTATGGTTCATATTGTAACAACATTGAGCATAGCAAAATAGCCAACGACATAATCCATGCAACAAGAAAAGGATTAATTGTATTTAACTATCTTTCAATACAATTAAGACGTGGTAGGCTTGAGTCTGCTTGAAAGGTTTATAAACCATTAAATAAGTGGTATTGGCCGCTGCTTGTAAGCAATGTAACGATGCTGACAGTGTCTGCGTGAGATTCATCGCGCTAGCTTGCTTTTCCGTTTTTAGATTGCCATGAATTTATTGCTCAGTTTAATATAGATGTTGAAAAATGCGTGTTCTACGTCTTCAGGCCCAAATAAATAAAGGAGCGTGTAGAAAAGTGTTGATCTACATTCCCTGTAAATGCTGAAACTAAAGGACCCTGCACACACTGAAAACTACAGAAAAAATGTCAAGAGTGTAGATTTGAATGCAACCTATGTGCTTTTTTGACTACTACAAGAAACAAATATATGTGTTTTTGCTACTATTTTTGTCATTTTTTAATTGAAGAGCTTAGTTCTAAACGTACCTAAGTCACAAAATGTCATTTTGAGAAAATAGGTTTAAAGTTTTCAAAAACCCTACTTCTAGAATGAAAATACGCAAAGATTTCAAACCTCTGTGCTATTCAAATAGTGATTTCCGTACATTATCCTGAAAAGATTTTTTGTCAGAATATTTCTGACGAGTAAACAAACAATTTTTTCAGCTTATCTTATTTTTTGAAAAATGTGACTTAGGTACTTTTAGAAATAGAGCCTTGAATTTTATTTAAAGTTTTTTTGCGAATAAAGAGATTTCAGCATAAAATAGAGTTATAAATTTTTTTGGAAAATAATTGTTGGTGATTGCGCTTTGGACCATAGTTCTTGTAGAGATATAAAAAAATAAGCATAAAAATTATTTGTGTGAAAGTAAAAATTAAACCAAAATGACAAACCACAGAATTTCTTAGGTAAAATGTTTACAAAAACATAAATAAAGCAGTTTCATCTTTTTTGTGCTGAATTAGTATTTTTGCGCAAACCAAAGTCATTCAGATTCCAAAAATATTTTTATCTGTTAAGCGTTTGAAACGGAAGTAATTGCGATAAAATAAATTTTTTCTGAAAAATGTTTCCAGGTTACTGAGCTAGGTTCTGTCTAAACATTACGTCGATAGCATGACAACCGACAGGTGTTTCAAGTCTTCGAATAATGTGTTTCTCTGAAGAAGCAACGTTCCAAATAGGTTAAAAACCTTATTCAGTCAGATTGCGTTAATCGAAATTTTGATAATTGAAATTCCCAACTTATTCAAAACAAAACTGCTAAAACAAATTTCTTGCACTGTATTTTATTCTTTTAATATGAAAACCCAGCAGTCTGACTAAAACACCTAATGACAAATACTCTTTCTTTCATTGTCTTTTATCTGGCAATTCGGCCGAAAAACTCAGATTTTACAATCACGTTTAAGTTAGTTAAGATACTTTAAATTATTTTCAGTTGGTCAAATAATTTATTTATCACGCATAAACATACAAAAAGTTAGGTTTTGGGGTCAAAACCCCCATGAAAAATATTCTTAGACTACTCATGCGCTCGAAGGAGAATTAGAGCATAAAAAAGTGAAGGTAAAAAAAAGTCAGTCTCGCAAATTTAGCAACAACAATATTTTTGTTTTTAATGTTTGATTTTTCTTTGTTGTTCGACACAAAAGCACTAAATTAACAATCAATCTTGTCTAAACTAACAGATATTTAATTGACATTACTTTAGTGAAGTGTTTCCCAACCGGTATGCCGTGAGAGGTTTTCAGGTGTGCAGAAGAAGATTTTGGAAAAAAGTTGTTTAGAGACGTCGTTTATAGTTTAGAGAGACGTTTTGCGGTTTTTGTACGTAAAATAAATGAGATTTGGAGCAAAGAACCGTTTTTACTTTGAAAGAACTAATTTTGCAAAAGAAATTGACAAAAAAGAGCGTGAATTCAGATGAAGACCTTTTTTTGTTTAGAGAACAGCTAATTGTTGCGGCGAAAATAAGAAAATCAAATTAAAAACGTTTTTTGTATTGTTCCTTTATTTTGAGATGAAAAGCTGGAAATCGACAAGTAAAAATAGGTGAAGAACTTTTTTGTAGAAATCACCTGATTTCGGGAACAAAAATTGATAAAAACTTTCTAAACGTGCCGCGATTTTTGATGGGTTTCAAAAATGTGCCACAAACGGAAAAACGTTGAAAAACACTGCTTCAGTGTATTACAAATGTACTTTTATTCCGGGTTACTGGGAGATGAGTTGCCATCTGAAGTAAAAATTAATTAACTAGCATCTGTAGATCCCAATAATCTGACAAAAATAACAAACTAATATTATTTGACAAAACGAAATAGGTTAAATTAAGGAGGTCTGATTATTTAAAACAAATATTAATTTATTTTTTTACTCGAAGGGTGGTCGATAACGATATAAGATGATTGTTGTTGATCGCTTTCACAATCCATCTCTGAAAAATATGATTCAGTTGTAATTTTAATAATAAGCAATTTAGACAAATTAATGAATGATTTTTATTTTGCATTGTACTTTTTGTTTTATCTTATTAAAAAGCTATAGATTTTCTTTATAACTTTTATGATTTAAATTTTAAAACAAGAGAAATTTAAAAAGAAACAGATACAACTCAGTTAAAAAAAGACAATGGTGATGATTTTAAACGATGATTGTTGATTACTGAAGAATTAAGTATAAATTATCTGCTGATGAGCAGAACAAATTTTTCAATGGGGGAGCCATGTGGACTCTAGGTCAATATTACAATTTTCGAGAATGCGTGCCAATAAAAATTACTAGAAAAAATCATTTTATTTTAGCGTCCGTTAAGTTAAAATACAAATATTTTTCTAAAGGTTTACTTTTTAAATGCAATATAAAATAAAAACTCTTAAGTCTAGAATTTATTTTAAATAATTTGAACCTATTTTTTATTGTGACCCGATAGTTTATCAAACAATAGTTTATCAAAATAGGGAATATGGCGTCACAGCTTCTCACAGTTGACCTCTGATGTTAATAAATCTAATTTAAAATAATAAAGAGAAGGTTTAATCGTAAAATATTGCAAAGTTAAATCAACTGCTATTGTAAAACTGTCGTAATGCATTCTTTTCATGAAGAGTCTGAAAAAGTTTGATTTTTCTAAATAATCTTTTTTAAATAAAGAAATGTTTATGCAAAGTTAAATATTTAGATATTACCCAAGACGCAAATTTCAAAAATTATTGTCTAACTATGCAATCGCACTTTTAAGCTTAGCTTGATATTTTATGTCTAACCTTTGCTTTTAAATACTTTAAAAAGTTTTAAAATTTACCTGATGCAGGTGTGTCGTATATATTCATGTTGTTTTTAAGTTGTTTTAAATTACTATTAAAAACTTATATATGAAGCAAAATTTTGCTTAATATCTAGTTAAACAAGGTAAATTAAATAATTAAAAATTTTTTTTTTGTAATTTAAATGTGATTTTTAATAGCCAGTTTATAACTTTTATTCTTACGAATTTTTCTTACAAAACAAAAAATGCACAAAAACTCAAGTGCTATTGCTCTTTACTAAACTATTTTCAAATTTCATAAATAAACAGCTGAAGCATTTTTTCAAACAAAAAAATTGTTTTGAAAACTTATTACAAACCAGGAAATGTGTGAATTTAAATCAGTTTGTGATGTAATTGCAGCTTTTGCAGCAATTGACAGATTGAATTTGGTTAACTCACTTCGTACCAAATTTTGCACTTTTATTTCCTTTAACCATTTTTGACTTTTTTAAATAAAGGTTTACACTAAATTTAATACATTTTTTTTGAAAACCTTTTACAGCTAGCATATTTGATTTTTACAATTTTTTGGAAACTTTAAAACCACCAAAAAGAAAAAAAAAAAAAAAAGAAATAGTCTTTTAGTGGTTAATTAAAACAACAAATATTTAATTTTTTGATGTATATCTTTCTTTAAATAGATAAATATATATGCTGTTTATATTAAAAAATGGGTTAGAAATGGGCATTAAATAGCTACTAGTCTTTTTTTATATAATTATTTCTTTAAGTAAGAAAATAAATAACCTTAATGTTAAAAAATAAATTTCTGTGCTTGATCTAAATATTATTTTCAAAGGTTTGTTGCGAGAAGTTGGGAATGAAACTGATTAAATAAAATATTTTAGTTTAAGAGAGAAATTTTTTTGTATAATAAGGTTTTAAAGATTTAAGCCTTTATTCTGAAAAAACTGTCCCTTAACGATCTAAGAATCAAAAATAATACTTCTCCAGATTACAGAAATTTCAAAAATTTTCAGTGTTTAAGTATTGTACCGAATGATTAAAAAACATCAAAAGTTGATGAAAGTAATTTAATATAAGACCGCAAAAATTTTTGCATTCTTTGTCATAAACAAAGGTAAAACAACTAAACCTTTATTATTATTCCTAATCTCTACACCGATTAGTGTTAAAAATTTGAGGTGTCCATTTCCACAAGATTAAATTAGGGTAGCACAGCCACTATTAACATCACAATGGCTATGAGCTGTCAGCAACATTGTGTCAGATTTAGCAGCTTCGGAAATCAAATTCAGGCCCGTCTCACCGGAGACAGGAATTACAACAAACAGATCAACTAGCAGTTAAATAAGAGGTTTAACAAATAAAGTTAAATTATTTCAAGAAGTTTAATAAAAAGTTAATTAGTTTAAAAAGTTGAGAAGTTAAATTAAGAGGTTTAACTGAGGTTTAAATTAAATCATAAAAAACAAAATATTGATTTTGTTGAAATTATTGGAAGGACATCACCATCATAGCCGCATCAAACCCAAACAGTTTTGGGGGTGAAAGAATTTTGCCCAAATATTTTTAACCATTTCCCAAATCATGATTTTGCATTATTCTATGAAAATGTCCAAATGCTACTTAGTTTTAATGTGAAGATTTTTTTTTGATCTTTACAAATTTTTGTAGCTATAAATAGAATAAAAGTGATGACTTAGTCTTTTATTTTTTAGGTATAAACGAAATAAATCTGTGAAGAAAAAATTAAGTCTTTACATTAAACCTTTGCTGTTTTTGCGAACTGATTCCGACTTGCTTCCGGAGATGCCAAGATATTGCTGTCCGCTTGAAATTAATAGAAATATGACTAAAATTTTGAACTACTTGCTAAAACTGCTAAGCAGGGGAAAGCGCCTTAAAGTGTTTTTTCCCCAAGAACACAACAAAATAGCGTGAGTAGGCCATGTGGACCAAGACCATGTGGATTACAAACATGACGCTTTAACCACTTGACCACACTGCCTATAAATTTGAGATTTTTTAGAATTGACCTGAAGACATTTAAAATGCCCATCTTCAAGCAAAATCTAACTGTTTATCTAATTGGAACCTGAACTATATAGCTTTGGATTTCTGGTGGCTGGAAAAATAAGTTTATTCTTTCAACAGAGGTGATATAGTTGGAGACGAGAAAGGAAACCAGTCTGGGGAAGAATAGGTATAGGTGGGGAGAATAAATGCCCTATATATACTACAAAAAGATTCTTTGAGGGTCCCAAGTAAGTAGAGGTAATAGAGTGGAAGGCGCAAAATCCGTTATAAAATTTCTTCTGTAAAATAGAATGTGATCTTATAAAGAAAGGGTTTGGTTGAAGGTTACACCGAAAAAGATTAGATTCAGATTAACGTTAAGTGTGGTGTTAAGAATTGAAAGAAAAGGTTTAAAGCGTAATTGGTAGGGGTCTAGGCCAAAAAAGATGACTCACATTTGAGGATGTTAAGAGGTAGATGCTATTAAAAGAACCATTCCACCGTTCTGTAGAAGGCACTCTCGACGGCTGCAGTTGCACAGCTCAAGGTTTGAGGAGGAAGCCAAGATGGCAAGATTTCTAGCATAGAGAGAGAGTAGAACGATGGAAGGTAGGCCAGAAAGATAGGCAAGATTGAAGAAAATGAGTCAGAAGCGTGTAAGTGCTTTGATCAAGGCCTAAAGAAGTTGAGTTCGAAAGTTGGGAGATAGCTGAAGAAACTTTCAGAAACCTGAGCAGAAAGTGGGATAGAGAAAATTGCAGTGAGTAGATTCAATTTTGTTCATGCGAAGACGTTCGGAACTATGGAATGAGTTTGGGGTTTGAGTAGAGAAGTGGAATAGATGTGCCAAAAGTCGGTTCGCACAACTTACGGGAGGGTGATAGCTTGGAAAATTGAGGAGATTAGATGCAATGAGGAAGAAGAGGAATCTCAGATGGAGTGGTGTAGTATTTTACTGGTACGATTTTAGAAGAAAACCTAAAGCAAGTTTTCTGCCATGACTCAGTTTTAGTCTTAGAGAGACCACGGTCGGGGCAAACTAGATATAGTTTTAGTGGTCCTCTTTAAAACAGCTTGCCATGGCAAACGTCTTCCAGATTTCAAAACCGATTCTGCATCTTCAGGAGACCACCAGGCTTTAGCAGGGCGGTTGATTTTGGCAAAAGGAATGAAAGAAGTGGGCAGCATCATTGAATAGTTTGGTATAGTGTGGGTAGCTTTAGAAAGAAAAAGTGTAATAAAGATTGAAGGAGGTGGGCATTGGGCAGTAGGTGTCAATGTAAGAGAGGTATTTATCCCAGCTGGTTTTATTATAGATAAATGAGGGATGGCAAGGGGTTGAATTAGTTATAGCGGAAGTAGGAATTGTAATGGAAATAAGAAGGTGATTGAGCCAAGATGTGGTTGGACCTGCAACATAGATTTAAATGCTATGAAGCAGGAACAAGAGAGAGATCATCGGTTTCCAGTGTAGCAATTCCCAGTGAAGCGGTGTAGTAAAAGGGGAGGTTAAGGTTGCTGAGAAGCAATATTTAGATTCGAAAAGAGGAGCAAGTCAAAAAAAATATTTGCCTAATTGATCCTCAGGAGGCTGAGAGTCCCTGGATTAGTGGTGGCAGTCAAAATTTTAGAAAATAAAGGTTGTAGAGGACAGGGTATGAAGAAGAGCGAAAAAAATTTAGGACATAGGAAGAAGGGCTATGTGGGGCATAAAAGTTGAAAAAGTGAATAGGAGAGATTCCTTTAATTTTTACTCTAATTGTTAAATAATTGGAGCAGGGTTCGAGCGAGGAAAGTATCGCCGGTGCAGCCGGTGCTAACTATCGTTCTAACTATCTAATGTATAGTTCTAACTATCGCCGGTGCAGCCGGTGCAATGCACCGGGATCCCAGCACGAGAGGGCCCCGCATTGCTACGTTTTATTGTAAAACATTTTTTTTAAAAGCGAAAGTAAACTCATTTTTATTAAATGTCACATTTTATCAATAATTTTAATTTATATTTAACCATCTAATTTATTTGAAGTACTTTTTAATATATTTAAAATTTGGATTGTGACATATTCATTTTAATTGTGACGTATTCATGACGTAATCGGTACGCTACTCCCACTTAATTCTGTTTATTAAAATAAGTTGAAGCTATAATGATCATATAGCATCATATTTATTCGCTTTAATTTACCCTGTAAATGTTAATAAGTTTTGCTTTATGACGTAATCATACGTAATGTCACTTGATGTTTTCAAGATAATTCTACAATTTTCCACCATAGTCCAATGACTTAAGCCTCTATCGCCCAACTCAACAAATTTGTCACATTTCAAATTTTTGCATTTTTTTGCCTTAAAAATTTTTTTTCTTGATTGACATTATCAAAGGGTTTTATACAACATATATTTTATCATTTTTATTGGAAACCCGGAAAAACTTCAATTAGTTGTCAACCAAATTACCTTTCAACTTTTTTCTTTTTTACGTCGCAGAAAAAAAAATTGCATCGTGTTTGATCAGAGTTGAAAAGTAATAACAAATCTGTGACGGAGTCGCAAAACTGCCTCGTCCTTCCAGCTCCTTACAAACGCGGTTCGCGACCAGCACAAAACTTTACAGTTTTATTTTATTAAAACAAAACGATAATTGCAACGCTAGTCGGAAACGGTTTTTAACGATGTTGGGCGGATGAGCAAAGAAATCAACAATACGAATAACAAACTGCTACCAAATGTAACCAATGTCCAAATTGTAAGCAGCTTATTCAAATAGAAAGTCTGCAATTCAAATCCGATCTCTCATCGATCGCAAAGCTTATCTGACTCGTTCCCAAAGAAAGAGCTATGTCCAAATACAAAGTGGTAAGCAACACTTGCCCAATCCAACGTGGCATCACTCGTAGCCAAACAGCTGCGCAAGAACGCACAAAAAGGCAGCGCTGATTATTTAACTAAAGAACGAAAGGCGCGTTGGTTCGAAACTCGTAGCCGATTACCAACGCAGCAAACATTTACGTACAACGTAACAAATCTAATAACTTTTTTCTAGTACTTGACATTAAAGTATGACTCTCTAGAAAGTACCAAAATCTTGAATAAAATTCAACATTTTAATCACTTTAGTTGCTTAATTGACCACCGTTACTAATTTGTATCATTTAAAAAAATGAGGGGGTTTGATTTTTTTTTCAAAGTTTTGTTTCAGTTGCATTTCTAATGTGATTTCAACTGCAAAAACTCACTAAATAAACTTTTTTCATTCAAAACCTAAAAGCAGATGATAGAGGGTTAATAGTATCACATTTTACATAACTTGTTTACCAGCTTTACACAGCATAGTCCTTACGCTCGCAGCAGTACTATTTCGTGAGCCGGAAAACAATAACAAAAACAGTTTGTTGCATTAAATTTTACTAACCGTTTTCTAAATTTTATTGAACTTTTTAGGTTTTGAGTAATAATATTTTAAAACTCTAGTTGACCGCAATTTAATATAAAAAGAAATTATTACAGCGGAGCACAAAAGAGACAAGCTAATGGGAGAAAAATAGCTGAGGCAGCCAAAAACTGTCAGCAACTGAGTTCGTGGCTAACTCGACCAGAAACATGCAAAGCGGTTGAGCAAAACGTCAGCATTCGTGAGACAGAATCTACTCCCTAACTTGTCGACGTTAACAGTTTCAACAACAGCACCAACGAAAAAAATTCCGATACTACTAAAGATATATTAGATGCAAGCAAGAACGACAACTTTCCCATTATTTATTGTAAACTCAGAGATCAAGAAAGCAATTATTGCAGCAGGTCCTAAACAACTTGAAAGACCTTTTCCTAAAAATGCGCTCCAAAGCAGTCGTTTATTTTCAACAAATTATTACCATTATGTAACACAATGGTAATAATTTAACACAGTTAGTGATTGAAAAACTACGAAGATATTGGTTATTTTATTCATCAAGCATAGACCGTGTTACTGCCAGCCCAAATTATTTTTTTCTTATGAAAATGTCTTTCCAGGACTTCTTATGCACTTCAAAACCCTTGGGATACAACAGGTTTAAATAGCTGGAGGCATTTATCGCAGCAAATTTGGAGCCATGAAAGCTCCACACATCATGCGGAGGCGTGTGTCATATATTAGCAATGGAGAAACAGGGGGACAATAAAAGAAGCGTTGCACGAGTCTCTGCTGGAAAAAACAAATTTTTGGTCCAATGTTTTGGAAAGACTAGTGAATGATGTTAGCAAAGTGCAACTTACCTTTGCACGGACTCAGTAAAGAACTCTCGAAGAACAACAAGGGCAATTTTTCTTTATCATACAGCTTCTTGCCAAATATGACACTGTTTTAAGGAAACTTTTACAACTACCTAAAGGTTCTCCAAAATATTTAAGTCCTTTGATACAAAATGAACTAATATCAGTATTAGCTGAATAAGTTCTCTGTGATATAAAAATCGAACTACAAAGCGCTCTTTTTTGGCCATTATTCTTGATACCATTCAAGATATCAGCAAAAAAGACCAGTTAAGTAGAATATTTCGTTACCTCAAAATCAATTACCACAATAATGAAACGTCATTAGAACTAAAAATTGTTAAAGCGTTTATCTGATTTATTGAAGTTGAGGATTCATCTGCTATTGGATTGCACAAACTGCTAACGAATTCCATTCAGCAGAAGGGGCTTGACATAAAAAAATGCCATGGACAAGGATATGATGGCGCTGCAGTGATAAGCGGGAAGTACTCCTGCTTGCATAAGAAGATCCAAGATGTGGCTCCACATGCTTACTACGTGCATTGTGCTTCGAACAGTTTAAATTTGGTGTTAAAAGATGTTTTTTAGACCTGAAATGTCTAACCTGCGGCCCCCTTGAGGTTTTGATGCAACCACTGCATATTCCAAGTTTTTAGATATATTTTCAAACTTGTATTAAAGAAATGAGTTATTTAGATAAACAGTTCAATTCACCAATTTAGATAAACAGTTCTTTCAAGCTTTGTTTGGCGATATGATAAACTAACAATTGCAACTAGCTCTACTAAATATTGTTACAGTGGCAAATCAACCATAATAGAATTTTTGGTTTTAAGATAATTATATACGTATTTAAAAATATAATATCAAAACAAAAAACTTATTTCAGAAAAAAATTTTTGTATTAATTATGCAAATCAATCATAAATACTACTATTACAGTATGTTGAATATTTAGCATAAATAAATTTTGCATAATCCTAATGTTTGATATATGCTTCATATTTTATGATATTATAGCACTTTAATTTTGATTTATTTTATGTTTAATTATATTTTGGTTAATCACTATTATACCAAAAGATGAAACGATTACTAAAAATATTTTAATTCAATTTTTTCATGTTTCCTCAAATGCAAGATTTAAAACTATTTCAATTTTTTTACAAGTTATCGTTAAAAGCAATCAAAACCTGATAATTTTACGAATAAATATCAGTGTCTACTTAATTTTATTCTGTTTCTGCTTAAGCAAAACAAATATTTCGAGAAAATAGCTTAACCTCCGTCAAAGCAGTTTTTGAATTAGTAATTTTTGCTTTTTTATCATGAATAATAACATACTGAATTCCAACATAACAAACTTAGCAATAAATACTTGTTTAATCTTTCTCCTTCATATGCTGCTTTGTGCTTTAGGCAGATCACGGTTGCTGGCAGTCAATGTGACCCACCGATAGATTTGTTGTAAAGTTCTGTACTTAAGGCAATAATTATTCAATTTGACTAACATTTAGGTTTCGCATAGAAGTAATTTCACTGCTACAGAGTTAGTCGTGGGTCTGACAACATTGTGCACGTTCTTTATTTCTCAAAAAAATCATTCGCTTTACAACTACTCACAAAACTATTATATTTCATAACAGTCGTGAAAATCTTTTTTTTTTTTTTAAAGCAACAAATTTTATTTTTATTCAAAATTGACTTTTATTTATTTACAGTTTATTTATTAAAATCAAAGCTAACTGCTAATTAAACTATTTAGTGGTTACAAACACAACACGTTGTTTGGTGTAATGATTAGCATTCTGGAATTCAGAGTAGAAATTCTGGGTTTAAAACTCAACTGGTAAGCATTACTAGTATTGTTCAAGAAGGGCATCGGGCATGCCAAATCAGAATGCAGATTGAAAATTACAGCGATCTACAGTGGGGACCCCTTTAATAATAATGCAAATTTTTTTATTTCCTTTTTTAAAGATCAATCAAGCATTTAATATTAAGGAATTAAGAATGTTTCAAGCTTAAGAAGTGTGAATTTAAAAATAAGAACGTAGTCTACGGTTGCTGTTAAAAGATTTGGCAAAGTGGGGTCCAAAAAATATTTTGTCACGACCCAAACTTAAAATTTTTGCCTTTTCTATGGTTTATAAAAAGCAGCAAATATAGGGTTTTTCGATCTAATTCGTTGTTTTTGCAATCAAATTCGTTCTTTTTACAATCAAATTCGTTGTTTTTGCAATCAAATTCGTTTTTTTGCAATGAATTTCGTTTTGCCAAAACTATAGGGTCTCCCGATAGGGTCTATATACATATATACATACCATGGAATCTCTGTATTAGGTCTCTATAATATTAGGTCTCCACAATTAGGTCTCCATAATCTATAGTCTCCATAATTAGGTTTCTATAATGAAGTCTCCATAATGTATATATAGATAGGTATATAGACCTATCGGAGATCCTATATGGAGACCCAATATTATATATTTGGACTATATTATGGAGACCTAATATCTATTATTGTGACTACATTATGGAGACCTAATTTTGGAGACCTAATATTATGGAAACTATATTATAGAAACCTAATTATGGAGACTATATATATCATGGAGATCTAATTATGGAGACCTAATATTATGATGACCTAATACAGAGACCCTATTTTATCTATATATTTGATAATATAGACTCTATATATTTGATAATATAGGGTCTCTGTATTAGGTCACCATAATATTAGGTCTCCATAATATAGTCTCAATAATAGATATTAAGTCTCCATAATATGGTCTCCATAATATAGTCCAAATATATAATATTCTTCATATAGGATCTCCGATAGGTCTATATATCTATCTATATATACATTATGAAGACTATATTATAGAAACCTAATTATGGAGACTATAGATTATGGAGACCTAATACAGAGATCCCATGTTATGTATATATGTACATAGACCCTAGCTGGAGACCCTTACAAAGATATACATATAAAAGTTTTGGCAAAACAAAATTGATTGCAAAAAAAACAAATTTAATTGCAAAAAGAACGAATTTGATTGCAAAAACAACGAATTAGATTGAAAAACCCTATATATAAATGGAGTTAGTAATTGCTACAGCAACAAAAGCTTGATTCTCGCATTTTTTAAATTCACTTACAAATTATTCGCTGTTGCAAAATGTGTGACGTGCCTTTACGTAACTGTCAATGCTTATGTACAATACATAAATTTTATTGTTTATTTGTGTATAGGAAAAAAAAGAAAGTTGTCTTTTTAACGAACCTAATATATAAAAAACTTAATAAAAAAATTATTTTATTTAAGACTGCCTTGTTTGAAAAAATTTAGTTACATTTTTATTAATTAATAAAAATTAAAAACACATTGCGTAGTCGAGTGGCTAAAGCGCCGTGCTTATGGTCCACACGGTGTCGGTTCAAAAACCACTCGCGCCATTCTGTTGTGTCTTTGGAAAAAACACTTTACTGCAATTTCCCCTGCTTGGTGGTCTTGGCAAGCAGTTCTAAGTTACACTCATATAATCTTTATTAAATCATAAGCGGACAGCAATTAATTTTTTTAAGTGGATCTATATGGACGTAATATTTGGTTATTAGTTTGCATTAGCAATTCCTCTAATAAAAGAATAATAATACAGACGAAATCGGTTAATCGCATATTTAATTTGCCAGGCATTTTTATGCGATTATCCGATACATGCATTAACCGATTTGTGTGATTACCCTTCGACCACGTTGTAGATTGCCAATTTAATTTGCAATGTTTTTACGCGATTAAGACATTGTACAAACACTGCCAAGAAAATACGCAATTTTAATGTTTGTTTATACTAAACTTTATATACTCAAATCTTCAATTCAACTCAACTTTGTTTTCGTGATTTTCTCCCAAAAAACAATAAATAAATAAAAGGCCTTCACCTCCATTTCGTCTCCGATTTCGCTATTTTTCTCCCGAAATCATGGTGATATCTAAAAAAACAAAAGGTCTTCATTTCGATTTCGTCTCCGATTTCGCTATATTTTTTCCGAAATCATGGTGATCTAAAAAAAAAAAGTCTTCACTTCGATTTTGTCTCCGATTTCGCTATTTTTCTGCCGAAATCATAGTGATTTCTGAAAAAAGTCTTCACTTCGATTTTGTCTCCGATTTCGCTTTTTTTTTCTGCCGAAACCATGGTGATCTCCAAAAAAAAAAGTTCTTCATCTTGACTCGAACTTGTATTTCCTACTTTTCATCCCAACTTCATATTAATCCCAACAAAAAATTGCTGTTTCGTAAGACGGTCTTTTGTTTTTGGTTTTTTGATAGGCATTGTAAAGGGGGATGGCATGCCGTCCAAACATCGGCCTAGTTATGCACCTGTTTCATAACACACCTTGAAGATTATCACACTTTTTTGTTTTACTTCTTTTGTTTTGTATTTTGCCGCGATTGCGCTTCTTTTGTTTTGTATTTCGCAGCAAATAGCAGCCACCGTGACAGATTAAGCAGCCACCGTGTTTAGTGTTAACCAGCCACCAGCCACTATTGCCGCTGTTTACTTTTTTGATCCCATTGTAGATTAAATTGTTGTTTTGCAAATGTTTTCCCCCCGGGAAATAATGCGATTAAGTGAATGAAGATAGGAACTGTGACAAAAATCTTATGCGATAATCCAATTTATTTCTTTAAGCGGTATGGAATTAACCGATGTTTTTACTTAATGAGAGATAGGATTTGGTTTGGGATTTCAGATTTGTATGCGATAAAACGATATATGCGTTTAAGCGGTATGTGATTAACCGATTACGTCTGTATTTCTTTTTAATCAATGTTTATCATAAACAATTATGTACAAGTTAAAGACTTTTTAAAAAATTTACTTAATAGATTAAGATAAAAAATAATTACGTTTGATGGAAAGATTAGAAAAATCGACACCTTGTGCATTGCTAAAAGGCCCTGACTATGATTTTTTAAAGGTATATATATATATATAAAATAAATATATATAAAGGAAAATAACACTGTAGAAAATCAGTGCATGAAAATTATAAAAGAAAATATATATAATACTATATATAAAAGAAATTAGACTTTTCAGGTTTGTTTGATAATGCTCTTTATAGCTTTTTCTGTGATAAAATTACCTTTTTTATTTTATCTCTATATCTATCCTCCTGACTCGCAGGAAAGCGACGGAGACGCTAATACATAGGGTACGCAATTACCCCGACCTGCTTCCGGAGATGCCAAGATATTGCTATCCGCTTGTAATTTGATAGAGATATGACTGCAATTTAGAGCTGTTTGCCAATACCACCAAGCAGGGGAAAGTGACGTAAAGTGTCTTTCCCAAGGACACAACAGAATGGCGCGAGTGGGTTTTGAACCGAGACCATATTGATTATAAGCTCGGCGCTTCAACCACTCGACCACGCTGCTACGAACCTCCACGGTAGATGTATTAATAGATTAATCAACCCCACCCTGTCTTTTACAATTTTGTTCTAATTTTTGTTCGGATTTATCAGAAAAAAGATTAAATTCAAGGTTTTTTAAAAATCACTGAACGTATTTACAAAAGCAAACAGGGTGTTATAGCCTACACATAGTTTTTGACAAAATTAGACAATATATTGTATGTAGCCGCTTTTATTTACTATCGTAATAACTTTCACTTAATAGATTGTTACTGTTAATCACTAGGTTTTACTCAGATCTAAACATTTATAATAAATAATTAATTATATTAACGTTCTTACGTGCAATAGACAAGTAATTTATTCAATTTTAGTTGATTTAAATTTTTCCTACTTTTTATACTTAACCCTTTATGACCCAATTTCTTTTATCGTTGCCACCGAATAAGGCACTTTCTTGTTGTCATCTAAATTAAATAACACGTGACAGGTGATTGAGCGAAATATCATCCAAATCTATGATCATACAGCATTAAATAGGATCTTTACTGTATACTTTTACTCAAAAATTAAGCGAATCTTTTTGGATATAATAATTTGAACCCATTTATTTCTAATGTCCTTCATGAATGACAATGGGTCAAAATAATAAAAACTTTACTTCCTGCGAATCAATAATGATAATTATTTATCTTCATCCAAAGTGCTTGGTGATAATTAGAAAAAATTCAATGTTATTGTGAATTAAACATGAAAACTAATTAGATGTAGCGAACTCATCGTTGCAAATTGTCTTTGGTGCATATATTTGCTGCGATTTTGCAAAGTTTGCCACAATTGTATTTTCACACGTTATATTTCTCTCGCTGCAGACTCGGCTTGCAGCGCCCTTCCGCTCGCTGCATAACGTTTATTTACCGTCATGTAATAATTTTTGCATTTTTCACTATTTTCTTTATGTCCTGCCCTTCCGTTGCTCCCCCCAACTGATCGTTGGCTGATTGCGCCATCAATGCTATTTTCGTGTGATTATTATTATTATTACCGCCTTTCGTATAATGTATTTTCGACACATCGCATACAGGATGTAGCCTGATCACGTGACCTAACGCCTCGCGGTTTTACTTGTAAAAAAGGTCAGGCGTCATAATAGAAACTCTATAACATTACTCTGACTTTATATACACTCGCTGGCCGAATCGCCACACAGACACACGGAGAGAGAGGAGATATTCCGACACAGACCAAGACTCATATAGCTGCTGTGTAATTTAATTCGAGATTCACCGTTGCGACGTCATCATGCGAAGATTCTGTTTACTGTTTAATTCCTAAGTTTTAGTGTTGTTCTGTCTGTTCATTTCAAGTTGTGCCCCTTTTCAATAAAAGGAGTTTAAAGGTTAACTGTGTGCCAAAAACCACACTCGCTACAGACTGTACGAATATATTCTCGGACTTCAAAGATCATATAAAATATTTTAGTTTAAGCAACTTAAATCAAGTCAGATGTCTGAGTTAATAGATTTATAAGAAGAAATGAAACAATATGAGGATATGACGTTGAAATTTTTAAGACAACAAGTTCTTTCAAGCTTCTGTATCGCAATCTGATTAAATTACAACTGCAACTAACTTTACTAAATATAGTTACAGTTACAATGGCAAATCAGCCGCAATAAAATTTTGAGTTTTAAGCTGATTATATATTTAAAAACACAATATAAAAATGAAAATATTTATTTGATAAACGATTGTTTTTATTAAACGTTCAAATCAATCATATGTATGATAGTTATGTTAAGTATTCAGCATAAATAAATTTTGCATGATCTTAATATTTGATATTCACTGCATGTTTTATAATGTTAGAGGCTTTAAAAAATTTGTAAATTGTTTGATTAAATTAGTAAATCTTAAAAAGTATTAATTAAGTAAATCTTAAAAAGAACTTTATTTTCCAAAAACCAAAGGAAAATATTTACAAACTTATACAGACGTAATCGGTTAATCACATACCGCTTAAACGCATATATCGTTTTATCGCATACAAATTTGAAATCCCGAACAAAATCCTATCTCTCATTAAGTAAAAACATCGGTTAATCCAGTGGTTCTCAACCGGGGTGCCATTTGCGATTCGCTGGGGTGCCGAGAGCTAATGCACATCATTTATTTGTCTAGGAAAAAGGTTGAATGCTGTGATGTTATTTTAAGGTATAAACTTCAATTCATTTTGATAGAAAAGTGACCTTCAAGTTCATGCTTAGGTGAAAATTTGAGATGGCTTCGAATAATTGCTTTACATTGACGGTGACGCCATACCAACTTTTCAGTTCAGTCAGTTACTGTTCAAAATCATACTGTTCTTTTCAAATTTTGAACAACAATGAAGCCTCATTATGACGTTTCATACTATCTCATTCATACTCCCGCTTGTATCAGATAAGTTTATTCAAGGAAGATTAATTTGCTGACTGAGAAGAAAATGAATAGTTTGATAGAGAAAGAAACGAAACGCAATGTTTAAGGTTTTTTTGCATTAATACAATGGAGAAATTTATCACGAGGAAAAGAAAGTTTAAACATTGATCAAAGCGCATTTGCAGTTGCTGAAAGTGAAAGTACTGGTAAGGTTTTAGTTTCATTTGCTGAAACAGAAAGTACAGGTAAGGGTACCGGTACATTGGAAAAAAAGAAAAAACACCGGCTATATTGCAATAGTTATTTTAATTTTGGCTTTACTTGGTGCGGCGACGAAGAACATCCCCTACCAGAATGTCTTATCTGTGATACGAAATTGTCAAATGAGGCTATGGTGCCAAGTAAATTGAGTAGACACTTTTCAAAAAAGCACGGAAATCTTTCTGACAAACCGGCAAGCTATTTCAAAAGACTTTTGGAAAAACGAAAGCAACAAAGTGTGACATTTACCAAAAGTTTTCAAGTTTCTACGAAAAGTCAACAAGCCAGCTATTTGGTAGCAGAAATAATAGCTAAAAATTCAAAGCCTCACACGGAAGCAGAAAAAGTAATTTTTCTTGCTTGCAGTGCGATAATGAAAACAATGTTTGGGCCCAAAGCTGAGGAAAAAATAAGACAGATTCCTTTGTCAAATGATACCATTCGCAGACGTATTTGCGACATGTCAACGGATATACAAGATACTGTTATTTTTTCTGTAAAGCAAAGCAAAATGTTTACGATGCAAGTTGACGAATCAACTGACATCAGTGGAAAAGCTCAATTAATAGTTTTTATCCGGTTTGTCAGTGATGGAAAGATATCTGACCAATTTTCTTTTGTAAAGAACTTAAAGAAAGAACGACTGGTCAAGATATTTTTGATACTCTTAGTAAGTACTCGTATTTGAAAGAAAATAAATTAACATGGAAAGAATATGTAGGACTGTGTACGGATGAAGCTCCATCTATGATTGGGTCAATCAAAGGATTTGTGTCACTTGTAAAAAAAGTTAATAGTGAAATCATAACAACCCACTGTTTTCTTCATCGTGAAGTGCTTATTGAAAAAACATTGAACTCGGACTTAACACAATTGTTGAAAGAAGTTATAGAAATGGTAAACTACATCAAAGCTAGACCACTTAAATCACGATTATTTACAAAGCTCTGCAAAGAAATGGAAGCAAATTATGAAAATCTTCTGTTACACACCGAGGCAAGATGGCTTTCACGTGGAAAAGCATTGTCACGAGTATATGAGCTGAAAGAGGAGATGTTAGCTTTTTTTAGTCTTGAAAGACAAGGAGAATTTTGTAATTTGCTTTGCGATGACAGCTGGAAGTCCAAATTAGCATATTTGGTAGACATCTTTGACCACCTAAATAAGACAAATTCGAATATGCAAGGCAAGAATGAAAATCTCTTATCTTCAGCAGACAAAATGAGAGCTCTACAAGAAAAATTGAAAGTGTGGTCATTACGAATACAGGAAGGAAACTCTGACATGTTTTTTCATTTTTCGAAAACGAATAACAAAGAAATGGTTTCATCGGTTATTAAACATCTCAAGTCTTTGCAAGACAAAATTGAAAAATATTTTCCAACAGTGTCCACTGAAAACTATAAATGGGTAAGAAATCCATTTTTACCCCTGGATACCCATTGTATTTTGAATCTGAAAGAAGAAGAAGAACTTATTGACATACGTAACGACGGTAACATTAAGCTGCTGCACAGGGAGATGCCTCTGGATGAATTTTGGATTAAAATTCAAAATGAATACTAACATTGGAGAAAAAGCATTGGTTATTTTACTTCAATTTTTCACAACGTACCTATGAGAAACTGCATTTTCCGTTTTAACAAACTTAAAAACAAGAAAAAGAGAAAGGCTACTTGTTGTGGAGGAAGAAATGCAAGTAGCATTATCGAATGTGCGCCCCAACATTGAGAGAATTTGCGCTAAAAATCAAGCACAAATTTCTCACTGACTTTTAAAATAAATTAAATCATTTTTATGACATTTTTAGTGTTCTGTTTAGCTGTTATTAATCAAAACTGTTTCAATATAGTGTTTTGATGCAAACTTTACTCTTAAAATTGATTTTATTAGAATCGGAAGCTTTTAGGTTCAACCTGGTGCCGCAAAACTTTTTTGGTGGTTACAGGGTGCCAATAGCCAAAAAAGGTTGAGAACCACTGGGTTAATCCCATACCGCTTAAAGAAATAAATCGGATTATCGCATAAGATTTTCGTCACAGTTGCTATCTTCATTCACTTAATCGCATTATTTCTGTGGAGGAAAACATTTGGAAAACAACAATCCAATCTACAATGGGATTGAAAAAGTAAACAGCGGTAACTTAATCTGTCACGGTGGCTGCTATTTGCTGCGAAATACAAAACAAAAGAAGCGCAATCGCGGCAAAATACAAAACAAAAGAAGTAAAACAAAAAAGTGTGATAATCTTCAAGGTGTGTTATGAAACAGGTGCATAACTAGGCTGATGTTTGGACGGCATGCCATCCCCCTTTACAATGCCTATCAAAAAACCAAAAACAAAAGACCGTCTTACGAAACGGCAATTTTTTGTTGGGATTAATATGAAGTTGGGATGAAAAGTGGGAAATACAAATTCGAGTCAAGGTGAAGAACTTTTTTTTTTTTTTTTGGAGATCACCATGATTTCGGGAGAAATGTAACGAACTCGAAATGAAGACTTTTTTTTTAGAGATCACCATGATTTCGGCAGAAAAAAAAAGCGAAATCGGAGACAAAATCGAAGTGAAGACCTTTTTTTGAGATCACTATGATTTCGGCAGAAAAATAGCGAAATCGGAGACAAAATCGAAGTGAAGACTTTTTTTTTTTTAGATCGCTATGATTTCGGAAAAAATATAGCGAAATCGGAGACGAAATCGAAATGAAGACCTTTTGTTTTTTTAGATATCACCATGATTTCGGGAGAAAAATAGCGAAATCGGAGACGAAATGGAGGTGAAGGCCTTTTATTTATTTATTGTTTTTTGGGAGAAAATCACGAAAACAAAGTTGAGTTGAATTGAAGATTTGAGTATATAAAGTTTAGTATAAACAAACATTAAAATTGCGTATTTTCTTGGCAGTGTTTGTACAATGTCTTAATCGCGTAAAAACATTGCAAATTAAATTGGCAATCTACAACGTGGTCGAAGGGTAATCACACAAATCGGTCGTCGTCGTCGTCGTCGTCATCGTTTGAAGGGCATCCACTCCAGGCCAGACACAAACAGAACTGGGGCCGAGGGTTTATCCTTTTACTACCCCAGACTGCTGCACTGCCTGGATCAGATGCTGGCAGTGATGTTATTAAGCCAGCATCGAGTTTCGTCATCCAAAACCGTCAGACCGCGTGCTCCATGTGGTGCCCGATGTATGGGGCACATTGTTAGTACATGGTCTGCGGTTTGCTCTGAGGCGCCACACTCGCAATTCGGTGAAGGAGCGAGACCCCATTTGTGCATGGACGAATGGAATCGCCCAACACCAGTCCGCAGGCGGTTGAGCTTAACCCAAGCTGCTCGGGGTAAGCCCATCCCAACAGGCCTGACACTGGTCCCGGGCACAAAAGCACGGAGCCTGGAAGCACTTTCACAGTACTCCGCGTTCCATTTATGATTTGTCCATTCAGAGGCGCGGATGCCAAGTCTGGCAAGATTGTCCAAGAGATTCCGCGCACCTGGCACAAACGGGCGTCTGGATCTTAGTCTCACTTGGCCAGTATCTGAGGACCCACTTAAAAGACCATGCAAAATATGATCGGGGTCCAGAGATCCACGGTGAGCCAAGGAGAGTGTCGCTCCCAGTCGGCGAAGCTCAGCTGGCTGGATGCCTGAAAGTACAGGTAGATGGTCCGTTGGAGTGGGACGCAGGCATCCAGTAACTATGCGCAAGGCGTCATTCAAGACACTGTCAATGAGGCGAGTGTGAGCACTGCGACACCAGACTGGCGCACAGTACTCAGCTGTTGAGTAGACTAGAGACATGGTGGCTATGCATAGTGTTTTAGCACCAGCACCCCATCCCGAGCCCACGAGTCGCCTCAACAGTGTGACGCGCGATGATAGTTTTTTGCGCAATGCCACTAAATGGTGACGAAACGTGAGCGATCTGTCCAGTTTTACCCCAAGGTATGTAGGGGTTGGACAGAACGGTAAAAGTCTACTATTGTTGTAGACCTTTAGCTCACGTTTGGCCTCTCGGTTGTTTAAGTGAAAGGCTGTCGTCACCGTCTTAGTGTGACTGAGCTTCAACCTCCAAGTCTGGAGATACGCTGACAGTGTGGACATGTCTTGGCTTAATGTCCCCTCCAAGTCCTTCCAGTTTCCAGAAGAGTGCAACAATGCTAAATCATCAGCATAAGCAAACTTTCTGGAAATCATGGAAGGAAGATCGTACGTATAGATGTTAAATAGGAGGGGAGCCAAGACCGATCCCTGAGGAACGCCGTTTTTAAGACGGCGTAGCCTGCTTTGCTTGCTGTCACCGGTGGTAAGGGTGAAACTTCGATTTCGGACAAGCTCCATGATCATTTTGACCATGTGCTTATCCGGAAGTAGTCTCAGCAGCTTGCAGGTAAGGCCACGGTGCCAGACAGTGTCATAAGCAGCTGTCAGATCGATAAATACGGCACCGGCCTTCTTTTTAGCCTCGAAAGAATCCTCAATGTTCTGGGTTAGCAGAACAACTTGATCTACGGTTGACTTCCCGCGTCGGAACCCAGCCTGCTCTTTAGGGAGCAGTGGATCGATTAATGGTTCAACGCGGGCGTAGATAAGCCTCTCGAGGATCTTGTAGGGGACACAGAGCAGAGATATCGGTCGATAACTCTTTGGGTCCCCCACGGGCTTTGCTGGTTTTGGGATCGCGACCACAAGCGCTCTTCTCCAGATCTTGGGAATTTTGAGTCGGCGCAAACAGGAAGAAAGGAAGTCACGTAACCAGGACTTCAAAGCAGCTCCAGCATGGAGTATAAGCTCGGGGCAGATGGAATCAGGACCCGGAGCTTTACCTGGTTTTAAATGTTGAAGGGCAGCAGCAAATTCTCTCTGTGAAAAATTGTCAGAGATATTTACTGCATCTGGTGTTGTGGCCCTCCAAATGTCAGACACTTCTTGAAAGACAAGTCGAGATGACTTGCGGTCAACAGCCTCGTATTTCCCATTTCTAACCAGCTGAGATGCAATAGCATCGGCTGAAACGGGACAGTGACGAGGAGAGTGTCGTGACCTACCAGTAAGGTTGTTCAAAATACTCCACGCTTTTCGATTAGAGTGTGAGAAGTCAATGCTCCGAACTGCTTCGGACCATCGATCCCTCCGTTTTCTGTCAAGCTTGGCAAGCAGAGTTGTAGCAGCCAAACTTGAGTCGTCTCCCTGAGGAGACTGCAGAAAGGTTTTATAGAGGGAATCACACTGTGCATCCCAACACGGAATATAGTTATTTCGATACCCGCGTGGGATAGTCTTCTTGGCTGCTTTCTTAATGGTGTTACAGAAGTCCTGGTAAGCCGCATCCACATCAAGTGAATCAGGCGGCAACAAAGTCTTTGCGAATTTATTCGTCAAAGCAATGTAGTGACTCCATTTCGCCTTGCGGAAGTTCCATCGCTTAACAGGCATGCTTGGCACTGCCATAGCAAACCTTGGTGGTGTAATAAGCGAAGGTCGATGTTGTGACCTGGGAAACTTTTCAAGGACACGTCTATCCGGTAAGCGACTGTTTGAACCTACGCTAGCGAAAGCTAGGTCTGGATTGGTGCCAGTGTTCCAGCGGCCGGAATAAAAACTGGCAGCGTCCTTGGCATTATATAGAAGGGCAAGACAATTAATACTTGCCCAGCCAGCCAAGCACTCACCATCCGGACTGTTGTCATCATAACCCCAGTCAGCATGACGACAGTTAAAATCGCCAGCGTACAGACAGGGGTGAGGAAACACTGGGAGATCCAGGGTTCGCAATCGCGTTGGCGGTGGTTTGTAGACGTTGACTATTTTATAGCCATCAACGTCCACACACAGCCACTCGATCTCCGATGTCGGTGGAGATTGGTCCAAAAGCGTGTATCTCAGTCGCTCGTGAACAAACGTGGCAAGGCCATGCTTTCTGCTTAAAGAAGACCCAGCTAGTTGGTAGTGTGGTAGCACCAACTTTTCTGCATCAGTGCAGTGGGTCTCCTGCAGTAGGATGACGAGTGCCTCAGACTGCATAGCGAGGTGATGAAGAACATTCATCTTGCTTGCAGTGAGGCCTTCGATGTTCAGCTGAAGAATAGTGGGTCTTCGGAACTTGTTGGCAATGTGCCCTGAAAAGGGCAGTTTTATCCTGACATTGCCCCGTCCTGAAAAGGACGTTTGCCGATTAACAGACCCACACTGAACATCGGAATGGGTGGATACCCTTCCGTTTTGGTAGGTTCGGTTTCGGTCTGTCATTTTTAAAATCAATGAGCAGACTTACTCACGGCCCAGGCTGCGTGAAAGCACCTACCATCTGGGCCACACAAATCGGTTAATGCATGTATCGGATAATCGCATAAAAATGCCTGGCAAATTAAATATGCGATTAACCGATTTTGTCTGTAATATATTTTGGTTAATTGCAATTATACAAAAAGATTAAAAGATTAATAAAAACTTTTATATTTAATTTTTTATTTTTCTTTAAATGCAAGATTCAACGCTATCTTAATTTTTTTATAAATAATTGTTAAAATTCATAAAAACTTGGGAATCTTATGAATCAATTTCAGTGTTTACTTTATTTTATTCTGCTTTTGTTTAAAAAGAAAAATCATTTGGAAAAAAAGGCTTAAACTTCCGTCAAAACAGTTTTTGAATTAGTAATTTTGCTGTTTTCTCGTGAATAGAAACATGTTAAATTTGAACATAACGACTACAGCAATAAAAACTTATTTGATCTTTCTCCTTTATATGAATGTATTGAGCTGGTTGTTGCTTTGTGTTTTAGGCAGATCACCATTTCAAGTAATCAGTGTGATCTCATTGTTGAAGTTTTTGTGAAGTTCTGTTGTCAAAACCATAATCTCTCAGTTAGACTCACCTGTTGGTTTTGTGTAGAGATAAGTTCACTGTTATAGGGTTAGTCACAAGTCTCACATAATTGTAAAAGATTTTCATTACTTATAAAATCAGAAATTTTCACAAAACTAATATATTTTATGAGAAATGTAAAAATGATCCTGTTTTAAAAACAAAAAAATTATTTTATTCAAAAGTTGCATTTAGAGTGGTTAAGTATACAGTATCATATTAATTTATTACTTAGATTTACTCTATACTAAAAAATAAATTAATTTCGGATTTTTCGCATGTAGATTTACATTTTTATAGTAGATTTTGAAGCGGTACTAAAGAAATGTAATGTGGTATGCACTATTGCTGTGATGTACCAAAATACATTGTACAAAATATAGTGGCCGGATGGAGGCCACTGCAGAAGCGTCCACGTCGCGACGTCTGAAAATTTATCAGTTTGAGAACTTTGTAATTCTGTAACAATTCAAGGCATAGATACTGCTTCAGTGTACTTTCGATCTGACAACAGTTGCAGACAAGACGAACTATCAACCTTCGAGATCATCGACGAAAAATCCGAGATCCATTTTGACTGAACAAAAATATTTGCGGGCTTATACTATAACTTTGGAATCTAAGTAAAGATGGAAAAAGTTGTCTACTCTTAATTCAAAAAATATTTCTTTTAGGCAACTGTAAATTTTTACAAAGGCGATGGTAGGTTGGATCTGAATTGAAGTAATGCTTTTTGGGTCTCCTTTTGAAATTTAAAGTAATTTCAATTGGTGGACTTTTTTTCAGCTTGTGCTCCATCTTAATATTTGGTTGAAGACCAAAAAAAGGTCATCATTTCATTCCAAAGACGTGCAACCATGGCCCGCGTAAAAATTTAGTGTTATCCAAGAGGAAATTCTTCTTGAATAAAGAGTAATCATCTTTTCCCTTTGACTTTGCTCCGCAAATATTTTTGTCCTCAATATCTTTTCTTATTTTCAACTTCGATCAAAAAAATTGTAAAAAGCATTCTGCGCTCAATAGATTTTCTTTTTTCGAAAAACACCGCCTGGCTACTCTAAATTTTATATGCCGGTTTGATCACCTTTGGTTTACAACCACATTGTGCAAATTTAGAACAATTAAGAATCTTTCAAGTGAAATTAACTTGGTAAAATGCAAGAAATTCTTTTAGGAATTTCCAAAAAAATCAGTAAAATACAACTTTCTTTACTTATTAAAAGTCATGAAGAAAATGAGGAAATAGTGCAGAGAGTGGAGACATAAATCTATAATAAAGAGCATACAAATTAAAGATCAAGAAGCAAAATTGTTTTCCAGAAAGATGTTTTGAATATTGAAATCTCATCAGTAACGGTTTGATTCTGCGAAATGCCAAAAGAATTTTAAAAAATGAAAAAAAATTTATTCGAGTTTTTACACCCAAAATTGTTTTTCTTTTTGAAGCTAACAAAAGGTTCAGATCTATTTTTTTGAAAAAGTAAAAACAAAGTACTATAATTTTTTATATCGTGATATGATTAAAATGTACAGCTACTTGCTAAGATCGCCCAGAATAGGAAAGTGCCCTAACGTTTTCTGACCCTTCACAGTAATTTGACGATTGCTTTTGATATAACGCTCATGCAGACTAGACCACGCTGCCGATGCAGACACTTCGATAAATTTTTTTACTTTAATCCAAAAATTTAGTATAATTGATTAATGACAATTTTTTATGAAAAAAGATATTTATATCATAAAATAAAAAAAAGAAGAAACTGGAAGTTTCATTAGATTCAACAGAAAACAGTTTTAGGTGTAAAAAACAAAACAAGAGAATGAAAACGACTAAGTTTTATTCAACAGTAAAGTTGGCAGTGGTTCAATTTAAAAATGAATATCTACATTTGATAATGTTTGCAATTTCAATGTAACTATAACTACTGTGGTATTAGGCTACTTGAAAAAAGGATCAAACTATTGTAATTGTTTTATTTTTTTAAACAAAAAAATTGTTAATCTTAAAAAACTCTTTTTTTACCATTTAATACAAAAAATCATATCTAACTAATTATTTAACTTTGTTTGTCATTTCTTGGATTTGTTTTTATCTACACCTGACAAAATTTGATTTTGATTTAATTACGTAAAATAGTCTAGAAAGCACTGAAAAAAAGATGGTTTTGCACGCGATATGTATTCTAAGAAATAGTTATGTAAATTTTTTGATTTATCATATGCAACTTATATAAAAAATTACTACATTTACTATTGAAGCATTGTTGTTGCTTTTATCATGACGGTTATATGAATCGACATTCTCGGTTTTGATGGAAATTAAATTAAAATTAAAAAAGATTACCAGAACATGATCCTTTGCTGATGTTTCACATTGTATATATGAGCTTGTTGCTAAAAAGCAGGCTCATCCATATTGGCTTATTTATATAACATTGTTAGTTTCATTGTACTGTTTACTGAAACTCGTATTACGTAGCTCTGAATGATTTTGTATGCTTTGTGTTATTTTGTTCATTTAAATTTAAATTTAATTAATAATAATTACATTTTTTTTTTAAAGTAAAATTTAGTAACTATAACTGTAGCGGTTAATTTGATAGCCAAAGATATAATTTTATATTTTCTTATAAAATCCAACTATAATTATTGTATTAATTATAAAATTTGGTTTCAAACGTAGAATTTAACTTTCTTATGCTTCAGTTCTATATATTTTCAAATTTCACATTTTGTCGCTCCATATCGGATAATTATGTGATATTATATTTACTTTCATAAAGCAATGTGTCTTTGTTGCAAATCGTAATAAATAAAGTTACTCTCCCAAAAACATCAATTAGATAATCAATTAGATAATTAGCTTCTGTTTTAATTATAACAAATACTTATCCAAAATGCTGTAGTTATTTTGTTTTTATGTTTATTTAATTAAAAAAATAAATGTAAATAGAATCAAGTTAGTGGTTAACCTCCTGAGTATGAACTGCCACATCAAAACTTGAAATAACACTTCTAATCACTATAAACCACCGATTTAAATTTTTTTTCAAAGGATTGCAATGGATTGCTTAGCAATTAAAAGTAAGTTATGCATCAGAGCAAGTTGAGCTAAAAATGCTAGCTCTAAAACCTTGTGCTAGCGCTACAAATGTGACAAACCAAGGGTACCGAAAAAAAAAGTTTGAGAAACCCTGAAATAGCTCAAAACCTATTGTAAAACAAGAAGTGCAGTGCCTGAAAAAAAAACAAAGTTTGAAAAGCAATCGTGTTGAAGGAGTAGCGACTTTCAACGGAAAAAACACGTCGTCAACATTGTTTTCGAAGGAATGCTGTAGCCTTCAGCCGTGGTGACGCTGAGACCATCGACAAAATACGTAGAAATCAATTTTCTTCGATTGTAAAAAACGCTCAACAAACAAGCAATACTTAACTTTTAAAAAATATAGTTTCTTAAATTCCGTAAAACTATTGTTCGATTTTAAGTTTTATTTTGTGGACTATTAGTAGATGTAGCAATTATTATCTCTTTGTATTTTAAAATTTATTAGTTTAATTAAATTAATGCGTCAACAAAAAAATATGCCTAAATTTATAGCTGGATTTCTCCTTTGTACACAGCCCTCACAAGCCTAAAAGATATCTCAGAGAAAATTTTTTGAAACCACCTACCATTATTACTAAATTATTAAAAATTTCGCTAGGTTTTTGAACATATTATGTTAATTTCTATGTTCATGGTTTTGTTATTGGTCGACATCATAAATTTATCAAATTAACCACAGATATTAGCTTCACCTCTTTTTTTCTTTTTCAATTTTCTGTAAGCACCACCACTGACTTTATTTCTCATTATGGCAGATCGAAAAAAGATTACGTTTTTTTTCGATCTGCGTTGTCCCTAAAATCGTATAATAGTAGCTTAATAATGTCCGTCTTTACAATTGAGGCCTACGCAAAAAAGAAATGTTTACGGAATATAAAACTATTTAGTGTCGTAACCAGCGCAAAATCTTGAAAGAAGCCAATAACCATTTTGCTTGTATGAATAGGTGCAGACAAAATCTCAACACTTAAATAAAAGCGGAAAATTACTACATCCTTGACAAGAAGACAAAACATGAAAATTTGGGAGACCATGGCCTCTGTAGCTCCCTGGCTACGCTTATAAAATTATTAACAAAAAATAATAAATATTCAAAATCTGCACTTTTGTTTTTTATTCAATGAGCTTTTTTTCGTTAATTTTGTATCTAATTTTTCTCTCAGGCTACGGCATAAAAACTACATGGTTTAGCTGCTTTTTACTTCCCAATAGACTGATGCTTCTTAAACGTTTTAAATGGAGGAAAATACTTTTGTTGAATCACAGCTTTTGGAATCTGTTTTTCTGAGATTTCTACATTAAATTTTTGTTAAATTTCCACGTTTAAGGAAAAAGGTTAGAAAGGTTGTCTAACCTTTAATGGGCATTGTGACTAATTACAAAGCACATGTCTGAAATTAGGTTGCCGTGTGAAAAAACTAAAAGGCAAACGAAAGAAAAAAAATATTAAACTTAAAATTTTACATTAAAATTTATTTTTAAACAATGAAATTAATAAAATGAATACAGTAAATTGAAAGAACTGTAAAACACAAAAGTATTAATAATTTTATTAATAGATAACATTTCCTAATAGAAAACTATAGGTTTCTAACTGTTAGATACTATTGGTTGATTTGTAATCGGCCCTTTCTTGAAGCTCTAAATTTTATAGTCGATTATTGTTTTTGATAAAGCTATTATCTTTTTTGTTCGAGCTCAAACCATTTAAATTTGATTAGGATTGTACTATTGGCTTGAAATTCGATAGTATTCGCTTTACATTATTGTATTATAGCACTATTTGAACTAATTAGAAAAGCATTGTAATTGCAAGGATTGCAAAATGCATCAAGGTTACATTAATAATTAATACTTGTCCTTTGTCATAACGTAATTCCAGTAATGAATTTTGGTTCTTCTTTATGACAGTCAAATACTTTATTGCTAATTGCCACGAGCTTAATTATTTGTTGGCATGTCCACTACGCAAGCGCTTACTTCTATAACTTTAGATTGCATAGAAACTCAGTCATACCAAGTCCTCTAAAAAGGCTGTTTTACGCTGTTTTGTGCAAGGCATTCTGGTGAAATAGTCCGGTAAAATCGTTTGCTGTTAGGGTAGAGATTTCATGTGTTTCGGAGACTGCTATACCGAGTTATTGCCGATGGTATTCTCGTTCATCAAATGCTCCTCATTCCTCAAAGTAACTTGCTATTAGAAGAAAAACAGTTCTAATCGTTTGGAAGGGGCTGTTCTACGCTGTTATTTTGTAGAGGGGATTCTAAGTTGTTTGAATTGCCCGGTAAAGTTGTTCTTTGTTCATTGAATGATAGTCGTTATTACAGATTTAAATTTTTTTTCAAACTGGAAAAAATTTCCGTCAAAAACTCTACAATCTGTGGACTTGTGATTTGTACTGATATTATTTAAATAAAGTACATATTTTATTTAAATTCGATTGGTAAAACACAGTTAGAAGCTAGATTTAAAAAAAATCGTCTAACGATATTTCCAGAAGATTTCCTTAGTTGAAGATAGTCTTTCTGATCAAGAGAACAATTTAATTCAAGTGTTGGTAAAGAACTCAGCACCACATAGTTCTTGACTTTTGAAGTGCTGTTGTAAGCATTGCTTTGACGTGGTTCCTAGACCGCGTCAACAAAAACTATTTAATATTTTTTTGTACTACAGAAAACTATGATGTGACCTGTTAGATCCCAACCTTTAGGGCTAGGATGTTCAATTAAAAGGTAATTGAAGTGCAACTAAAATTAGTGACGCAGGTTTATGGTTGAACTGATAGCTATTGCGTGTAAAGCAAAATAAAATATGTTTCCGTAAGCAGATGATATATTAGGGACAAATGTATTCATGTCGTTGATGATAGCAATCACAGTTTTAAAACCAATTAAACAAAATTTATTTTTTAATTAGAAATTCGTTAATACATGCAATATTTTTCAAACTTTACTGCAATACGTTATTTTGCCTTGCCTTGGGCGCCTATGTATAAACATATAAGGTAATTTTTTAAATAAATTATAAGGCTGATACAAACTATAAACTTAATAACAGAATCTATACGAAACAGAAAACCGTCACCCATACAATATATTATTTAAACAACGAGCCTATTTTAACAAAAATTTTTTAAATTATAAAATTCTGTTAAAAATTTAGGAAATGATAATGTAATTACGTATATTGTTTAGTTGCTTTTTCTTTGTGCAACTTTTTCTTTATTTTTTTTTAAGTCATTGGTTACTCTTTGTATAAAATTAAAAACAAACTGTTACTATCTAAGTCATTTAATAGTTGTCGCCCCCATTTTTGCAATCCACCTTTCAAGATATTTGAAATTTTTACTAATAATTTTAGTACTTTAAAATAAATGCAATGACGTAATTTGCTGCCATAAAGCATATGCCCCTTCTACCCAGTGATGGCTTTAAAAGGGAGCAAACGGAGAGGTCGCACTGCGCCTTTTCCTAAAAATAGCGAAAAAGTATAGTTAACTAACTATAAATTTAACTATTGTTATTTTTTTCATTCTTGCTTCATTTATTTAGATATAGCATCTAACATTAATGAGTTGACAGATTACAAAAAAGGAACCATTTATATTAAGATGAGCAAGTATTTCAAATTGATGCAGCTTGAATCTATTGTAGCACTTTAACGTTACAAGTATGCAGCAGTTATGGAAAAAATGTTTTTAATAAACCAGTTAGAAAAAAGATATCGGTGAGTTTGCTTATCTATATGTAAACATTTGAAAAAGGTTTAAATTGCATAAGTTTTTATTCCAACTTTATTTATGTTTTGAGTGATGCACACATTATAATAATATTGTTGGTAGAGCAGGGCAGTAGAGTTTAAACATATATATAACCATAACCAGCCAGTACATTTGGCTAAAGCAACATTGTTTGTGACTGATATAAAAAAATGCAATAGTTTTTCTAAAAATCGATGCAGTACAATATACAGTATCTTGATCATGCCCTTATGTTTAGGTGTGTGTGTGTGTGTGTGTGTGTGTGTGTGTGTGTGTGTGTGTGTGTGTGTGTGTGTGTGTGTGTGTGTGTGTGTGTGTGTGTATGTATGTATGTATGTATGTATGTATGTATGTATGTATGTATGTATGTATGTATGTATGTATGTATGTATGTATGTATGTATGTAGGTATGTTTTTTTTATTATCAGCCGCAACAGCACAAATCAAAGCACAAAAACACAATAAAAGCTGAAAAAAAAAGGAAGCATTAAAAAACGATATACGTTGTAGGACATGCAAACTGTACATTGTATAGATATAACAAAGTCATTATAATTAGCATGCTCACTGCATCTAAAAAACAATAAAACACAAATAAAAAAAAGACAAAACAAACAAACTTGAAAGGGACAAATAAGAAGAACTAGCTTCTACGACTTGTGGTGAATATTTATGCAAAACCATATATGCCTACAAATAAAAATTATTTTTTGTCACATGCAAATTATAAAATTATTGTGTGATAAGTCATAATAAATACAAATGAAATTATAGGTTTGGGTCACAATAAAAATTTTTAAATTGGGTAATTTTTACCTTCTATATTTTAAAACTTATTTTAAAAATTATGTTGGGGATTATTTTAGTTGTTTTTGGGGATGTGACATATATATCACACTGGGCCTTTCTGTATGTTTTAGCGGCAAAATCGTAAAATTTTTTAAACTTTATTTGATACAGTAAAACAAGATAACAAAAAAAAAAGTATTTTTTAGGAATATTGACAACTGCTACAGACTCTGATCAAACAAAGAAAGTAAAATAACACAATTTAAAAGGTTTGAAAATTTCATGCTTTCAGCTACGAATTTGATAATTTTCGCTGTAGCCGAAAGCATGAAGCCAACAATTTTTAAAAGAAAACTGTTGTCATATGACTTTTAAAAACCAATAAAAATCAGTTTTGAATTATTGCATATGGATCACATTAGGTGTTGCCAATTGTTTTCGTTCCAAAAAATTAAAATTTTAAGAGTTAAAAACGTTTAAAGTTTATGTTACACATATGTTACAGTGGGTTTTCTGGGGTTGCGATAGTAAAGGTATTGGAAATAAAAAGCATGGGTCTGAAAGTACTCTTATGGTACTTCTTGTTCTAATTTTAATTCTTCCACTGTAGCAATGCCTAGGTTTGCTAGGCTATTTATCATTATCAGCGCAGCTAACATAAAAAAAGTATGGACTTTAAACCATAGTACACTGTGTTTTTTTAAGGCGTTTTGAGGAACCGCAAAGGTCTTTCAAAATTGTCCAGCGGTTTCTCAAAATCTGCTTCTACAATAGTGTAAACAAAGCTAAGTACGTTCAGCTAAAAAATGAGCGGTCTTTCAAAATTGCTTAGAGGTTCCTCAAGCCAGACCTTAAAAAAAAACGCTGATAGTACACTTTGGCACGCATTTGAAAACCCGCTTATTAGACCATGCAGCGTAGGTTCAGATTTCAGAGTGCCACTATTTGCAAAGAGAGTGTTTCTCCTAAAAGGCAAAGCTTAGTTGGCTGGATTCCTACGAAAAATAGATAAGTGTTTTAAAAAAATGGATGCAGGCATCCAGTGACAACAGTCTCAAGACCAATTTTTTGTGGTCTGGGTCTCGAAATTTATCTGGTATTAAAGCATGTGGTCTTTACCAGATTATTATGTGACAATTGACAAAGCGTTGTTTAACATATTTTTTATAAAGAAAGCACAAGTATTTGCGCTGCGATGACAGAGATAAAGTAGCAGCAATGTTTATCGTGTTATGCTGCTGAAAGCAAAAATATTTGTTACATTACTACTTAATATTTGCTACTAAAAACAAAAATATTTGCTAAATATTGTCGTAAATTACTACTTAGGATCAAGTTTTACTTTCACTATAAAAATATGTCTTTAAAATGCTAAACCATAAATTTTATTCATTATTTATTTACTTTTTATTTGCTATCAAATTAGAAAGTTTTAGATTTGACATTGATTAAACCAGGGGTGTGCAAAAGTTTTAGGTTGAGGCCGGATTCAGCGGTGGATTTTGATTGAGTGCCGCAATAGTATTTACGACGTGAATTTGTGCAACACACGTACCCCAAAAAAAAAATGGTTTTCGCTTTGATGCTAAATTGTTTTTGAAGATAAAAAAGCCATCGCTTTGATTTATTAAAACGAATTATAAAGTTTTTAACTCTCAAATAATTTCAGAATAAAAAGTAAAGCCATTGTATTGGAAAAAATAGTTTATTGAGAACGTTTTAGAATTGTAACCCATTTCATCATCAACTGTATAATGCTTGATGAATGAATTGCAACTCCAAAACTTCCTCAATAAATTATGTTTTATAGAATATTGGCTTTATTTTTTATTCTAAAATGATCTTTACACTGTGTTGGAGAATTAGCTGTCTAATTCATACCTTCTGTAGTAATCAAACTCGGTTTCATCCCGGCATTTGACTTAGGTTATAATAGTCCGCGCTTTTACATTATTGTTTGATACATTTGGTTTTTTGGTTAAAATATGTGATTTTTCTTTTGGTTATCCCTTTGGATTTTTGACTTCGTGTTATTGACTTCAGTTGTCGTTTTGGTGGCTGGGAAGAGCCATCGCTATTTTAATTTGCCAAACTGCTTTGTGTTTTAGCTGTGCCACCTGTATTGGTTGCCAACTGTGGCTGACTGTGTTTTCCCTTTAATCTTTGGATTTATGTTTTAAGTTTAATTGAAATAAAGGTTTTAGTTTTGCTATTGTTGGTATTGATTGGAAGTGCAGTTGGTGAAGGCCTTGGAGTTCCCCCTTGCAGTCAACTTGGCTGATTGCAACACACTGTTCACTTTGTATGCTAAGCGGGCCGGATGAAATGGCTTGGAGGGCTTAATTTGATCCGCAGGCCGTAGTAGTTTGCCACCACTGGACTAAGCGACTGCAAATAAGGAGAGAGCAGCTTAAGGTTAAACGGCTTCCTGAATGGTTTGTACGTGTTGTTGCAAGAGAGTCCAAAATACATTAAAGAAATATATTTAAGTACACAAAGGTACAATTACAAATCAAAACAAAAAAGCTTTATTTACTTAGCGGCCAACAAATAAATTTGAGCAAAATAAATAACTACATTTTGTACAAAATAATCGGCATTTAATTGAAACTTATCAAATTGAAATTGACCTGTACTGTTATCTCAAGCTTCTTTAAAGTTCTTTAAAATTCTAAATTTTTGTTTTCATACTCATTTTTTATCAACTAAGATATTTAGAAATTTGAGATAAAATTAATAGCAAAGAGACTTTTTCCAAGGAAACAGCTGTAAAATATAAACCATAATAAAACACTCCGATTGTATAAAATGGTGCAATATGGTCGACCACTACGCCAGAGAGCGTTTTCATCTGTCCCGATTTCTTTATTATTTTAGGAAGAGAGGTAATTTTTAAAATCCATTTAAAAATTAGAGCAAGCAAAATCCAACATTTCATTTAGTTTGTAAAATTTTTAATTAAAAAGCTGAACGTTTTCGACTATCATCAGTTCTTATCAAAGCATCTAAAATTGTTTAAAATCGTCTGAAAAATTTTTAACCATAAACGACAATTACAACCAATTAAAATATATAAAAAATATGAAAAACAATAATTTTCTCAAGTTTATGCTGTCGCTGTTATTACTAATTCATTTTAAAGGCAATAACAATTACACAAAACAACGTCAGAATTCACAGAGGAAAAAAGGAGAAAAAAGAGAAAAAAATAATCCAAATCACATAGCTGAATTAGAAGAATTGTAGCAAGAAAGACGAGCCATTTTTATACAGTTGTTTATTTAATTTAGCTTGATGTTTTTTAATTAGTAACGCTTCGTGAATTTTACAGTCGTAATCTGAGAAAAATTTCTTTATAACACTAAAACGATGTATTAAGCTATCCATATCTTTTTTATTACACAAATTGCATTTAATAATATGATCTTTTATTTTGCTTTTGACCGAAGAGCCTAAATTTAAGTGTTCCTTTGCTCTTGTTACCACATGACGTGTTGACTTACCGATGTAAGTCAGACCCGCATCACACGAGCACGAAAAGCGATAAACAACATTTGATAACAAAAGCGCAGGTGTGTTAAATTTTAAATTGAAATAATTTCCAACTTTGCAAGTTTTATATATAGGTGTTAAATGCACGGCAGAGAATTTCCAAATAAGTTTTGAAATGTCTTTTGCGAATATGTGAGATTGTTTCCCCACATATGGAATTTCAACTGTAATGGTTTCTTTTTCTTTTTTATTGGTAGGTTGCGTCTGATTTAAATTTGTTTGTCTACTATTCATAAATTGGTAAAAAACTTTATCGAAAAAATAATTTG
Source organism: Diplosoma virens (assembly GCA_963680785.1). Taxonomy (NCBI): domain Eukaryota; kingdom Metazoa; phylum Chordata; class Ascidiacea; order Aplousobranchia; family Didemnidae; genus Diplosoma; species Diplosoma virens. The sequence continues at coordinate 34,006,525 of OY796893.1, read as the reverse complement.
GGTATCCATTATTACAAAATATTGATCTTAATTTTTTCTACTTCATTTTTGAATAAATGGCAATCGGAACAAATATTTTTGGCACGATTTAGCATACAACTAATTAAGTTTGATTTCCACTTTAACGGGCAAACTGCTTTGAAATTCAAAAAACACCAGTATGAGTCGGTTTTCTCCAAATCCACGATTGTAAATTATTGTTGTGTATTTTAAGTTCCATGTCTAAAAAGGGGAGAGTATTAGTAGACTTTTCCATTGTAAATTGATGATAGTCGAAAACGTTCAGCTTTTTAATTAAAAATTTTACAAACTAAATAAAATGTTGGATTTTGCTTGGTATAATTTTTAAATAGATCTTTATTATTTCTTGGATAAAAGTCAATCCACCGGTATTTTCGTTTGCTTGATATGTTCTTTAGACCATAACATATTCGATAAAAAAAAGGATTAACCAAAGCTTTTAACCCTATTCTCCTCAACATTTTTTGAGTTTTGAATCCTTAATGTGGGCTTTAGAAACCCAACAATGTTTAAAAATTCATAATTCAAAAACTACTTACGCCGTCGTTTCGACAGAATAAAAATCATTTGTTTAACTTTTGCTAGAGAAAAAAAGTTTTAAAAAGTTTATTAAAAAAGTATTTAAATCTAAATTTTAGCAAGGTCACTTCAATTTTTACGTTTAGACATTTTAACAAGCTTGAGATGTGATGATAACGGACTCGCTGTTCTAAGAGTCGAACACGTAATATAAAATTGAGCATAAAAGATGACGTCAATACGCACAACAATTACAAACAATAAAGAATTCAAGGGACGCTTGCAACATTGCTTGAATGGTCAAATTATTAAAAATATTTTAGACTTAAATCAATTATTTGTTGTATAACTGTTAGTTTTTTTAATAACACAAAGAATTGGAATACATGTGTATGTCTTACAAAATAATGAAAGCATTTTGTGTAGATGATACATTGATGATTAGCTGTGTTACAAAAGCTATTCCAAACGTAAATTATCTAATTTCTAATAATTTTTTATTTATTTCACAATGTACTTTTAATTAAATATTTTTGCCTACTGTACATAAATAACAATCAATTGCATTATTACAATGTAAAAAGTCTTTTCACAAATTATTCATGGTTGTCCAAAAGAACAACTAAGAGTTTTGTAATTGTTATTATTATTTATAGAGTATATTTCTGTATACTGTGGCAAGCATATCGCACACATTTGAAGGCAGTGCTGCAATATTTTGTTTGAATCGCTTATTTGGAAGTATTTATTTATTTTTATTTATTTTATGTATATATTTATCTCCCTGACTTGCAGAAAGTGTCGGCAGGCGGTATTCATAAGGCAAGCAATTACTCCAAGAAACTTCCGGAGATGCCAAAATATTACTGTCCGGTTGAAATTTTTCATTTTGGTTTTTTAGTTTTATAGAGATATGACTGAAATTTAGAACTTCTTGCTAAGACTGCCAAGAAGGGAAAAGTGCCGCAAAGTGTCTTTTCCAGCGATACAACAGAATGGGGAGTAGGTTTAGAATCAAACTTTGTCATTCATAATCATAGCGATCTTAACCAATCAACCACCCTCCCCACAAATAATTTTATAATTTGCTTATATTTTTAGCCGGGTCTGAATTCATTTTTAGAGTAGAAGTGACAGCGTTTCCTCAAGTTGGATTTTGCAGCACAATTAATCTGCATAATATTTTAAGCATGACAAAAGATTCATTTCTACAAAAATGATTTTTTTAAGAATTATTTTTTTGTTGATCATCAAATGGTAAGCTATGGAAGCCTTTTTTTTTAACATAAGATCAAACAGAGCAAGTGGTAGTTTTATGCCAAAATGGTCGCAGTACAGTCCGTAAGGATATTTACCTGAGGTAAAACATATTCATAGAACTAACGTCGTGACTTTATCTTTTTACCAAGTATGTAATCCCGGGATCAGATGCTGTTCCGCAATATACTCAGCCAGCATCTTTTTTTTAAATCCAAAAGCGTCAGATTTGGTTTCCATGTAATGCCAATGCATGTGGCATTATGACAAAATGTAAGCTTGCATTTGTGCAATTGTGCCCATTAGAAATGGGATGCAAGAACGAGAACTCATTTGTTCATAAGAGAACGAAACCGTGTAACTGCAGTCCAAGCGTTAAGCTGAGCCCAAAATATTCTGCGAAAGTTGTTTTCAACAAGCCGAGTAAAGGGCAGACCCTGAAAATGAAACCACAAAGTCGGGATGTATCTCACAGTATTTCGTGCTCTATCTATGATTGGTCTACCGAGCAGCGCGGATGCCTAATTTGGCGGGATTGCTTGGCAGTTTCCGCGCAGCTGATACAAACAAGGATCTAGATTTTAGCCTTTCTCGAAGGCATCTGATACCCGCCGAAAGTCAATAATTTAACAAATTTTTTTCAAAAATATTTCCAATTGTTGTGTTTAAAATCCCATCATGAAAATTATATGAGTCTAACGAAAGTAATTTTTATCAATTTTTACTTGTTACTTGAAAATAAATATTGAATTTTTTTTAATTTGCAATTTTTTTAAATGTATGAGGGCGCATGCTGAGTTTATTACAAAAACTTTATTAAGGATTGAGTTTATACGGCGTTTAGTCAATTCTTACACACAGTCATTCCTGATTTTGTTTTTATACATTTTTTGTCACAAGAAAAAAAGTTAAAATCATATCCAAAAGTTATCTCAGTTATTTTATTTAAGGAAAAAATAAGTGACTTTCAAATGTTTGGCAAAGTAAAGTTACAAAAAACTTTTTTATACAGATGATTGAATATTTATGTGGAGCATAAGATAATCGTGCTTTTACCAGTGTTACGTAATGCAAATCGCTTTTTCGGAGAAAATTAGATTAATTTTTGTCATCGTCGTTTGAAGGGTATCCACTCCAGGTCAGACACAAACAGGACTGGGGCCGAGGGTTTATCCTTTTACCACCCCAGACCGCTGAACTGCCTTAATCAGATGCTGGCAGTGGTGTTATTAATATTTAGCCAGCATCGAATTTCGTCATCCCAAACCGTCAGACCTCGTGCTCCATGTGGTGCCCAATGTATAGGACACACTGTTACAACATGGTCTGCGGTTTGCTCAGAGGCGCCACACTTGCAATTTCGTGAAGGAGCGAGACCCCATTAGTGCATGGACGAATGGAATTGCTCAACACCAGTCCGCAGGCGGGTGAGCTTAACCCAAGCTGCTTGGGGTAAGCCCATCCCAATAGGCCTGGCACCGGTCTCGGGCACAAAACCACGGAGCCTGGAAATATTTTCACAATACTCCGTTTTCCATTTGTGATTTGTCCATTCAGAAGCGCGGATGCCAAGTTGGGCAAGGTTGTCCAAAAGATTCCGTGCAGCTGGCACAAACGGGCGTCTGATCTTAGTCTCGCTTGGTGAGTATCTGAGGACCCACTTAAAAGACATACAAAATATGATCGGGGTCCAGAGATCCACGGTAAGCCAAGGAGAGCGTCGCTCCCAGTCGGCAAAGCTCAGCTGGCTGGATGTCTGAGAGTATAGGTGGGTGGTCCGTTGGAATGGGAAGCAGGCATAACTAAGCGCAAGGCGTCGTTCAAGACACTGTCGATGAGACGAGTGTGAGCACTGCGACACCAGACTGGTGCACAGTACTCAGCTGTTGAGTAGACTAGAGACAAGGTGGTTGTGCGTAGTGTTTTAGCACCAGCACCCCATCCCGAGCACACGAGTCACCTCAGCAGTGTGAAGCGCGAGGATAGTTTTTTGCGCAATGCCACTAAATGGTGACGAAACATGAGCGATCTGTCCAGTTTTACCCCGAGATAAGTAAAGGTTGGATAGAAAGGTAAAAGTCTACCGATGTTGTAGACCTTTAGCTCACGTTTGGTCTCTCGGTTATTTAAGTGAAAGGCTGCCGTCATCGTCTTAGTGTAACTGAGCTTTAACCTCCAAGTCTGAAGATACGGTGAAAGTTTAGACATGTCTTGGCTTAATGTCCTCTCCAAGTCCTTCCAATTTCCAGAAGAGTGCAACAATGCTAAATCATCAGCATAGTCAAACTTTCTGGAAATCGTAAGTATAGATGTTAAATAGGAGGGGAGTCAATACCGATCTCTGAGTATAGCCGTTCTTAAGACGGCGTAGTCTACTTTGCTTGCTGTCACAGGTAGTAAAGGTGAAACTTCGATTTCGGACAAGCTCCATAATCATTTTGACCATGTGCTCATTCAGAAGTAGCCTTAGCAGCTTCCAGGTAGGACCACGGTGCCAGACAGTGTCATAAGCAGCTGTCAGATTGACAAATATGGTACTGGCCCTCTTTTTAGCCTCAAAAGAATCCTCGATGTTCTGAGTTAGCAGAACATTTTGATCTACGGTTGACTTCCCGCGTCGGAACCCAGCTGCTCTTTAGGGAGCAGTGGATCGATTAATGGTTCAACGCGGGCGTAGATAAGCCTCTCGAGGATCTTGTAGGGGACATCAGAGCAGAGATATCGGTCGATAACTCTTTGGGTCCCCCAAGGGCTTTGTTGGTTTTGGGATTGCGACCACAAGCGCTCTTCTCCAGATCTTGGGAATTTTGATTCGGCGCAAAACAGGAAGAAAGAAAGTCACGTAACCAGGACTTCAAAGCAGCTCCAGCATGGAGTATAAGCTCTGAGCAGATGGAATCAGGACCCAGAGCTTTACCTGGTATTAAATGTTGGAGGGAAGCAGTAAATTCTCTCTGTGAAAAATTGTCAGAGATATTTACTGCGTCTGGTGTTGTGGCCCACCAAAGGTCAAACACTTCTTGAGAGACAAGGTGAGATGACTTGCGGTCAACAGTCTCGTATTTCCCATTTCTAACCAACTGAGATGCAATAGTATCGGCTGAAACGAGACAGTGATGAGGAGAGTGTCGTGACCTACCAGTAAGGTTGTTCAAAATACTCCACGCTTTTTGACAAGAGTATGAGAAGTCGATGCTCCGAACTGCCTCGGATCATCGATCACTCCGCTTTCTGTCAAGCTTGGCAAGCAGGCCCAGATGGTAGGTGCTTTCACGCAGCCTGGGCCGTGAATAAGTCTGTTCATTGGTGTTAAAGATGACAGACCGAAACCGAACCTACCAAAATGGAAAAGTATCCACCCATTCCGATGTTCAGTGTGGGTCTGCTAGTCGGCAAACGTCCTTTTCAGGACGGAGCAATGCCTGTATAAAACTGCCCTTTTCAGGGCACATTGCCAACAAGTTTCGAAGACCCACTATTCTTCAGCTGAACATCGAAGGCCTCACTGCAAGCAAGATGAATGTTCTTCATCATCTCGCTATGCAGTTTGAGGCACTCGTCATCCTACTGCAGGAGACCCACTGCACTGATACAGAGAAGTTGGTACTTCCGAACTACCAACTAGCTGGGTCTTCTTTAAGCAGGAAGCATGGCCTTGCCACGTTTATCCACGAGCGACTGAGATACACGCTTTTGGACCAATCTCCACCGACATTGGAGATCGAGTGGCTGTGTAAAAAATAAATTCAATCCTCTCCTTCATATTTAAATTACAACTATATTTTCTGGATCAGGTGTCATAGAGCTGCACATATTAAATAAGGGTAGTTTGTAACTGGGAGAGATTTCGCTGACCTTATTTAAACAAGTTCAGCACTAGACGGATATAGCTATTGAATTCCATAAATCGTCAGACACGCCGGCATTCTCTCAACGAAGAGTGAACTTAAGAATCGCGAATTTTTTCTTCATTTAACCAAAAATTGAATTTAATCTTTATAATTTGTCTTCGTAACAAAAATTGAATTTACTCTCTTCTCCAACCAGACAAAGTATATCGACAACAAAAGCTGTGCTTTAAATGTCAAATCGCTGAAACTATTGCAATTCATTGTTTTAAATAAAGGATAAAAAATTAAATTTTTTAAAAGATTTCTAACTTTTACCAGTAGCATAATTGCACTGGTAGAGGCGGCATTGTGCATCACGCACGCTGATGACCAGACGATAGAAATATATCGAGTTATTGTGCAGATGCTACGAAAGACTACCATCTGTGGCATTGTGTATCAAGCAAGCCGAACCCGAGCTCACTGCTTGCCCATGCTTTTGAGTTTTAAACTCTCATCAGGGACAGTCTGCTTATTCAGGATTGTTATGGAGCTGGTCATCTAAGAAAAGATAAATATAAGATTTGTGCCTTTTACCGGATGCATAAGTGCATTGGTATAAGTGGCATTCTGCATCACGCAAGCCGATTAGCAGATCTTCTTATGCGACCAGCTTTAGCTCTTCAACAAAATCTAAATAAGCAGACTGTCCCTTATATGAGTTTAAAACTCAAAAGCAGGGTCGGGCAGTGAACTCGGGTTGGGCGTGAGTGATGCATAATCCCACAGACTGTACTTTTTAATGCCATCAGCCCTATAACTCGATATATTTCTAGCACCCGGGCATCGGCGTGTGTGATACTTTCGTGCCATCTGTCCTATAAATCAATAAATTTATTTTTGTTTTATTTTGGTATGAATGTAATAGTTTTGCTTTTTATAATTGTGGTATGGTTAAAAAAAGTATATTTTCTCCCTAAATTGAATTTTCTGTTTTTACCATTCATTCGTGAAAAAGCAATATAAAAGTGAAATAAATTTAAATTTGTTTGGATTAAAATTTTCATTTTATTTACGATTTATTTTACAGTTTTTGAAAGCTCTTCATGCACAGATCAAAACATAAATTATAACATAAAAAATTAATCAAAAAAGTTCTGTTTACAAAATCAATATTTTATGTACGATTAAACTCATGTTTCGGTTTAATAAAGTTACGTAAAGCGGCATTTGGTGCTTGCAATTGGCATAAGTTCTAAAAGTTTTTAAATAATTTTACTTTTGAACATTTTCTCTCTTAAAATATTTAAAAAATCTTTACATCGTTTAATTTAATTTTTTTATCAAATCTACTTTATGATTGCAATTTTTCGTATGATATAAATTAGCATGTGACAAAATTTTTGCGGAAACACATTACTTATTGGTATATATTACCACAACCTTACAGCTTTCCTCTGGATATTTGGTTATATACGTTTTTTAAACTTTTTAATGACGAAGGGAAATTCGCCCTGACTTTTTTTTGTATTTCTGTATTATATTTTGTAAATAAAAGTTAAATATATGGCACTCTTCCAAAAAACAAATTCACACTACTATTGGCAAATGCTGCCTATTTCTGAACCAATCTTCAAAAATTTTTAACTAAACCATGTAGATTAAATCAATCTTTACAACCGAGGAGCCACTACAAATATAAACATTATCTTTCTTTGAAAAGTAGAACTAGAACACTTTTCTATAGTTTATCAAACATACGGTATTTTGTTAATAAAACTTCTATAAAAGGTTAAAAATATTAGAAATAATTTTTTAACTCAAAAGAAGGTCTTTATAGTCATTAATTATCAGGAAATTTTAAATTATTTAATTCGGATAAGATCAGAATTAGGCATTTACTGTTTCAAATTTTCTATGGTGGTTGTTGTTTAGTGATTAAGGTTATTATACTTGTCATTATTATGAATTTAGGCGCCAATGCTATACAATTGTGCAGTTATTTGAAAACCAATTTTTATAGGCTTTGTGGTAGAAGCCTATCGTTTTTATTTCATCTCGAGCAATACTTACCTAAACCAAAATGTTTTCTTAAATTTTACCAGGCTCATTGTTAAAAGATTTGAAACTCAAAAAAATTCAAACCACTCTATTTTTTCAAAATCATTTTATATTGATTAATACATTATTTGTTCGATTGTGCAAATAATAAAATTGATATTTTGTTAAAGTTAATTAATGATAATTTTGCAAATAACGGGAAGAAATTAAAATTTAATTTCAGGTCAACAACTGCAATTAGAAAAAAAAAATTTACAGTAAATACGAGGTGACGCATGTATTTTTTTCTTGCAGCGTTGTTAATCTTACACTTTTCAGAAATTAAAAATTCAAGATTATACACATATTATCGTAACTCACAAAGCGCCTCTTCAGAAAGTTTTACAAATGTTAAAATTTTATAAAAAGCATTTAACTATTGTAACGTTTCGGTAACGAAATTGCTTTATTCAACCAGACAACAATTTTAAAAAGTAACCATAAAGAATTTACCAATTCTTCATTTTTATGTACAGAAACATTAAAAAATTACTTTCGGCTTGTTTCAGCTTTCATCAGGTTTCTGCTATTTTAGAAATATTAATTAACTTTAAATTTACACACCTACATAAAAAAAAACAAAAAAACAAAGTATATTTTTAAAACACAAGCTGTAATTTTGACTAACTAGGCTAAATTTAAATCAAAACGAGTGTAAGACTAAATTGATACAAATTAAGTTCCAGATCATAATGTCATAAAAAAAAATTAAAAAAAAAGACAAAAAAACATTACGATTAAAATATATTTAATAAATATAAAGCTCTGTTTTCGAAAATTTGTCTATTTAATTTTGGACTTAACTTTTTTATGAGGAGAGCTTCGTGAATTTCGGAACAAAATTCTGATTTACATTTACATATTATTACAAAATTGTTTTTATTAAACCCAGTTATAAGAACATTTTTCACATGATAAAATATGATCATTACTTGCACTATCTGGTAGACTTTTGAAATTCAGATGCTCCCGGACTCAAGTGATCAAATGTCTGGACGACATACCGATATAAGGTATGTCTTGTTCGTATCGCACAAACACGAAAATTTATAGACGACATTTGAGAAAAAAGCCAGAGGAATTCTGGATGTCAATTGTAAATAATTGACAACTTTAAAAGTTTTATATGGGAGATATTTTTAAATTGTACTTGCTATTTATTAATGCATAAAGACGATTTGCAAAATAATGTGATTCCTTACCCAAACATGGTATACACAAACAATTTTCTTAACGTTTTGTAGTTTTATTTAATTTATTGAATATATTTTTATCATAATATTTTTTTCTATGACATCATAAACTGGAATTTATTTTGTACCAATTTAGTCTTTCACTCGTTTTGATTTAAATTTAGCCTAGTTAGTCAAAAGTGCAGCCTGTGTTTTAAAAATATACTTTGTTGTTGTTCTTTTTTATATGTGTGTGTAAATTTAAAGTTAATTAATATTTCTAAAATTGTAAAAACCAGATGAAGGCTGAAATAAGCCGAAAACGTTCGTCTTTATAAGTAATTTTTTAAATTGTAAATAAAAATAAAGAATGCTGAATCCGTTGTGGCTGCTTTTTACAATCGTATTTAACTATTTTTACAGAAAAAAAGCCAAACTTAACAAACTTTAACAGGTATCCTTTAACGCAAGACAAACTTTTATATATAAAGATTCAAAGTTATTTGTAGAAACAACTATCAACTTTAGCTTAGTGAAGCAAAAAAAAGGTTTTTAAACTTTTTCAAAGACAAGCATGATACTGCTCATTCTTCAGCACAAAGTTAATATTGAACTAGTGAAAAATATTCTAACGCAGCAAAGTTTTAATAAAAAATAAAATTTTATAAAAAAAAGAACGAAAAACGCTATTTACAGTAAATCAAAACACGTAAAAGAGGTTTGAACATTTTTAATAACAAAACATTTTTTGTTTTTGTCACAACGAACACTCACATCACACTCAATACTTTTATGCATACATGCTACATGGTATCGCGTTTTTTCTAAGTTTTTTATGGTTTGTTGTTTTGTTTCCATGACAAACCCCAAAAGCAAGCCTAGATATTTAGGAAAACAAAGTTTTAAACTTACATTAAAATTTAACTCTTTTATCGACCTTGCTGTCAAAGCAAAAATTCTAGCGAAAAAATGTAAGTTTGGAGAGAAAATTTTTTATTCAATTAAAATTTTTCTATAAAAACTATATAGATTTTTCGCAAATAAAGTAATACCCACTGTCGCAATTCCTAGAAATTGTAAAAAATGACCTATGATACAATCCTGCACAATTGCTTGATATAAAATTAAGCTGACCACTACGCCAGAGAGCGGTTTCATCTGTCGCAATTTCTCCATTATACTTGGGATAAGAGCCAATCCAACGCCAACTTCCTTCGCTTAATATGTCGCTTAGACCAATCCACATTTGATCAGTGTAATCACCGAAATTCCGAAGAGCCTTTAGAAGAATTCTAAATTAAATTTTAATCAATATTAATTGGTCTAAAAAAGGAATAAAAGTTTTAACAAAAGATTACAATTATTTGCATTCTGAATTTCTCACTGGTTTTGAAATTAGAGTAGATAAATGTTTACAAAAGATAAAACAATAGTTAAAAAATTGGCTTCTCTGTGTATTATAAAATGAGTATACAGAAACGTTGAATTAATCATGGAAAAATTGCTCAAAGCACAGAGATGATCTGTTTGCAAATCATAGTAAAACAAAAGGAAAAAAGAGAAAAACAATGCAGAATATCTTAATAACACAAGCGGACAGACAGAAATTGAAATTAAAATGCACATGCAAATGTTGAGGACTTTAATTAATGTTTTTTTTAAAACATATTTGTTAAACTAAAAAACAATGATACTAAAAGTGTTTTGCTTGCTATACACTTTTTTTCACTCAAAATTTCTCGTTATTTTAGCCCATATGGTGTTTTTACAAATACCCATGTTTTACAAATGTCGAAATTTTTTTAATGGGCTAGTTTTTTGAGATTTACATCTGACATGCTGTCAGAAACTTTACTCGGAAATTCAAAAGGACTTGTTAAACTAGGTAATCCGAATACCAGCGCTGAAGTAAAATTGTGTCTATATTCGTGATTTATTTGGGCTAAAGAAATATTTGCCGCAAGACTGAAGTTCTTATTACAGTTAGTTCCGGCAAGTTGAAATTGATTCCTTAAAAAACTTTTCTCCACAGACAGACAGAAACCATTGTCTTAAACTATTAGGAGTGTATTTACAATATTCACAAAACTTTTAATCGATTCTCAAAATCTTGGCTTCCACGCTTCACCAAATTTCAAAACGATTTCAGTGCCACAACTTCGAATAATCACTTCAACAACTTTGTATTAGCGAGCTATAAGAATTAGCGTTCCGATGACTAATTAATATTAATCTAAATAGTTCGTACGCTAGGTAAAACATTCCAGCTCTCTATGGAATTAATTTTTGATTTCACTGGTGTAAAACGGCTCCAACACTTGTCAATCAACTGGACAGCTCAACTGAATCTTCGAATGGAATGGCTCAAAGGACTGGAATGAAATAATTACTTATACAAGATCACCATCACGTGACGCTAGATTTAACGTTTAGAGCCTCAAGACTACAGATTGTATGACTAAATTTGGATGGAAAGTGCTGCCTTATCCGCCATATAACCCTATATATCTTGCTCCATCTGATTTTCATTTGTTTGGGCCTCTAAAAGAAGGATTGCGCGGACAGCATTTTGTTAATAACAATGCTATCCTAGACGTAGTCAAAAAATGGATTGCCACAACTGAAAAAGAGTTTTACCAGCGCGGCATACAGGCCATCGTTTATTGTTAGAAAAAATGCATTGAAAATAGTGGTGACTACGCAGAAAAATAAAATTTTTAAACATAATACCTGCTTGACTTAGTGATGTCGCTTCCATTTTTCTATTTCTTTAACTTTTTGAGTTGGAAGATGGAAGGTATTACTTTATGAACACCCTCGTATATACATTTATACAAAGAAAAAACGAACAATGATTACTGTGACACTTCATTCATAACTTGATATTACTTTATAAATCAGTAGCTTTCCTTACTTTTTTGATAGTTTTAAACTTTATTTTGGCATATTTTTTTTTTACACCAAGTTGCATAGTCCGTGAACCCCACCTAATGTAATTTATTTGACAAGTGTTTTTTAATGAATAATTAGTTGTATTGTAGTTCTAATTCTGACCGCATTGTTGGCACTCTAGTGTTTTCTATTGTCTGCGCCAGGCCTTTCCAAACTTTTTGTGTTGGTGACACACTTTTTAAACTTTAAAATATAGTCGCAACACATTTTAAACACAATTTAAACACATTTTGGTAAACACAAATAACTTTTTACTTCAGATACAAATAAAATCATTTTGCAGAAAAATCTCAACTTAAAACTTTAATGAGATACATGAGCTTAATGGGATGAACAAAGTGTTTTAATATTTGGTTGAATGTAAGATAAAGACAATCGAATTTCGTCATCAAGCATTTTTAAGCTTCCACGTTTCATTGAATTTATATTAGTCATTGTTGAAAAGGACTCTTCAAAAATGTATGTTGTCCAAAATAGTAGAAAAATTTTTAAGGCTTTATTGCCTATGTTCAAATGAATTCTTGAAACGCAAACCCAAAATCTATTCATATCACTCTCTTTATACATCATGAACAGGCTTCGATCATTTTTAATTTCAGCTAATTCTTCTTCTTCAACAAGAGAAAGGTTTCTTGTCTCGGTTGAAATAATAGATTTCTGATCCAATAGATTTCTGATAGTCTTGAATTTCGAGATTGGGAAAGTGTTGTATCTTTGCACGAATACACAGGTTTATTAAAAAAAAACAATAGTAAATATTCACAAAAGTACTTAGCCAAACAACAACCGTATTGAAAATATAATGCTTTTAGTTCGTTTGCTGTAGTAGCTTGATAACTCGAACTGACTGAAGAACCGAAGTAAAGGCGCATATTTAACTGTTAACAATTATGCTTGGAGATGCGCGTGTCCAATAATTGTTCGAGCAGAAGGCGCTGATTACGATTAGAGCGTTTAAGAAAACACTACGTCATCGATTGCACAATATCACAACACCTCCCCAAATAAACTACGACAAAAAAATATATATACATATTAGCAACAATATTTTTTTGGAGGTCTCTTTGCTCTCGCTGATCGTCGTAGATTGTGTCGCCCGTACTCGTCTCCGGTTGGTAGTCTCGGATTGTTGCGTTGGTTCATCGAAGAAGAACTAGATGCGTGGTCAGTCCCGGCTGGAAGTGTTTCTGTAGACAAAACGCTCGTTGGGATTTCACAGGGATCATCATCTTGATCCGAACCGTATCGAGGTCGAAGTTGATCAAGATGTCTTCTCCAAGTTGGTCCTCGAGGAATGACTCGTACATTGACGCTTCGTGTACCATGGACTTTCGTAACTATCGCAGGCACCCATCGTGGGTCACGATCTCTTCTAGGGCCGAAGTACAGTGCGTAACAAGGGTCTCCTAGTGAGTAATGATGTTCGACTTTCGAAACCACTTCCGAGTCTTCAGCATTTGAATGCTTGCTCGCTTGTCTTGACTGTCTTCCTTGTAGGAGATGCGGAATGGATGGAACCAAAGTGTCAATTTTGGTGCGTATTCTTCTTCCATTCAACAATTCGCTTGGTGACAGTCCCGATGCAAAAGGAATTCTTCTATATTGCATTAGAAATTCTTGCAAAGCTTCCTTTGGAGGTAACGAGGATTTTCTCAATGCCTGTTTGAACGATTGTATCAAACGCTCGGCAGCACCGTTTGTTGCTGGATGATAAGGTGCTCCGGTGAGATGTACAATGCCTCGTTGTTTGCACCAAGCTTGGAACTCTTGAGACATGAATGTTGTGGCATTATCGGTCACCAACGTGTGGGGATATCCGAAATGAGCAAATTCTTGTTCAAGTATAGCAGTGGTACTTTTCGAAGACGTTGAGGTTGTTGGATGAATGCAAGGATATTTTGAATAAGCGTCTACAAGGACTAACCAGTTTCTTCCCAGAAAGTTGATCGCATGGTCCAAGTGGAGTCTTGACCATGGTTTTTCTGGCATCATCCACGGATGGATTGAAGGTTTATCCGGCTTATTTTGAAATTGGCCACAGGAAGTGCATTTGCGACATAAATCCTCAATGTCAAAGTCAATTCTAGGCCAATAGACAGTTGACCTGGCAAGTTGTTTCATCTGTTGCATGCCGAAATGTCCAAGGTGTAATAATTTAAGAATATGATTACGTAGGGTTGAAGGAATTATTACCCGTAAGCCGTAAAAAACGCAACCATTCTCTGTTGACAACGAATTTTCCAACTTTTTGAAGTCTTTAAGCTCTTCCGAAAATGCATGCGGCCATCCTTCCTTCACAAATCGCATTAGTTGGGAAAGAATTGGATCCTTGGCAGTCTCTCTGACCACAAGCAATGGATTGTCAGGATTGATTTGACGACTGATTGTTCGAACTAAACAAACGCTATCGACATCATCTTCCATCTCCTCCCCATCAAAACTTGTGTCAGCTAAGTGATCAGTTAAGTTGGTGAGTTTCAACTTCATCATCGCCAGACGACCTAGTAAATTTAGATTGGGCACCTTAGTGACAATTACAGGAAAGGTCACGTCAGGTGATTTTCCATCAATACTTGCAGTTGATTGGAATTGTCCCACGACGGGTAGCGGGCTACCTTCAGCAACTTGATATTGAACTGTTACAGGTTGTAGAGTGGGTTTACCCAGCGTTTGCCACGTCGCTTCACAGCAAAATGTGTCACTGGCTCCGCTATCAATTTCAAACTTAATTCTGTGGTCATTAAGTCTAATCGTTTGATAGATGGGTGAAACAGAACATTGGACTTTGTGCACCAATTTCATCTGTTGTTTCACAAGCTTGCTGTTATCTCTGAGTCGAGACATGCATACAGATTGCAGATGACCTATTTTCTTGCAGAAGCTGCAAATAGCTTTAATGTGAGGACAAGCTTTGCTAAAATGTCCAGAATTTCCACACCTGAAGCAGGCGGTTTTCTTTTCTTGCGTTTTGGAAGTTTTGGACTTTGCGTGATAAACTTTCTGCACCGACGTAGAAGGTTGACCGTGTACGGTTTCCTTTGCTACTTTGGCTGCTTCTTCCACTTCTTGAGCCACTCTGATGGCGTTGCTAAACTTCAGTTCATCGTCCTTGAGCTTGAAGAGTGTCTTCAAAACTGCTTCGTTGTCGACCGAACAGATAAATTTAGTTCGCAAGGCTTCATCTAAAGGATCTTTAATGGATTGAAAATCACACGTAGCTGCATCTTGTCGTATTCTGCTTGCCAGTTCAGGAATAGTTTCGCCAGGCTTGCGTTTCATGTCAGACCAGAACTTGAAACGTTCTCTGACAACAAATCGTTTTGGGTCGAACTGCTCTGCCATAAACGTCTGAATATCATTCATCGTTAGCTCATGTATGCTTTTGACAGGTTGTTGCTGAGCCGCTAAGTTGCTAAGCATTTTGTAAACCGAGTTAGATTGGTTGGTAAGAAAAATTTGTGCTTGCTTGTTGTCGGGAATGGAGTTAGCAGTGACGAATGTTCGGAACCTTGCCAAATAATCAGTCCATAACTCAGATGTGGAATCGAATGGTTGAAAAGTTGCCATCGGTGTTGGAACATTTTCTCGCGGTTTGTTCAAGCTGCTTTGTAAAATTTTTATCTGCTCTTGAAGCATTGTCATTTGCTCTTGGTGTTGCTTGTTCTGCTCGTCGCGTAAAACTGTCATTTGCTCTTGGTGTTGCTTATTTAACAACAAAATCAGTTCAGAAATTTCACTCATTGTCGACAATTCAAGCTGTAATGCAAATTCAACAAATTTTCTTTTTTCTTTCTTGACGCAGTTGAGTTCCTTGAATCCTCGTCGCCACTTTTGCCTGTTGTATCTTTGCACGAATACACAGGTTTATTAAAAAAAAAACAATAGTAAATATTCACAAAAGTACTTAGCCAAACAACAACCGTATTGAAAATATAATGCTTTTAGTTCGTTTGCTGTAGTAGCTTGATAACTCGAACTGACTGAAGAACCGAAGTAAAGGCGCATATTTAACTGTTAACAATTATGCTTGGAGATGCGCGTGTCCAATAATTGTTCGAGCAGAAGGCGCTGATTACGATTAGAGCGTTTAAGAAAACACTACGTCATCGATTGCACAATATCACAACAGAAAGTAATTATTAATTTTATTCTGAAGCAATATCAATGGTCAATAATTAGAAAGCTGATATCATTTTTTAATTCGCATTCTGCAGTTTTGGGAAAACTTTCAAAATTACTTTCTTTTACTTTTGTTATCCAAATTGTTATCTTGTCTCTTATAGCACAAATTTTATCTACTGACGTAAGAACATTTTCTCGTTTTCCTTGCATACTGGTATTTAATTTATTTAAATGCTCAAAAATATCTGCAAGATATGCCAATTTCGTGCACCAAATTTTGTTTTGAATTAGATCACAGAATTCATTGTGCATATTTTCCCTAAAAAGTTGAAGCATCATTTCTCTCAATTCGTATACGCGACAAAGTACTCTTCCTCTTGAGAGCCATCGAACCTCTGTGTGTAGTAAAATATTTTTTAATTTTTCTCCCATTTTTTCACAAATTTTTGGAAGTAAACGTGATTGAAGAGGCCTACGTTTAATGTAATTGACCATTTGAACCACTTGATCCATAGCTTCTTTCAATTCATTTCCAATGGTTGTAGAAACTAGATTTTCGCCATGTAAAAAGCAGTGTGTGAATATAATCTTTTCATTTTCTTTCTTTGCCAGAGCGGTAAAATCTTTTTTTTGAACCAACCATTGAGGGTGCGCCACCTGTACATATTTCTACACAACTGGTCCATAGCAGATTATTTTCTTTCATAAACCCATTTACAATTTTAAATATGTCTTCACCAGTTGTTTTCATTAACATTTCTTGACAACACAAAAATTGTTCAATAATTTTCTCGTTATGAATGAAACGTATAAAAACTAATAATTGTGATAATCCGCGTATGTCCGTTGATTCGTCTAACTGCAGTGCAAACATCACATTTTCAACTTTAAAAATAATCTTTATTTGTTGCTTGATATCTTCAGACATGTGTTGAATACGCCTTCCAATCGTGTTATCTGCCAAAGGAATTTTTTTGACTTCTTTTTCCAATTCAGGACCAAACATTGTTCGAATAATAGCACAGCAAGACTGCAGTACTGTTGTTTCCGCAGTAGTATGTGGCTCCATATTTTTGCCAATTATTCGCGCAACCAAGTAACTGGCTTCTTGAGCTTTTTCTGATGTCTTCATTCTCTTTGTGAATGTTGTAGACTGCTTTTTTAGAGATTTTGAAAGCTAAATAAAGTATTTCACTGGTTTTTCTGACAAATGACCGTGTTTTGAGGTAAAATGACGTTTAAGTTTATTTGGTACCATACTTTTATTTGAAAGTTTATCCCCACAAACTAAACACAGAGGACAAGGATTGTTTTCATTACCAGAAAATGTAAAACCTAGTTTCATATAATCTTCACTGTATAAACGAGGCTTGCAAACTTTTCTTTTACATGTCTTATGCACTTTATTTTGTATTTTGTTAACGTCGCTTTCAACGGCTTTTTTTTTTAATAAAAATTTATCCATTCTAAGAGCTGAAGTTAAGTTATTAAAATGTTAAAATTCTTAAAAATTAGTTATCAAAAATAAGTTATTAAAATAAGCTATTACAAATAATGAGTAAATAAATTATTATAAATAATAAAAAATAAGTAAATACCAAGAGTTGTGTAGCCTATTAAAGTTTAATCAAATTCTTCGGAGTTTTAATAAGCTAGTAATTATTTTACCAAACTCATTCTTAAATAACAACAGATAGCTAAAAAACTGTTATGATGTTAAGGCTAAAAAGTTCAAAAAGGTGATCGTTATTATTAGTAGGAAAGGAAAAGCATTATTGGATAGCAAACGAGTATTACGTCACAAACAAATAATAATGACAAAGTTTAAACGAGTTTAATCGGACTAGCAAGGGAATTGTTTCCATGCGTATGTAAGCCTAAAACGCATGAAAATTTAATAATTGTGAGATTACAGTTTTTAAGGCGATGGCAGTCAAAAATAATACTAATTAGGAACTGAAAATAGCTGGTGTCAAATATTATTTCAAGTCTTGCGACAAACCATCAGAACATAAGCGACACACTAGTGTGTCGCGACACACAGTTTGGAAAGCTCTGGTCTGCGCAATTGTATTTATCCCTTTTATCTCGAGCGCTTATTAACGCTTTGAAATTTTTTATGTTCGTGTGGCTGTGTGGCCAGAGTTGTTAAGGGTCAAGTGTTGACGCCTGGGAGATTAATTTTGCAGAGAGATAGAATTGTTTTCTGTGGCGGAGGAAATATTGAGATTAATATGAGGCATTGGGGTACTGATTCGTTCTTAAAGCTCGTTAGCACAAGGCTGTGAAGTGATTATTCGCAGTTTTGGTGCTGGAATTGTTTTGAAGTTTGCTGAATCCTATAAGCCAAGCTTTGTGAATTTTGTAAATATATTCTTTACAGATAGAAACTTTTTTTTTCGATCTGCGGAGAGAAGTATTTTAAGAGTAAATTTGTATTTAGCCAGACCTACTGTATTAAAAACTTAAGTCTCGCGGCAAACTATTTCTTAAGCCGTAATAGATAAAAAATAGACACAGCTTTACTTTCGTGCAAGCATACTGGTTACCAAGTTCAACAAGTCCTTTTGCATTCCCGAGTAAAGTTTGTGACAACTACAGCGTCAACTAAAATATCAACTATTTTTGGGCGCGTGACTCAAAGTTTGTCATTTTTTTGGTTGGAATCCTAAATCCGACTCTAAACTTTCTTTCTACAAACGATACGATATCTTTTCCAAACCCAGGTATAGAAAAAAAATTATTAAACTTTTAGAATTAAAAAAAAATTTTTTTTGTTACTTTCTATTACATTCTTTTTTTAACTACTAAGATACAAATCCGTTTCTGGCATTCTGACTCCCTTCAACAAGAAACATATTTCTCGCAGTATAGCCAATGCGCAGCTAGCACCAACAGATAATTACCTGCTAGAAAATTAGAAATTTTTTTATGAAAAAGGTTTTAGAGTGCTTTTATTTTAGATGTATGTATTTTAAAGACTTTATTACAAAAAAGTCTACTCTAATTATATCATCGCACATTGTGTTAGTACAGCGTTTTTTAAACAAACCATGCATTTCGTTCTCAATTAAATTGCACTTGTTCAAACTGCTGAAATTATTTTTATTTACCATTAAACTTTTTGTTTCTATAGTTTTTTCTTAAAGTTATTCTCAAAAAGAAATAATTTACCATAATTCTATATATCCCTGATTATTGGTCATTAAATCAAATTGTCATTTGTCCAAAAAATGCGAGACTTTGTGCCTCAACTTTGTAATAAAAACTTGAGAGCCTGATCGCACACAAAAATCAGACTTTTTGAAGTTAATTCAGTTGTTTTTTTAATTCTTTTCCTAGATCTATTAACCACGCAATATTACATGATTTTGAAGTATAAAATCTAAGTGCGTCTCTTAACTAAAACAATGCTTAATTTTAGTTTGTCCGAACATGAATAAACTACGCCTTGTCACATAATGTTGAGGTTTAAATTTTTTTGTTTTCTTCAACTTAATCTATTACGCTTTATCTGCAGCTAATCTCCTTCCTCCTTTGTTCTCCGTTTACGTTTTTCGTCTTCTTTATTTTCGCCATGTGGTCATTCCCAGTTTAGACGTTCTAGAATTAACATTTTCATTGTTTCCGCCGCCGACCGCTTTGAAATATTTGTATTTACATAAATACCAACTTACCAACCGTACAACAGTATACCAACTTACTTTTGACAATAAAGAAATATTTGTTTAGTTTTTTAAATGATTACTTATAATAACTGTTTTTCAGAACTGAGCTGAAGCGTTTGAAATCGCTCAAGCGCCATTCCACCCATAAATTCTTTTTATTTGTTTTATTCCGCTATTTTACTCTAAGTTCTCCATATTCTTTTACTTGAATTATTATTAAATCTTTGCCTAGCTTTTCATTTCTTTTCGTCTCTCTTTTGGTTTTTTGGTTTGTTACGTTTAATTTTTTGTCATTGACACATTTATATTTCTTTTATAGTTTGTTTTGGGGTGCATTTATTGCTTCAAAATCAATGTTGCCTGGAAAGGGATACACTGTTGGTAGGTAAAGGTAGATATTGATCATACAAAAGTAAAATATAGGTTGAAAATACCCAAAAAAATTTTTTTCAATAAAAAAATAATTTAGGACATGAAGTGTTAAAGAATCAATTTCAAATACTAAATTATTATTATTATTATTATTTTGACTTGATCTCAGCAAGACTGAAAAAACATTCTTCTAACCAATAATTTACAGGCTTTCGTACTAAAACTAAAACATTGATGACTTTTTCAGAAAGAGTTTTATATGCTGGAAATTCAAGAAGATAAATCAAAACTTCGTTTCATTTTCATCTCTTCAATATTGTTTTCTAGCACTTTTCAGAATGAATTTCATTTTCAGAATTTAAGTCAGAAAGTAAATTAGATTTTTTGCAACCACTATTTTAAAAGTATTTAAACAAAAATATTGCATTCATTCAAAGCAAATTAAAAAGTTTATACAGTACTTCAAAAATAACTTATCTTACCCTAAAAACTAAGTCTTAAACTTAAACTAGTCTACATCTGAACTAAATCAAGATAGCCGAGGTAAGTATGTCGGCAGCGTGGTCGAGTGGTTAGAGCGCTGCAATTGTAATCGACATGGTCTCGGTTCAATCTGCTGTGTCCTTGGCAAGACACTTAACGGCACGTTCCCCTGCTTGGTAGTCTAGCAAGCAGTTCTAAATTTCAGTCATATCTCTACAAAACTAAAATACCAAAATAAAAAATTTCAACCGGACAGCAATATCTTGGCATCTCCCAAAGCAGGTAGATAGATTTTTCTTGACAATTGCTTGCCTTATGCATAGCGCCTCCGCCGCTTTCCAGCGAGTCAGGAGGGTAAATATGGAAATAAAAATAAAAAAATAATAAAATAAAAAGTACCGCTTTAAACACGCTTATACCAGCAATTTGCAAAACCTAACTCACCTACATGCTATACACTTAAGCTAGGTTACTAAGATTGCTAAGTCCCGCTGCCTTTCTATTATTAATCTCTTTAAACATAGCAAGCATGTTGTAAGTTAATATTTTAATACGACTTAATAAACTGACAATTGTAATAAAATATTACTGTCCCATCTACTACCACTGACCTAAATTGCATACTTTTCGTAAACCAGCTCTTAATTGAATACCCGATTTTGAACCGTTATATAGTTGGATATACCCGGTTGAAAAGCACTGCTTTAGAGAATTTATCTCATTAAAGTTTTATTTGCATCGTCTATTGATCTCATTTTAAAATTTTAAGAACTATTAAGAATTTGGAAGAATGTAAAAAACTTTGGAAGAATGTATTGCTACAGATATTTTATTTTTTAAAAAAGAATTACTGGTTTAGTGTCATAGACTATGTAACAGATAGTGGATCAACATACAAAAGAAACCGAACCAGTTTTTGTGCAGGTCAGCTGCAACAACTAGCCTAAAACATCAATTCTTAAGTAAACCTTTACACTAGAACAGGGGTCGGCAAACTGCGGCCCGCAAACAAATTTTTTGTGGCCCTCGAACGACCTCACTTTTAATGCATAAAAACAAAAATTCCTAATAAATTTATTATTATTGCGTTATACGCATGCGCACGGATTTATGTAGTAACAATGGCTGTTTTACGGCGTTTATTTTGTAGTAAGTAGCGAAAGCGAAAGCACATTTCAGTTGTATATTGTTTACTTTCCGAACGTACCTACCGTTAGTTGTAATTATCAGTTTAGTTTAGTTTTAACGTTTCATTAATTTTATTTTTAAAATTTAACATTAAAATGGCTGGGAAACATAGAAAAGTGGACGACGAGGGTCAAACATTCCAAAGTGGTTTGGCGGAAAAATATTTCTTTGTTGAGCATTATTCAAAATCTGTTTGTTTAATATGCCGAACCAGCATCGCAGTTATGAAAGAATTTAATGTTAAACGTCATTACGAAACGTGTCATAGCAAATACAAAGAATATGTCGGAGAAAGGAGAAAGTTAAAGATAAAGAATTTAAAAAGTGGATTTGAACAGCAAACTAATTTTTTTAAGAAGAAACAAGAAGAAAGCAAATCAATTACAAAGGCAGCATCGGTTGTTAGTTTGCTCATCTCTAAACTAATGAAACCATTTACTGATGCCGGGTTTATAAAAGAATGCACATTAGCCATTGTTAACAAAGTTTGTCCTGAAAAGAAACTCCTGTTTGATAGTATTCCGTTATCTGCCATAACAGTTACTCGCAAAGTGGAAGTTATCTCTGAAAATCTTAAATTGCAATTTAAAAACAAATGTACTGATTTTGATTATTTATCCCTCGCATTTGCTGAAAGTACGGATGCATGCGATACTGCGCAACTAGCCATTTTTATTCAAGGTATCACAGGTAATTTTGACGTAATTGAGGAGTTTGTCGAATTGATTCCGATGAAAGGTACTACACGAGGGAGGACATAGCTCAAGCAATATTGGAATGTACCGGTAGAATGCAGCTTGATCTATCAAAATTTGTTTTTGCTACTACCGATGGCGTCCCAGCTATGGTTGGCCCTCACAAAGGTGCAATTGCTGTTTTACAAAATCATGTAGCTTTGTTGGGGTTTTCCAACACAATTACAAAACTACAATGCATAATTCATCAGGAAGTTTTGGCATCAAAGCTGACGCATTTGGATATGACAGGTTTAATGTCTACTTTAGTTAAAATTATCAACTTTGTTTTGGCAAGAGGCCTAAACCACCGCCAATTCAGAAGTTTACTGGAAGAAATGAATGCTCAGTATCAAGATCTGATGTATTTTTTTGAGGTTAGATGGCTAAGTCGAGGTGCTATGTTGCAACGGTTTTATGATTTGCAAAACGAAATTGTGTCTTTCTTGAAATAAAAAAATGCAAGATGAACTTGGTTAACAGATAAAAAAATGCAAGATGAACTTGGTTAACATATAACAGGTTAACCAGATTGGTTAACAGATTTAGCGTTTCTCACAGATTTCACGTCTCATATGAACAAGCTTAACTTACAACTGCAAGAAAAGGGGCAATTTATTAATCGGTTGTATGATTGTATTACTGCCTTTGTAAACAAGCTACGTCTTTGGGAAACTCAACTAATAAATTCCAACTTTGCTCATTTTCCCAACTTAGGCCTTTGTAAACCTGCCAACTCTGATAAGTACGTATCAGTAATCGTTTCCACTGAAATTCAATTTAAATCTCGACTTTGTGATATGAAAAACCAAAAAGACAAATTTGATTTATTTGCCATGCCATTTTCAGTTGATGTTAATACTGCGCCACATGAAATGCAAATGGAAATAATTGAATTTCAATCTCCAATATGTTGAAGGCCAAATATGATTCAGTTCCAATTGCCAACTTTTATAAAGAATATGCCCAGAAATCCACCTATCCTCATCTGTTTGACAATGCAAAACGTGTAATGTGCATGTTTGGAAGCACGTATTGCTGTGAGCAGCTTTTTTCAAAAATGAATTATACTAAGAATAAACTTCGTACTCGCTTGTCAGATCGTCATTTAAACGACGTACTGCAGATATCATCAACAAAGTTGCCATTTGATTTTAACGCTTTGGCCATCGCATAGAAACAACATCATCATCCTTCACATTGATGATAAGTAAATAAAAACAATGTATTGTGTTTTTATGTGTTTGATAATAAATAAGAAACGGCCTCATACACGTCTCATTGTGACAGACGCTTAACACAGGAATAGGAGTTGCGGGTGCGTCATAATTTGAAGAATAATGTAGCGATTGTTTATTGGCGGAAATTAATGTGGCCCGCACGCTACTGGAAATCTGTAGATTTAGCCTTGTAGTACAAAAAGTTTGCCGACCGCTGCACTAGAAGGACCAAGCGCGTCAATTGACGCATCTAAATTTTTGCATGCCGATAAATCGCGCTTTCTGAAGTATTATGGCTTCGTATTTTTTGAATTTTATTTTTTTATTGGTAGTCATTCTCAGACCCAATTTCCTGACTTTTGGACCAAAAATTAGTAAAAAAATTACAATAGTATTGAGAAGGACCCAGTGCGTCAATTGGAGCAAGACGCGGTAACACGTCGAAATACCCATACCAACCGGTTCATCAACAGTTTCTTGGCGGATATCATTGTAATATCTTTTTCTACAGCTGTTTTTTCATGGCATCAAAGAACGTAGGCAGCGTATCTTGTTTATGACGTAATAATTGTGTTTTAAGTTTTTTTTATTTCCTATCAAGTTAGTCTTATCAATTGCTCGTTGTGCTGCTACTGTCCTGAACTATAATATAAAGAAGTAATTTCAATTCTCCGTTACTCTTTTTCTAGTGATTCACGGCGCCAACGGCTAAGGTAACATGTATTATCGGAAATTTATGGCGCATGGCTGGGGGTTGGTGAATAATACGTAGTAATTTTCTCTTTTGCTTTAACTATAAGAAGATCAGTAAAGACTAGCTTAGTGTAGTAAATATTGCTGCCATAGAAGTTAATATTGTGAGCAATAAGATGCAGAAGAGGATAAGCTGTATTTGTGGGTTATCGTTATTACCTTCACTAGGCTACAAATTAGTCAGGGAAGCTCTAGATAGATTGTTCCTGACAATTGACATGTTCATTTTCAGCAGCACAGGAGCAGCAAGTTTAAAATAATTTGTCAACAAGCATTTTGCATAGTGTCTAGCGATGGATTGTGTTTTCACAAGTCAGAAGCCAAGTAAATTACTGATATAGTATTTTTGTAAAATACCTCAAAAGTTTGCTGCTGATCAAGCGTTGCAATTGTTGCAAAGTATTGCTTTAGAGTCTTCTGATGGTGAGTGCTCAGATTCCGAATCTGATGACGTCAGCAATGTGATTACGCTTATTCAAAATCAGGAGGATTCTTCTGATTTAGATGGCCAATATATAAACCAGAAAGCACCAACCAACACAGATGATGGTGCGCGTGCTTGAAGCAGCAGTGATAATGATGAACAAACTTTAGGTTTAATTTGAAAACTGAATGAAGGAGGAATTTGGAAGAGAACAAGTTCTACTTGGCATCTTGCCTATGGAATCTGTTTATAGAGAATTGCCGGGAGGCCTACAATCCCAACGTAAATATAACCATCGATGAGCAGATGGTTTCTTGCAGGGCCAGGTGTAAGTTTATTTAGTATATGCCGAACAAGCCAGATAGGTTCGGCATAAAATTTTGGATGACAGTCGATGTGGAGAGCAAGTATCTATACAACAAATTTTCTTATTTTGGGAAGGATATGACGAGAAGTGAAGATGCCAGTATGCCAACGGATGTTGTGATGAAGCTAATAAGTCCTTTATTTAGGCAAGGTTTTAACGACAGCAGTGTAGTTTGATAATGACAATTCGAGCAAACCGAAGGGAACTTCCTGACTTGTTGAAGAAGAAGTGTATGTTGCAGGACACCATACTTGTACACTCCACAGGGGACACTACAGCAACTATCACTTCTTATCAGTGCAAATAGTCGAAGTCTGTAAACATTCTGAGAACCTTGCGTAAAGACGTTGTTATTTCAGAGAGCAATAATCCGATGGATAAGCCTAAAACTGTGCTCTTTCATAACCAGACAAAGGTTGGTGTGGATGTTTTGGATCAAATTTCCAGAATGTATTCAGTAAAACCTGCTAGAAGAAGAGGGCCAGTAAACACCTTTTATAATGTCATTGACATGGCTCTAATAAAGAGTTGGGTTATCTACAAAGGTGTGTGCAAGAGCAGCATCTGCCGTTGAACGTATATTCAAAAAGTATGTGAAGAGATCACTGGCAGCCTTAATGGTGCTATGAAGTCGATGAATTTTTAAAGACCCACAATACAATCTCTTCAGCTTGATAAAAACTGAAAAAAAAAGAGTGTTATAGCCTGGGACAGCCTGCTACAAAAGACCACTGCACGTGTTCTGGTAAATCGTGCAGAAATAGAATAAATGACGTCCGTATAAGTTGTCAAAGCCCAATATGTGGAAAGTGTTGTTTGTCGTGTCTATAATAAAGCTTTGAAAGCATACTTATTTTGTTGACCTAGATACTTGGCAATGTAGAAACTTTCAAATGCGTTTGGTTTGCGTTTTAGAAGCCTTACAATATAGAGAGAAACACGTACAAATTTCGAAAAAAGCGCGTGCGTCAATTGACGCGTTTGGTCCTTCTAATTAGTCGCACATTTTGGTCTTTCTAGTTTAAAGATTTGTAGAAATATGTTAAAAATGTTTCAACCAGCTTTTTCGATTGCAAAAAAAGCATCT
The DNA here is from genome assembly GCA_963680785.1 of Diplosoma virens. Taxonomy (NCBI): domain Eukaryota; kingdom Metazoa; phylum Chordata; class Ascidiacea; order Aplousobranchia; family Didemnidae; genus Diplosoma; species Diplosoma virens. The sequence goes on along the minus strand of OY796893.1, from coordinate 33,980,256 downwards.
GATTCAATCCCTTCAGAAAAACCTTTGAAAGATACTGCAGGAGTATGGCAATAATATTAATTTGTCACTTTATAACTTTGCTGCATTAAGAAGGAAAAATCACGGTTTGCAAAAGTTATTCTTTTTTAATTTTGGTGCTACATAGCCTATGGTGACTAAAGAAACTTATGTAAACTATAAATAATCTTGTTAATAGACTTAGTTGCAGTATTCCTTAAAAAGCAAGTTAGAAAAAAAATGCTTTATCTAACAAAGAATCGTTTTATTTATTACCGATTTTGACATGTCTGACTTACTGTCTTGTATGCATATTTTGAATACCACGAAAAGCTAAATCTCCTCCCAATGAATGACAATATAAACGAGCATTTGTCCAATTGAGAGACTGTGTAACAAGTTTGTATTTATATCCGTTGAGTGGGGCAATCCAACTGTCGTTTAATTTCAAGTAACCTTAACAACAAAAATTGTTTCAAATATTAAGTTTACTATGGTTGGAAAATTTATATTGCTGAAGGCAGGCTGCATATTAATCTTTTTCGTTTATTACTATTTTTTTTTTCACAAAATTATGCAAAAACAAATTCAATTTTTGTTATATCAACAAAAAAATGTTATTATTTTACATCAAAGCTATCAAAGTGATTACATTTTGTGTAACATACGTATGCTATAAAAGCTGGTCAAAAACTATTTGTATCTTTTAAAATTTCATTCAATAGATTTTTAAAAAGTTTTTTAAATGTCTTATGCGTGATTTTGATACATTAACTTAAAGTTTAAAAAAGATAAGCTAAAATAAAACAAGATACTTTTCTTTTTTTAAAGAGGTAGCACCAATGATGGCTTCCCCACATGAGCTGCAGAGGTGCAGCACCCCCAAATATCTGCGTAGCACTTGTAAATACGTATTATTAGCAAAGCTATATAAAATTTTTTTTTAAATTATATAGTTTTTTCAATTTTCTTCACATTAAATTTAAGTATATCCAGGATTTTAATGCAAGTTGTTTAAATATTTTGAATTAGAAACATCTTGAGCTATTTTAAATGCAGTTCAAAAATTTCACGCTAAGTGACGTAAAATGACGTAACCCATTGACGCTGTAAAAAGAACATTAAACTTAGCTTTACGCCGCAGTGAATGCAGCTCATTTATACAACAATCTGGACTAATAATGGGATTAAAAATCTTACACAAGAGTTGGCTTGTTCTTGATTTTTGTTATTTAGTTTCTTTGGCAAAAATAGCGAGTTAAACTAACTACAAGATGAGAGCAACTTAATTTGAAGTTTTTACTCTTTTATGACCTCCTGGCTAGTAAATTATTAAAACTAGAAAGTGTAACTTGCAAAAATAATAATAAATTGATATATAGACAAATGTTATAGCTTATTAAACAAGAAATAACGACAGCACAAAAGTGTGGTAAATAATCTCAATTATTGGATACAGTGAAAAAAATATGAAAAAAAACCTCTATTTTATTCCTGGTGTTATATTATTAGAGTAAACGTTGTTGGTTATCTATGAATAATACAGGCAACTTTTAAATTAAAAATTTTTTGGCATATGTTGTACTGTTATACACAGTAAACATTATGAAGGCCTATCGCTTCATTGATTAATTAGTTGCATATGCACATCAAGTGCGTTTTCTTTTAGTTATTAATTGCTTTTTACTTTGCAGCACCTTCTAATTTTTTAACTTAACAGCCGCCATTGACTTGTAAATCTCCAAATTTTTTCCTGCAAATCCACAAATTTAATCTTCTCAAGCCGCCACTGAGTAACATGATTTATAAATTCCACATTTTCTTGTAGTTGGAGCTTTTGCACAATCCAAAATAAATCAAAAACATATAAACACAACTGATTGTATGTGCATTTTAAGATTTCAATTTGAAATATTTAGTTTTTCACTTAATGGGTTATTTTTAGGGAGTGTCGCGAATTCTCGACAATCGTATATAAGACAGCAAAATGGGTATGATGCACATTGGCGACACTCAATGTTTGAGTAAAAACAGCAAAAATTATAAACACACCAGCTGTTGTATTTTTAGTTATTTATGAAACTTTAAAAAGCTGTTAGATTTTTTGTTCAAGCACAGACATACTTTACACTTTTTAACTTTTAAATATAGGTCATTTGCAGAGTTGTCTTCCATTTGCGAATAATTGATGGTTTGTGAATTTTGGCATTGATGCTAAAGTTGATTTTTTTAATTGTTTATGTTGCGTTAATTTCCTTTTATAGTTATGAATGTCGAAGAAGTTTCGACCTAATAAAATAAAAACATAGAATTTTGGTTTGGCGTAAGCTAAAGTGAGTTATAGTCTAGATCAGTGCTTCTTTACCGTTTTGAATTTCGTTCACCCTTTTCGCAAATAGCCAAGTTTTTTTTCAACCGGGTAGAAAACTTTTCCACAGCATCATAAAATAACATCGTTATTTCAGAATGTCCACAATTGAAACAACACTAGCAAAACATTATAGAAATTTTGGGAAAAACACTTTATTTGGCATAAATTTTTTTAGAGCAAAAAAGATCTTATTGGAATTAGTTTAGAAAGTTGGTTACGAGAGTGACTAGTATTTATGCTGAAGTAAATATTATCAAAATCATGTGAAAAATACTGATAAGTGACGACAAACAAGCGATTGAGCGACTTCGTAGAAAAATAATGTAAAAAAAAAAACATCATAGACATATAAAGTCTTTAAAATTCGTAAATTGCTTTTGGCTCCTATCTTTAAAATACTGTCTATATCGAGCTTATATATGATAGATGTCATCAGAAATAAGTTTATTATTATTTTCTTAATAACATACTTAGAAATACCAAGAGCATTTTTGGCAATTTACTAAATTGGCGTTTGTCTATTCCGCTCAGAAACGCACAAATGGGGTTTGGCTTATCCGGCGGCCTGTGAGTGTCGCGCAAAGCAATAGACAGCGGAGCAAATAATAACGTCTTTCCCGATCTATCACTATCCAAATGGAGCCCGTGCTCAATTAGATGTCAAAAGGAAACCGCAGGTTGTTTTTGACATGGTGACGTGGCTGAGGGTGCCGTAGCTGATGGAAACATGTCCAACCAGTTGGTGGATAATCCAGCTCCCGTCTATCTCCCCCGAACAAAGAAGATTGTCAATATATACATTTTTTAAAAAAGCGCATTTTACAGATTTTTATAAAATAGCATAAAATATAATCTTAAAAAATGGGTTTTTCAATTTAGATCTTTTAAATATTTTACAAAAATTATAAAAATCTATAGCGATTTTTATTGAAAGTAAAAAATAATTTCTTGATAAAAAAATAAACATCACATATTGGCTTTAGTAAATATTTTATGTGTTATAAAAATCGTGTTTTCAATTTGCGAACGTTGGTCTCTAAAAGGTTAAAACTAGCACAGCTAGTAAACTAAATTTTTAGCCAGAATGCATTTTGTCCTATTTTATTGGCAAGATATTAATAAAAACACCAATGCACTGCATTCCAGCGAATATTCAATTTATATCGTGTAAAATGTTTCTGGTTGAAAATGCTTTCCAAATTGCTCATGAAGAAGCTCAAGTAAAAACTTGAGGTGGGCCTTAGAGCAAAATCATGTCATATGAGCACTTTTAAACATGTCATATAAGATTGCTTGATTTACATCAAGCTTCAAAACCTTGTCATTAAAGAACATCCAAACAGCTTCACTGCTCATAATTGGTAAAAAGATGCAGATAAGTTGTGAAAAACATCCATTTTTAATATACGAGTATAAGAATGTATCACCCAAACGTCTGCAGTTTTTCGTCGCTAACTGTTGCACTTCCTTCATTGCAGCTGTATACAGTATACACATCTTTGATCTGGAACAAAAGCCTTGGCCACTGCTTTGTGTTGGTTTCCGAAAGTCAGCAACCAGCCCTCCGGTGTCTTCATCGGTAAAATCATTACTAATAATTCCACCGGCATTAGATTTTTATACCTTGTTGGTTTTGTTTCTGTTTCTATTTTTTATGGGCTAATAGAACACCTTATAAAACATACATATTTAATATTTTTAGGGGCTAATTTTGCTTTTGGCAATTATTTAATCTATTTACTGTACGTAACAAATAAACAAACAAATAAAAACTAATAATAACGCCAGGCCTGTAACATCAACAAAAATAGCAAATAAAAATAATAGATAGAATGTTTAATATAATATCAAAAAATAATCTATCATAACAAGAAGAGGAAGCATAATTAAATGCAAAGTATAAAATTTACATCATCAAATTAATATTTTGTCAAAGTGGTAAATTTGCATGAAAAGATTGCCATAAATTTTTACTGCAAGTCAAATTTGTTTTGGCCCAACCAACCAATTTTAACAAAATACAATGTTACTAACGGTACCGAAACAAAGAAAAAACTGTGTATCTTGCCTCGCCTCCACTTCATCTAACCATATTTGAAATGAATTAGTAACAAAATATTCAAATTGGCAGAAATTGTAGAGAGTGCGAGCCAGAATCATTTATTCTTATTTCTTTTACAGAATCATTCTTGAAGCTGAAAAATTAATGTTAAGTCATCTACAAGCATGCGCTTATCCTGAGGAGATTTTCTGCCTTACACAAGGTAAATCCTTAAAAAGATCCTGTTCTTTGTACAAACTAAACTCTTTTTTAGAAGATGGTTTGCTTCAAGTTGCTGGATGCATTGAAAACGTTCCACTTTCTTACGAAATAAAAACTCCTGTAATAATTCCAAATATTTACCCTGTGGCAAGCCTTATAATTGTAGATATCCATCGCTAGCTAAGCCATGCTGGTCGGCAGCATGTTCTTTTTGAATTGCGAAATAAGTATTGGATCGTCAGAGTCAAGTCGACTGTAACAAAGGTTTTGGCTAATTGCACGCACTGCCGTAAAAACTTTTCTCGCCCTTTAGTATGAAAAATTGCCAATTTGCCGGATCAGAGATTAGATTCTACTAAACCAACTTTTTCTTACGTAGGTGTAGATTATTTTTGCCGTTTTTATACACGCAGGGGTCGAGCAAAAATTAAAAAATACGATGTTATTTGTACCTGCTCAACAATTTGTGCTATTCACATTGAAGTAGCCTCTAATTTAGACACTTCAATCTTTTTTCAAGACCTCAGAGTTTTATAGCACGACGTGGCTCATTCATTTAAATCAAATCGGATAACGGCACAAGTTTTGTAGTTGGAGAACGCGAATTGAGAAAAGCCTTTGAAAATTGGAATCGAGAGCTAATTCACGATTTTTTATTGCAAAGAGGCATTACCTGGAGCCTCACATTTTGGAGGCGTCTAGGAAAGACTTCTTCGATTGATCAGAAAAATACAAAAAGGCCTTTGCAACAAACAAATTTTAGCATAAGAGTCCCTCAGTACATTGATGTGGGAAGAAAAAGTATCATAAACAGTTGTCCGATCACTTACTTATTCTGATCACCGCAGTTATTTAGAATCGTTAATGCTTAATCATTTTCTTCAATTAAAGCAACCTTGCGCATTGCCACCTGGTACCTTTTGCCGATATAATTTGTTTTCACGCAAACACCGGCGTCCAGTTCAATATTTAACCAACGCATTTTGGTAACGTCGGATAAAAGAATACGTAACTTTGTTGCAAGCACGACAAAAATGAAATAAATTAAATTGCAACCTTTCAATCGGGGACATTGTTTTAATTATTGACTCTTGCCTGTTACGTAATGCCTGGCTTAATGGTCGCGTGTAGAAACGTATACTGTGTTTGGTCCGCTCTAAAGGTTTAGTACGCTGTGTTCGGGTGCAGACAAAACATTCCGTTATTGGGCAGCCTATCATCAAACAGTGTTCATCGTGTCCAACGAAATGTAATGCTTTGTTGTTTGAATTTACCATTTTTTGTCGTTGTCCTTATTTAATTTCTCTATAATTTAGGAAGAGAGGTAATTTTTAAAATACATTTGTAAATGATAGCAAGCAAAATCCAACATTTCATTAGTTTGCAAAGTTTATTTAAAAAGCTGAACGTTTTCGACTATCAACAGTTTTTATCGAAGCATCTAAAATTTTTAACACAATTTAACAATTAACCATAAACGACAAGTACATACAGTTAAAATATATACAACAGTTTTCTCAAGTTCATGCTAACACTGTTATTACTAATTTAATTTAAAAGCAATGAAAATTATATAAAAAACAACGCTATAATTCACAGAGGAAAAAAAAAAGCGAAAAATGGTATAAGAATCGCATGACTAAATTAGAATAGTTGTACTAAAAAAGACGAACCGTTTTCATACAATTGTTTATTTAATTTTGGTTGATGTTTTTTACTTGTTATACGTGAGACTATTTCCCCGTATATGGAATTTCAACTGCAATGATTTCTTTTTTATTTGTAGGTAGAGTTTGATTTAAATTTGTTTGTCTACTATTCACCAACTGGTAGGAATAGTTTTACATATTCGTAAAAGACATTTTTTAACTTATTTGGAAATTTTTTGCCGTGCATTTAGCACCTATATATAAAACGTGTAAAGTTGGAAATTGTTTCAATTTAAAACACAAACACTCCTGCGCTTCTGTTGTCAAATGCTGTTTAGCGCCTTTCATGCCCGTGCGTTGAGTGTCCGGCTTACATCGGTAAATCAATACGTCATATAGTAAAAAGAGCAAAGAAACACTTAAAATTTAGATTCTTCGGTCAAAAGTAAAGTAAAAGAACATATTATTGAATGCAGTTCTTGTAATAAAATAGATATGGATAGTTTAAAGTATCATTTTGTTGTATACAGAAATGTTTATCAGATTACGATTGTAAAATTCGTGAAGCTCTACAAATTAAAAACGTCAACCAAAATTAAATAAACCATTAAATAAACCACAATTATTCGTCTTTCTTACTACCTGTATAACTATTACAAACTATTCCTACAGTTGGTGAATAGTAGACAAACAAATTTCAATCAAACTCTACCTACAAATAAAAAAGAAATCATTGCAGTTGAAGTTCCATATACGGGGAAATAGTCTCACGTATATACAAGTAAAAAACATCAACCAAAATTAATTAAACAATTGTATGAAAACAGTTCGTCTTTCTTAGTACTACTATTCTAATCTAGTCATGTGATTTTTATTTCGTTTTTGGGTTTTTTTGTCTTTTTCCTCTGTGAATCTGGTGTTGTTATTTATATAATTGTCATTGCTTTTAAATTAAATTAGTAATAACAGTGTTAGCATAAACTTGAGAAAACTGTTGTTTGTATTTTAACTGTATGTACTTGTATTTGTTGTTTATGGTTAATTGCTAAATAGTGCCAAAAATTTTAGATGCTTTCATAAGGACTGATAATAGTCGAAAATATTCAGCTTTTTTAATAACTTTGCAAATTTATAAAATGTTGGATTTTGCTTGCTATTATTTACAAATAATTTCTCTAAAATCGTTGCGTTTTAAAGGTATTAGCAACTGTTATCAAATTTTGTTCTTGCGCTGAGCATATTGTGCGCTGTAATGTGCTTAAAGGGGGAAAAGTAACTGCCGTCTGTTCTTGGTCGTTGGGGCTGTTCATCTTTACTTTCAACAAATTATTGACTGTTGCTTTCTCATATTTAATATTCTAGAGCGCTATATTTTTTAAGCACAATTACTATTGATTGTTTGATTTTGCACCAAACGCGTCAGGTTTTCATTTCTACAGTTCAGTATTATTTTGGATATATGATATACCACTTAAGTTTTTTTTATTTTTTTTGTGGACTAAAAAACTTAAATCAGTTGTTAGCTAACGCTTGTGTATATAATTTTACAATTTTCTGATTTAAATTTATGTCATTGCTTAATAAACTATAAAATTTTTCTTAAACGACGCCAAACATTTTCTCAATCAACAATAAACAAAACAGATCAGTGAAGTGTTTTAGAGTCCGTTTCGACAGTAGCGCTTTAAAAATCGGCAAAGACAATTACTCTCAAATAGATTGCATTACAAATAAAAAAAACAATTGTTTGACAATGTTTAGTTTGTGTTTGTTTCCGCTACAGCAAAATCTGTATTTTCTTTCAAGCAGGGGTGAAAATCATACCATGCACTTGGACCCACACTCTAATTACGAGTGTGCTTATGGATGGTCTTGGCTGTTAGATGCATCGTCAAATCCTTCTGTTTTCAGCAGTTGTTAATCATGTTTGGTTGATGTAGCGCTATCTCAGTTGAATGAAGCTAATGTTCTTTCCTTGCTATAGTCTATAAAAATACTGTATCCAACTTTTTTTTATTCCAATTGAACTTTTTTTGAGATTCGGGATTGTTTTTTTGTATTGATACCAGCAGTTATGTTTGGCTTTAAAGCAAATTTGCTTCAGGAAATGCGTTCATGGTTCAAAAAGCAACTTTTATGCCTCAATTGCTTTACAACATTTTCTCAATCATATTGACTTCTAATATAAAATATTTGTTGATATATTATTGCACTGTAAAAATAACTTCGTTTCGTATTATTTCAATTGATTGAAGGAAACACAAGTTGGCCGTAAAACGGTATTAGTTGCTGCCCGAGATGACTTTTGCTTATAGGATACTTTTTTACAATTTTGTGTTAATTTCATATTTTTAAAATTTACCTTATCTTTGATTTTAATTGTGGTACTTTAAGCTATAAAAAAAACTGCACAATAACTTAATCAGGTCCCTAATAATACTATAAATTTGCTAATGATTCTGCTTTTCTAAAAATTGTAATTTTTATTGAGTAAAAACAGTATGCGTTTGTAGAGAAATGTCGTAAGATGCTAAAAGTATAAATCAAACTTCATTACAATATTCCAAACTGTTAAAATAAAAAATTAATGAAGCATGCTCTTGATTCGCTTGAGCACCATGATCTTGCATTTTTTTTTTTAGATTAAGTACCCGTTTTACACTTGCGGCACCAAGAAGCAGGGTAAACCAAATAAATTGAGAGAAAAAAAAAAACAAATTGTTGTGTTTTTATTTCTAATACATTTAATTTTGATAATCGAAATTCTCAGCTTTACACTTCATTTAGAATCTAACTTACATATATAATTAATTTTTTTCTTTCACTGTAATTTAAGTTTTATTATGACGTAATCTTTTTTCTTATCAAGTAGTAATTTTATAATCGGTATATAACCAATTGTATTGACGGAACCAGTAACTCTTTCAATTTTCGGGAGCCTTTAAAAAAAAGACTATTTTTTTTAAGAATTTTTTCGGCCAATTCTTGTCAGAAGAAATCGTTGGCAAGTGACAAACTGCATGAAAACCTTGGCTTGTATAGGATAGGAAGACATCGAAAGTAACGGCTTCTCTGATTGGTTGGAGAAAGAAAGCACGCGATTGGTTGCGCGCTCACTTGCACCGCAACAGAGAAAGCTTCAATCCATAGGCAAACACTATCTGGCGACAAAGAGAGAGTTTAAGATACTCTATAAATGTGGCTTTGAGCGTTGCGAGATGATTGTCCTGCAGCTAAAATAGAGAATCAGTTAATATCAAGGTTTTCCGTGCAAATTTTGTTATCTTACAAATGTTAACTAATAGCCAAATCCAAAATAAGTGTGTTTTGAGTGGATTTACATTGACGTCTAGAGAGATCTTTTTTAGGTTAATTTCATTTTTAATAAATTTTGGAACATGTTGTGGAGTTCGTTCTTCCAGTCTTTGAAATGTTTTACCTACATACATACTATTATAATGGAACGAGTATTTGTATATAAAATTACTTTTTTCATGACCAGGCAAAATACTTTTTTGAAAAGAGGGCAACATCTTTTTTGTAGAAAAAAATATTCTTGCCAATACTGATCTAAAACAATTGTTGACTGTTAACTTTGTTTGTTTTTCATATTTAAGGAAAAATTTCCAGTCCAGGAAAATTTTTAGATATACTTTCTCTATATCTAAATTTTTACTTTTCTAAAATTTTCTGTATAGTTTTTACTTTTCTGGGCCAAATCGCTTGGATGTTTAAAAATTTAAAATTTTGTTGATTTAAAAAGGAAATCTCAAATTTTCAACAATTGAGATTCCAGTTGTTATATTCCAGGTGAGTTGGTTGTTTGTGCCTGTGTGATCGTACTTGTGTAAGTGTCAAATGTTTACGCCTTAGAAATTAATTCTATAGAGAGATGAAATTATTTAACCTGTGCAGAGGACAAACTATTATGTTTAATATTAGCGTCGAGTTTCTAATTTATTTTTATAGTTTTGTACTGTACATAAAAAGTACATTTCTCAGTACAAAGTTGTTGAAGTGGTTATTTGCAGTTTTTGGCGCTGTGGTTTATTTTGAAGTTTAATGAAGCTTGGAAGCCGCGTTTTACGTGAATCGATTAAATTTTGGTAAATTTTGTAAAAATATACCTTTAAAGTTAAAAATCATGTTTCTTTTTATCCTTGGAGAGACGTTTCTAGCAAAGAGCCTAATGTTTAAACAGTTTCAGTCTCGCGGCAAACTATATCTAGAGCCGGATTAAATAAAATAAATAAAACTTTGCTTCAGCCCTGGTAATTGGGTCACCTAGTTGAACTGGCCTTTTTGGATCCCCGAGTAAAGTTGTGACATCACCCTACCACATAAAATGCTTTTATGAAGTAAATATGCTTTCAAAGAGTTCATCAGTTTTTTTGTCAACTCATCAGTGTTATCAATAACTAAAAAAATGACTGAGTCATTTACTGAGAAGATTTAAAAACCAGATGATTAGCTTGTGTAAGTAGGTTTAGAAAGTGATGAAATTAGTATCTCTACAAAAAGTTCTTTGAAAGATAACACTTAAAAAATTTACTATTAAGTTTTTCTTGAAATTTTTATTTTGTTGATAAAAATAATAGTTTTTATTTTTCTGTCTATTTTTAGCTTGCCATCTAATTCAAACTTTTAATTTGTAATATGAAGCCAAAACAAGGCAAGAGGAAAAGACAAAGTTTTGCTTTTTTTGCATTGCATAAACAATAAAAACCCACGTTTATGCATCATATTTACTCGGTCTGTCAAACGGACTATGGAAGTTTTTTCAAATATAAACTTATTTACAGTTTTTATTTATGGGCATCAACAAGTTTTTTGTTATAACTTTTACTGAACTTTTAAAAAATATTTTTTAAATATTAAAATATTGTATTCTACCGTTAAACTATTCTATTAGACAGTCTTATTTTTTCCTTGCTGCAGAAGATGCTGTATATAATTGAAGTTTTAAAACTTTTAAAAAACTAACAAACTAAAATTTAACTGTGGAAGCTAGACATTAAGATTAATTAAAAATTGAACACTAAGGAAATTCAAAGCAAATTCAAAAATTAATTTTTTGCATTTCAGCAACGGTGTGTTTGTTGTCTTAGAGATAAATATTTTGAAATATTATGGTAATCATCTTGATTAAATTCTTTACCACTTGATTAAATTATTGGTTGTAACAATGAATATCTTCTTGCAGGAGTAAAATATCAATACGACTCAAAACTCTTTAAAGAAATGATGTTTGGATATATCCCATATAAGACTACCACTACAACAAAATATATAAATGATTTGGAGAGAAACTTGTAAATTTATTTTTTGTTTGTCAGTTTAAGAGGAACACTTGAAACACACTCAGTCGAATTTGAAAGATCATTGTAGAGTAGGAGTTACCCACAACAAACAAAATGGTTTGCTTTCTGTACTTTTACAGTAAGGACATATTTTAAATCTGTATATCGAATATTAGTACAATGTACATGTAACTGCATATTTTATTTGGGTGATTAGATAATATTGATATAGCTAGTGTTAAGTTGTCTGGAAAATCTTGTTTTCCAAGTACGTATAAAAGCAATAACTCTAGAACTGGAGCTAATTTTTATAAATTGTATTGCCCACCAGAAACTAAAAAAAAAAATTAAAACTTTTCATTTCAAGTTATTACAGTATATTCATGAAATCTGAAAAAATTACTAATAAATAATAATGAATAGATAGAAAAAATATAAAAAAAGTTATTATCAAAATCAATCAAGTTTACCTGTCTGAAAATCGTTGATAGTTTTTGATAAATCTTGAGTGTTACGCACAATTTGAGTTTGTTGAAAATCTTGCGTCAACTTAATTTGATTTTCTTGACTATTTCGATTCATTTTATCTAATTTTTGATGTTGTGTTTCTAAGATTGAATTAATTTTTTGGATGTCAAGAGCAACCTAAAAATCAAATGATAAAAAGTTAGCTTCAGGCCTAAGTCACAAAATAAGCCTACTAGTTTTTAACTTAATTCTATACTGCATAAAATATTGTTTTTCAACGTAAAAATTATTTTGGAAGCTATGTAGTTTTTACATGACTTAAATAAGGTAATTAAGTGAAAAAATTTAATAAAAATATTAATAATAACAATTTTACCGTAAGTGAATTAATTATTTCAGTTGATATTACAAGTTTGCAGTCGGTGATATTTCTGATACCTCTCAATACAAAATAAGATAATTAAAAGCAATCGAAAAAAGCTAATATTTACGAATATTATTAATTTTATTATTGAAATAGCTTATATATATTGACATAGTACAATGTAATTTCTTTTAAGCCTAAGAACTTTTATCAAAATGCATAAAAATATATATAACAATAGCAAAAACACGGGAATAAAAACAAGGTTAAAAGCCCTACAGACTGTTTCACCCATAAAAGGGATCATCAGGGGTATCTAAAAAGTAAAATAAAATAAAATAAAATAAAACTGCCAGAAAGAATAGAAAACAATAGAAAAAAACAAACAATAGAAAAAACTGAAAAAACTTTAAAAATTTTAAAAATTATAAAAAAAAAAAAAAATTATAGAAAAAAATTTAAAAGATTTTAAACACTGTAAACGCTTATTAAGTCGGAACATCCCAACACGGACTCTGCTAAACTAAACTGATAAAGATTGGCAAGAAAACACAAAAAAAGGAAAAGCGCGCGAAAGAAAAATACAAATATTATTTCAAAAATTAAAGATTTAAAAAGGGGGTTCAAGTATCGGCTAAGGTAGAACGTTGTACGCGGCGAAAAAAAAAAAAAAAAAAGGAGAATGAAAGAAAATCACAGTTTAAGTTTGGCGTTAATCAATTTATATTTATTTTTATGCCGACACTTATTGATCAATTCGGTTCGTTTGTTCAGCAGAGCGTCATCATTTGCAGTTAAGATTTCGTATTTTTCTGCCAGACAGAGGTTGCATACTTTGCCCCCGTGTTGGTAAGGTATTGCGTGGCAAATAATTTTTCAAGAGATAGTAGGATTTATACCAGAATCTTTGCAGGACCAAATAAATTTCGAAAGTTCTGTTGCGTTTCTTTTGGAATTCGAATTGAAGGAATGGTTATGGTTATAGAATCTTGCTTTAAATTCGGTTTCGCATAGTCCGATATAGTTCTTGGATTGGTCTTTAGCTTGTACAGTTGCTTGGTAAACGATTGCTTTGTCTCGGCAGTTGCCATTCAATGGGCATGACGGTTTATACCTGCAGTTACAGGGTTTAAATTCTGGTTTGCCGTTGTGGGACTTAAGGAGCTTCTTGTTGTGAGCTGAGAGGATGTCTGCCATATTGGGGGTACAGCTGTAGCTGAGTTTTACCACATTCTTGTTGCAAATTTTATGCAGCCTGTTTGAAGGAGGGAAGTGTTTCCGCAGAAGATGGAAGAAGGCTTTCCCGATGTTGGTGGAAACCCGGCTATTATATGGGGGATTAAACCATATAACTTTTCTTTCTCTCTGTCGGCGTTTGTTCTTTTCTATTGCACGCTCAAAAGGGAGCGGCTGGATCTTATGTCCGCTTTGTTTGAGCGCCTCCTCATACGCAGGTAACGAACTGCTAAAAGCGTCGACGTCGCAAGAAATCTCGGAAATGCGTTTTACGATCATATAAGGCAGCTTTTTAGTAATCGATGGTGGATGATTGGACTGCACATTGATGTAAAGGGGCTGGTCGTTTGGTTTTCGATACGGCCAGTATCTGCCTGTGCAAAGGTTTAGGGTAACGTCGAGGAAGTCGGTTTGTATAAGGTTGGTATCAACAGTGACTTTAAGTTGATGGTGTTGAAAAAATTGTGTCACTTTTTTTCTCACTCTTTCGGCGTCTGGACCCGAAGTGTTACGAAGGATGGCAAGGCCGTCATCTCGGTACAGGCCGACAGCCTCTTTACCAAAAATCTTAGCAAGATGGTGTAAAAGATACAGGCCGACCAGCTCGCAAACCTCTGCACCGTCAAACGATCCCATTGCAACATCAAACTCGGCTCCCGACTTTTTCATCCATAGATCGCCGTCGCAAAAAAGAAATGATTTGCGAGCGTGCATGATGGTGTTTATGGCTTCATCATTAATGTTAGCATAATCGTTAGCAAAATTGATGGCATCGGTAAGAAGCTTTTCGGTAATCGAGGGATAAAATTCCACAACGTCAAACTTAAGAAATTTGCAATTGGGTTTATCTGAAATAGCGTTGAACCAATTGAGAGTAGAGGCGGTGTTGCGCCATTGGTTTAAGCCAGATTGTTTACGCACGGAAACGATGATAGAATCCAAGAGTTGTTTACTGATCTTGCCTATTTCTGATTTGGCCGGGTTAATCAATCTACATTTTGGATGATTGCGAAAGTTTTCTTTGTGATCCTTTAACGTGATAAAAGCGTCACGTAGAGGAATTCCGACCTAATAAGCGTTTACAGTGTTTAAAATCTTTTAAATTTTTTTCTATAATTATTATTTTTTTTTTTTATAATTTTTAAAATTTTTAAAGTTTTTTCAGTTTTTTCTATTGTTTGTTTTTTTCTATTGTTTTCTATTCTTTCTGGCAGTTTTATTTTATTTTATTTTATTTTACTTTTTAGATACCCCTGATGATCCCTTTTATGGGTGAAACAGTCTGTAGGGCTTTTATTGCTAGCTTCTTATGAAGCTGCATACCAAATTGTTAAGTCAAAGAAGCCCCATACCGTTGGAGAGAAATTGATCAAGCCATGTATTCTTAAAATAGCAGATATTGTTCTTGGCAAGGAAGCTGCTAAGGAAGCTGCAAAAAAGTTGCAACAAGTATCTTTATCTAATGATGTTATCCACAATAGGATCATCGATATGAGTAAAGATATTCTGGAGCAGGTTATTGCTGACATTAAGGCAAGTCCAGTAACGATTTTACTGCAGCTTGATGAATCTACTGACATGTCAAACTGTAGTCAGCTAATAGCGGTAGTCCGATATGTGAAAAACAAGAAAATTAAAGAAAGTTTTTTGTTTTGTCAGTCACTGGAAACTACAACGAAAGCCAAAGATGTATTTGATATGATAAAATAATTCTTCATGAAACACCAACTTCACTTAGACAAGATTGGTTCGATATACACTGATGGAGCACCAGCCATGTTGGGCAACCGTTCAGGATTTGCTGCATTACTAAGAAAAGAAATTCCCAGTCTGAAAATTACCTATTGCTTTCTTCATCGGCACGCTCTTGCAGCAAAAACATTACCCCTCAAACTGAAGAAAGCTTTGGAAATTCGCATTAAGGTTGTAAATACGATTCGTGGCCGTGCACTGAATCACCGACTTTTTCAACTGTTTTGTAAGGAGTTGGGTAAAGAACAAACCGTGCTTTTATATTACACCGAAGTAAGGTGGCTTTCACGTGGTCGTGTGCTATCTCGTCTGTTTGAATTGCGAGATGAAATTAAAGAGTTCCTCTGCAAAATGGGAAATGAAATGGCTGAATATTTTGAAGACCCTGAATTTATTCAAAACCTTGCCTATTTGGCTGATGTGTTCACAGCACTCAACGAGCTCAACCGCTCTTTGCAGGGACAAGGAATCAGCGTAATTCATGCATGTGAGAAGCTGTCTGCATATAAATAAAAGCTTCAGCTGTGCATTAGACATGTAAAGAAAGAAAACTTGGTAAATTTTCCTTCCCTTCAAGAAACACTCGAGGAAAGTGCTTCCTTGCATCCACCCCTTGTTTCAACAATTGCTGAACATTTACAAATACTTAGTACTGCATTTGATGGCTACTTCTCATGTGGAGAGATACAAACCTGTGACTACTGGATCCGTCATCCTTTCAAGGTGAATTTGGAAGAAATTGATGATAATAGCGACATTATGGAAGATCTAATTGATATGAGAAACAATACTGGAATTAAAATGGAATTTTCCGATGATAGTCTAAAGAACTTTTGGGCTTCTCAATTAGAAACATATCCTGTTTGGAAAAAAAGGCTCTTACTGTGTTGGTGCCTTTCGCAACAACTTATTTGTGTGAAACAGAATTTTCTTGCCTGGTTCACATTAAAACAAAATCTAGAAATCGTTGGATCCTCAGCACAACATGCGAGTAGCACTTAGCACCAAGACACCAAGATTTGATGTCATTATAAATAGGAAGCAACAACAAAAGAGTCACTGAGACACTCTTCTAAATGTATTACTGTAATTTCTTTCTTTGCTGATTTATTTTTTTTGAGCTTAAAAGATGGTTCCATTTTACGTTTTTTAAAACTTGTTATATTTAACCAATTCTAAAAGGGGGTACGAGAATTGGTTGGTGATTTAAAAGGGGTACAGCAAGTAAATAGGTTAAGAACCACTGCTTTAGACCGAAACAATGACACTGTTTGCTCAGATGGTACCAGATGGTAGGTGCTTTCACGCAGCCTGGGCCGTGAGTAAGTCTGCTCATTGATTTTAAAATGTTAGACCGAAACCGAGCCTACTAAAACGGAAGGGTATCCAACCATTCCGATGTTCAGTGTGGGTCTGCTAATCGGCAAACGTCCTTTTCAGGACGGGGCAATGTCAGGATAAAACTGCCCTTTTCAGGGCACATTGCCAACAAGTTTCGAAGACCCACTATTCTTCAGCTAAACATCGAAGGCCTCACTGCAAGCAAGATGAATGTTCTTCATCACCTCGCTATGCAGTCTGAGGCACTCGTCATCCTACTGCAGGAGACCCACTGCACTGATGCAGAGAAGTTGGTGCTACCACACTACCAACTAGCTGGGTCTTCTTTAAGCAGGAAGCATGGTCTTGCCACGTTTGTCCACGAGCGAATGAGATACACGCTTTTGGACCAATCTCCACCGACATCGGAGATCGAGTGGTTGTGTGTGGACGTTGATGGCTATAAAATGGTCAACGTCTACAAACCACCGCCAACGCGATTGCGAACCCTGGATCTCCCAGTGTTTCCTCACCCCTGTCTTTACGCTGGCGATTTTAACTGTCGTCATGCTGACTGGGGTTATGATGACAACAGTCCGGACGGTGAGTGCTTGGCTGGCTGGGCAAGTATTAATTGTCTTGCCCTCCTATATAATGCCAAGGACGCTGCCAGTTTTTATTCCGGCCGCTGGAACACTGGCACCAATCCAGACCTAGCTTTCGCTAGCGTAGGTCCAAACAGTCGCTTACCAGATAGACGTGTCCTTGACAAGTTCCCCAGGTCACAACATCGACCCTCGCTTATTACACCACCAAGGCTTGCTATGGCAGTGCCAAGCATGCCTGTTAAGCGATGGAACTTCCGCAAGGCCAATTGGAGTCACTACATTGCTTTGACGAATAAATTCGCAAAGACTTTGTTGCCGCCTGATACACTTGATGTGGATGCGGCTTACCAGGACTTCTGTAACACCATTAAGAAAGCAGCCAAAAAAACTATCCCACGCGGGTAGCGAAATAACTACATTCCGTGTTGGGATGCAGAGTATGAATCCCTCTATAAAACCTTTATGCAGTCTCCTCAGGGAGACGACTCGAGTTTGGCTGCTACAGCTCTGCTTGCCAAGCTTGACCGAAAGCGGAGGGATTGATGGTCCGAAGCAGTTCGGAGCATTGACTTCTCACACTCTAGTCGAAAAGCGTGGAGTATTTTGAACAACTTTACTGGTAGGTCACGACACTCTCCTCGTCACTGTCCCGTTTCAGCCGATACTATTGCATCTCAGCTGGTTAGAAATGGGAAATACGAGACTGTTGATCTCAAGTCATCTCGACTTGTCTTTCAAGAAGTGTCTGGCCTTTGGAGGGCCACAACACCAGACGCAGTAAATATCTCTGACAAATTTTCACAGAGAGAATTTACTGCTGCCCTTTAGCACTTAAAACCAGGTAAAGCTCCGGGTCCTGATTCCATCTGCCCCGAGCTTATACTCCATGCTGGAGCTGCTTTGAAGTCCTGGTTACGTGACTTCATTTCTTCCTGTTGCGCCGACTCAAAATTCCCAAGATCTGGAAAAGAGCGCTTGTGGTTGCGATCCCAAAACCAGGAAATCCCGTGGGGGATTCAAAGAGTTATCGACCGATATCTCTGCTCTGTGTCCCCTACAAGATCCTCGAGAGGCTTATCTACGCCCGCGTTCAACCATTAATCGATCCACTGCTCCCTAAAGAGCAGGCTGGGTTTCGACGCGGGAAGTCAACCGTAGATCAAAATGTTCTGCTAACCCAGAACATCGAGGATTCTTTCGAGGCTAAAAAGAAGGCCGGTGCCGTATTTATCGATCTGACAGCTGATTATGATACTGTCTGTCACCGTGGCCTTACCTGCAAGCTGCTGAGACTACTTCCGGATAAGCACATGGTCAAAATGATCATGGAGCTTGTCCGAAATCGAAGTTTCACCCTTACCACCGGTGACAGCAAGCAAAGCAGGCTACTTGGTCTTAAAAACGGCGTTCCTCAGGGATCGGTCTTGGCTTCGCCGACTGAGAGCGACACTTTCCTTGGCTTACCGTGGATCTCTGGACGCCGATCATATCTTGCATGGTCTTTTAAGTGGGTCCTCAGATACTGGCCAAGTGAGACTAAGATCCAGACGCCCGTTTGTGCCAGGTGCGCGGAATCTCTTGGACAATCTTGCCAGACTTGGCATCCGCGCCTCTGAATGGACGAATCACAAATGGAACGCGGAGTACTGTGAAAATGCTTCCAGGCTTCGTGCTTTTGTGCCTGGGACCAGTGTCAGGCCTGTTGGGATGGGCTTACCCCAAGCAGCTTGGGTTAAGCTCAACCGCCTGCGGACTGGTGTTGGGCGATTCCATTTTTCCATGCACAAATGGGGTCTCGCTCCTTCACCGAATTGCGAGTGTGGCGCCTCAGAGCAAACCGCAGACCATGTACTAACAATGTGCCGTATACATCGAGCACCACATGGAGCACGCGGTCTGAGGGTTTTGGATGACGAAACTCGATGCTGGCTTGATAACATTACTGCCAGCATCTGATCCAGGCAGTGAATCAGTCTGGGGTAGTAAAAGGATAAACCCTCGGCCCCAGTTCTATTTGTGTCTGGCCTGGAGTGGATGCCCTTCAAACGACGACGACGACGACGACACTGTTTGCTGTTTTGTTAAGATTATTTATATAGTCTTAAACAAGTACTGATCGACACAGCACTGACAAAGTCTTATTGACTAACATATTTGAATAAGGTAAGTCAAGGTAAGGCTAGTCAAATACAAATTTTGTGTCTTTTGTTTATTTGTTCAAGTTTAGTAAAAGTGAGAATTAATTATTTATTTTGTGGCTATATCAGTCCTTATTCCAGTGGATTATTTGTTTTTTCTTATCTTCAAGAAAATCAACAACAAGATTTTCTTTTTTTTCATTGTTTTACTTTCTTCTTAAAAACGATCACTAAAAAACACTGCCTTCTTTTTAAAGTTAATTTGAAAAACAAAGATACTGAATTCAATTTAAAAAATATAAGATGAAGATATCATCAAACACCAAATTTCGGGAACAACTGCAAGGTTTTTCACACCTAAACCCTTTGGACCAGACAAATGGCATGTCCTTATTTAAAGGTTTCGTGGATGTGTAAACCCTCTGCCCAAGCTTAGTAATGGAGTAAATGCCGCTGTTTCATAATTGTTTTGCTTCGGTCAGTCTTGGATTAATTTTTACTTCAAAAAGTATACCCTCTATTGCCCATAAAAATGTTGTACCTGCCACAAAGAAAAGTAATGTCATTTATGAATTCCAGTGCCATTGTGACAGTCGGTACGTGGATCACACATTGCAAAAGGTCGAAGATCGAATCAGACAACAGAAATAATGCAACAAAATATAACTCTCAAGATCGAATATGAGGAGAACAGCAAAGCCAGACTGCGGTTCTGCTATTGGACAGCATCTGTTGAAAAATAGAAATGCGCTAAGAACTATGAGGACACTAAGTTCTCATTCTAACAATTTCACGTTCACTACAACGTATATAAAGATCAGGTGACCTTCTGTGATCAAGCAAAAAAAGTTCTTATTCTTTCTGCAGCTAATTAAATCATTGCAAAATGTAGACTTGCACAATGCTGCGCTGCATTCAAGATTTTGCAATTGCTTACGTGACACAATAAAAGAAACACAAATTTTTTGCAAGTAATTGTGCAACCGTTTTTCTGCCTATAAATGCGAGTGTTCTTTACTTTCATCATTTTCACGACTGCCATTAAAAAGTGTGACACGAAAAGCTTCCGGCATGGCTTTACTGAAAACCACTTTGAAATTCCATATCGCCAAGAAATTATTTATTAATGGCTTTCATAAATCATCCACACATCTTGGACAAATCATTACCCAAAACAGTATTTTTTTTCATACAAAAATCCCGCACTATTAAAAAACAACAACTTTCATATTTTTGTCGCTCTACTAACTTTCTAATATACTCAAACACAGACCACTCACTCACTGCGCAGATAGCACATTGTCAAAGGCACTCTAATCCTTATAAACACCCAAGATTTACCCCTCACTCCACATACAATTAAATTACACATTATCGCTCAAAACTATATCCGAGCCATTTTTTTCACTCTTCAAATTATAAATTTCACTTTAATCACGATTATCTTCCTTCAGGCAAAACGTCTATTAGAATAACACAACGTACGTATAAAAGCAATTAAAAGCATCGTATCTTTTATAAATAACTTAGACTTTAGGCATAAAAAATTGTAATAGCTGGTGATTTTAATTTGTTTATTAACCCACAGACAGAATCGGATATTACTTTCCCCAATAAATTTATTTTCTTATTTATGTTGAGAGAGGAATATCCTCAAAACACAATGCTTTGATAACTAAACTACAACAAGCACAAAAACAAAACTTACGCCACAAATTTATCCTATTAAGAATTAAATAGACCAAAATAAAACAAAAATAACTAATTGAAACTACATCCAATTTTGCCTTCCACCCTTTTTTAGTATCAATAAACCATCCTCATTATCTTCTATAAAAAAATACAATCTCATACAAATCTTTAATTTTTACTAATTCCATAACTTAACCCTCTCCCACAAAAAATTTCAAATTGCAACTAACTATTCTTTTTTCGTATGTTTTTGTAATGACCTTTGGACTTCTCATATCTCCGACTCTAATCCTATTGTATATCTCCAATACTTTCCAATTACTCTACACAATAAAATTCTTCAATCTCTTTCTTCTTCATCTCTAATTACTTATTCCGAAATTAAAACCTCCATTGCTTTCCAAACCAAAAACAGTTTCCCAAACTCTAATGTATTTGCAGCTGACTTCTACTCCTTTTTCCCATCCTTAATCGCTTTACACTGTCAGTAGTCTAACAATTTTTACCTTTTCAACCAGCTTTCTAATTCTGAAGAACCATTCATAATAAAACTCAAACAAAAAAAACGAACCCCTCTACTGTTAAAATTAGCGTTCTATTTTCCTTTTGAATAATAATTCTAAAATCGTTTTCACTATCATCTCTAACAGATTAAAACCTCATCTCAACTCAATCTTCTGAGCAACAGTATGGTATCCGAAAGTATCGAATCTTCAACATTAAATCCGATATCGATTTTGCTGAAAACTTTCCTCCCACCTCTAGCCATTATGCAGATTGATTTCGGAAAAGCCTTTGATTCAATATCTTATCAATTTCTTCTTCAAACTGCACTTCAACTTAAATCCCTTCTTCCTTACTAAAATGGATTCAAATCTTTTTTTTAACCTTACCTCCAAAATAAACCTAAACCGCTATCTTTTCAACTATATTTCTGTTAAGAGAGGCATCGTCCAAGAATGCCTGCTTAGAATGCCTCTTTTCTAAATTGCAATTCAACCCTTAACTAAAAAATTTTGCCTCAACTAAATTCCAAAAAATCTCTCTTGTTAAAACCACCTTTAAAATCAGTAATTCTGTAAATGATCTGACCCTTATTTATTATCTATCCCTCTTCCTTTTTCACATTTTTTGAGATACTCAATTATTTTTCATTTTTTTCCAGTCTTAAAATTAACCATAATAAGATTACTGTTATCTCTAATTGCCTCGATCTTTTTGTTTCATTTTTATCTATTTCTTCCCAAGATAAAATTTCTCAAGCTACTAAAATCTTTGGGATCTCTTTCTCCTCGAAACCATAAGATTTGATGCAAAATTGGCATATTCTTGTTTGCTGGATACATAATACTACTCTTTCTTTCTTTAATTCCAATAACTCCCTTTATTCAAAAGTTATTTTTGTTAAAAAATTTACTCCTCAAAATTCCTTTCCTATCTAGAATCATCCTTGCAACTCCCAATCACATAAATCTAGAAATATCTTAATATCCAACCTCTTCAAATTTATCTGGAATTTCTTTCTTTCCTTTCTATACTTTATTTAGGCTGATGGAGGGATTTCTCTACCTTACATCCGCCTGAAAACTTCTTATGTCCATTGATTTTTCTTCTTTAAAGCCCTAAACCTTTTCATCAATTCTGGATGCATCTTGCTGTATACGAGTATATATACTTGGAACAAAAGTTGTACTTTATAAACCTGACATTTAAACTCTCAATCTTATTGATCTAAACCAAACTTTCTTTTGAAAAGAAGCCATAACTTTTTTTAAAAAAACTTCATTTTCTCGGACCACCTATCCCAACTTTCCTTTAAATATTTTCATCTCCTCCTTTTTAAAACTGACCGAAATCCTTTTCAGAAAGCAATTAATGGAAAAATGAAAAAAACCAAACCAACGCTTTACCTGGCCTTGTCTAAACTTCTTCAAACCTCGATAGTGTGAACCTGACTAACACCACCATACCCAAATGCAGTTCTGGTCCAAATTTTTTTTTTATTTAAGTATTGATAGAGAGTCATTTTGTCCAAATTAAACAACAAAGCAGAGTTTTAAATTGATTGTTCTTTATCACAATCTTTGGCAGCCAACAAAAGATTTTCTTTGGGAGATCTTTTACATTTCTCAATTTGTTTTTAATAAACTTGCGGCATGTTTAAATTTTATGTACTGCGTTAGCAAAACCTTTCAAAAATTAATAATAAAAATGACATCATGCAGCTTAGACTAACAGTAAGTCACAGTCTTCCTTTTTTTACAAACTTTAAATTCAAATTAACTTTTTCTCAATCAAGAGTTTGAAAGAAGCCAAGCTACATAGCCTATGGGTATAGGCAAATATAGTGCTAGGAAATAAAAACATGTTAATCAGTTATGAGCAGGCAATAAAACTTTACCTTATAATCTAAAGTCCAGAATTGAATTTTTACATAAACTAATCAATCAGAAAAAAATCAACTAATCTTTAATTTAATATAGGTTGGCAGGATAGTTGATACCGTGTATCATATGTAGTAGATACGTAAGAAGAGCAGGTAGTACATACGTAAAGTCGGATAGTTGATACCGTGATACCGTGTATCAACTATCCAACCTTACGTTGTTGTATCAACTAATCTGCACTGCATATTTAAAAAAAAATTATTTTTCAGCAAGCAACTCAACAAAAAGATCTTTTAAACTAACCAAGACCTAATCACATAAGCTACAAACTTACCACAATTTAGTTTCGTACGATTTTTCTATCATTCACAATTAATCAATAAACATAAATTTAAAAAATAGGAAATTACTAAAATTTTAGCATTTTTCAAAAAATGTTTGCTAACAACTATACGAATTCCAACAACTTTTTAATCATAACTGAGCATAATAACTCTGTTTTAAATAGTAGCGTTATTCCAATTGAAAATTATTTCTTTTAACTGTTAGACCTGCTGTATCAACTAACCTCCTGTATTAACTAACCTGCCTTCCCCAACTGTAAAAATTTTATACGTTTATTCACTATGTATTTTAGATCAAAAGACTCACCATGTTTGCCCGTCATTATAAGACGTAGTTTTTTTATTCTATACCATTTTTCTTTAACATATAATTATGTATTGCTTTACTATTTTTAATCTAATGAACTATATTTTTGTACATATTTAAATTACGCCTATAAATTAATAATTAAATATTTAATACAAATGTTAAACTACTTATTTTTTCTTATGTAATTAATGTAGTATAAAGATCTCTATACTGTGCTTTATTTCTTTTTTTCCTGTTTATCATATATTTAGGGGAGGGTTTAATTCTAAAAATTTTGGGAGTTGAAAATGAGGTCCTGAAAATTTTACGGTATGACAGTAAAATTTAAAAATAAAATCACTCTTTTCACTTTACTCGCAAAAAAACCCCAGACATACTATCTTCATAGGTGGGCACGAAAGTACCGCGGTACTTTTACTCGGTACTTTTGAATTATCCAATTTAATAGTAATAAAAAAACTATTTTTGAAATTTTTTTTATTTTTATTTTTGAATTACACTATTTTTGAATGTCAATTGAAATTCAATGTATGACAGAGAAGTTAATAATTATAACTATTAAATTGGATTATTCAAAAGTACCTAGTAAAAGTATCGTGCCCACCTATGACTATCCTTAACATTTAGTATATCACTTTCTTCAAAATATGGTCGATATTTTACTGTACGATAGTTATGTTTATAAAAAAAAACTTTGAAAGGATTTTTAAATTATATGCAAGTGTATTTACTACTTAATATAGTTTTGATGCACCAAGAAGCCAAACCAGGGGGCAAAATTTTTAGTACACCCAAAAATTAAAAATAAATAAATAAAACTTAAAAATGATTAATTGTAAAAAAGCTTGTAAAGATACTTTTGTAGCTAACTTGGGTTTACCGCTAGGCCCAGCGTTAGGTAACATCTTTGTTGGTTTTTATGAAAAAAAACTCTTCTCCCAAATATCAAAACTTTCCACATATTTTAGGTACGCTGAGATACATTTGCTATTTTTCGCAATGAAGAAGAGTCGGAAAACTTTTTCAACCAACTAAACTGTCTCCATCATTCTCTCAAATCTACCTTTGAGAAAAAAAAAATTGTTTTACCGTTTCTCGACGTTAACGTGGAACAAACAGTTACCAGTTTTGAAACTAGTGTGTATAGAAAACCTACCTTTACTATACAGTACTGACGTTGGGAATCTTTCAGTCCCACTAAACAAAAACAAACCTTATATCAACTTTGGTACACCGGACACTAATGATGTGCACGAAATCTAAACTAAACAAAGAAATTAAGCATATCAAGAACATTCTATTGGACAATGGCTATCCTGAATCGATTTTATTGACGGCAACATCTCCAAGAAAATTTCTATGCCTAAACGATTTGGCCCTAAGAAGTGCCCAGTGTATTTGAGAGTTCCTTGGATAGGGAAAGCTTCCATTAGATTTGATAAAATGTTAAAATGGTTGTTGAAAGCTGCTATGGCTCCATTACCAGCAGTGTGGTATTTAAATCCAAACGCATGTTTCCTGTAACCCGCAAAGATGTTTTACCTAACACGCTGAAAAGCTCCGTTATTTATAAACATTCGTGCCACTGTTACAGTAGGTACAGTACGTAGGACGAACTCTTCTCACAGAACATCACAGCGACTACAAGATAGAATCAAGCAGCATGTTCCTAAATGGCTACAACAGCAAGGGAAGCGCCTTACACTATCTCAACCCGGTAGATCCTGTAAGCTAAAACGTAATAACCCAGATCGTGACTCTGCCCTAGGACAACACTTGCTTGACAACAAGCAATGTGCTGCAAACTACAATGACAAACGTTTTATAATTCTTGCTGTGGCACGCACTCGTTACATTTTTGTCTACTCGAGGAAACTTTTATTAAAACCAGACATCCGGTTTTATAAAAACAAAAGGAATCTTTTTACACATTCAAACTTTTCAAATAACCTAAGTTGTATGTAACAGTGTCTCTCTTTGGTAATTGCACATTGTGCATTTCTACCTTCCGAGACTGCACTGTATTGCACTTTTACCTCACTTGGATTTTGTGTAGTTGTGCTTTTCTCCTTTTTGAGACCACACGTACAGCACCTTTCTCTTAACTGTTAAGACTACAAATACCTTGATTTTCTCTGGTTCCTCCCATTTTGATGCGATAGCTACTGATAAGAACGTCACGAAAAGCTTTTGGCTCCGATGAAAGCGATTTTGTTTAAAGTAATATTAAAATGTCTAGTGTGTGATTTAATATGCTCATAAGAATAAAAACAATTAAATACTTTTAATAAAAAACAATGATTGCACGATAATAGGACCATTAAACCTTTTCATTTTCAAAAACTGGCAAATTTTTTTCTCAAAAATGAATAAAGAAATCTCTTTGTAATACTGGTGGTTAAGGATTTGTAAGCAAATTTAGAAAAAAGGTCTGTTTAACTTTTGAGAAATCAATATACGTACACTATTACTGTAAAACAGCCACATGGTTTGTCGTTGCATTAACCAAAAAGCCTAAGAAAATTTTATGAAGGTTAGTGCTTGCTTTAATGTCAGAGAAAAATTTGAAACTTTTTTATAAACATTAACAAAACGATATTGCGAAAGTAAGCCTTTTGGCATGAGGTCTATTTTAAAGCCGATGGCAATGAAGTCATCATAACTTTAAATTTTTGGTCTTTAGCATCTGCATTTTGATAAAAAATTTTCAAAACTATTTCTATTATTGACACAGCACTTGCGCTGATAAAATACAAAACACAATTGTTTTTAACAAAGCTAAATTAGTGCAATTATTGCTCATTAACAATACTGGTAAACTTCAGTATAACAACTATATAAAAAATTAATTTAGATAATTAACTTACAGACCACAAAATTTTTTAATTTAACATTAATTTTATTTGCCCCAACAGACTGTTTCGCCTGCCTGGGCTCGTCAGGGGGCGGTTAAAAATCTTATTCAAATAGAATCTGATTTGAATCTGATTTGAATTTGATCATTCTATTTGAATAAGATTTTTAACCGCCCCCTGACGAGCCCAGGCAGGCGAAACAGTCTGTTGGGGCAAATAAAATTAATGTTAAATTAAAAAATTTTGTGGTCTGTAAGTTAATTATCTAACCGCTCTGACTCGACGTCATTGAGCACTTTCCTGATGAGCACCGACCAAAAAATTTTGAAAAATTTCTAAAAAATTAATTTATGTATTAATTTAAAAATTATTTTGTTTTGATGTTCTGTATCTTTGCAGTTTTAAATAAAAAGAAAACAGCTCAAATTTTTAATTTGTTGTTCTTTCATATTTTGCCCGCAATTGAAATTTTCAACACCCATTATATGGAGGTTTTTCGAAAAAAATATTTTTTTAGTATAAACGTGTTAACTTATATGAATACCATATTTTTTAAGGGTCTCATAAAAATTTAAATTTTAAGCCCCATAATATATTTCGTGTAACTATTGTTATATTTATTCAACTTTGTGTATCTATTGAACCTAGCGTCCTTTTATCACGTGTATTTTTTTTATTCAAAAACTTACAAATCAAATATTTAGTCCTTATTTTAATTCCTTAAAAAACGTAGTTAACGCAATATATTTTTTTAGTTATATATTACAATCACATAGTCTTTCCAAATGTTGATACATAATAGTGTGTATCTCAATATATAAATTTAATATACGTATAAAAAAAAGTGACACTTCCTGCTGTTATTGACATGTTCCAGCGTTGTAAGCTTAATGTCTTCCTGTTTAAAAGGTTGAAACTGAACTTTTTTGTAAATGATTTTTTAGAAAAAAACAATGATTAATAAGAGAATTAAAAATCAGATTATCAAATACTGAGATGTTTTTGCTGCTTAATTTTTCTCACATCTAGATGGTGCACGGTACAGCATTATTATTTTTGTTGTTGACTTCACTAATTATAAGCTATATGTGTTTTGGTTTTGTTATCACTATATTTTGTTTTTATTATCACTAATCGAAGTCGAAAGTAATGCAATGAATTGTGATTTAAAAGACTTAAACTGCTGATGTATTTTGTTCCTGTTTCAAAAAAAGCGCAAGTTTTTCACGTGCACATGTATCTGTAGTGAGTGACCTTACTTTTTTTTAAATAAAAAATCTTGACGTTGAATGCCTGTAGGCACATGAAGAAAAGAATAAAACGCAAGATTAAAAATATATAACTTTTGAGATGACCATATTTTGGAATATAGCAAATTTTTTTTTATAATACAAATGTCTTAATTTATTTGTTGCTAATCATCCAAAATAAGCTTCGTAATTGTTACGCAACAGAAAAATTAAATGTTTTTAATAGGTACAATTATTAGCAAAAGTTTAAGACCAGATCAAATTTTTGCTACTTATCAGAAATTATTTCTTGTGAATGCCCTTTCAAACAACGACGACGAGAAAATATCTCTACCAGATCAATTAATTACTTATACTGTTAGTTTATTTTACTTGTGAATTTAAACAGAAACTTGGAACACTTAAATTAAAACAGTGACTTGCAATTTTAGTACCTGTTGTGTCTTTCTTTGGTTTTTATCACTGCTTTAATGCAAATTAGTTTCTCACAATAGTCTTGAGAAATTTCTTTTACTTATATCTCTTTTAATCCTTGATTTATAAAGACAACAATCGAAGGTTGTTTATCTGTGTCACAACTTTATTTGGGAATTCATGAGGATCAGTTGAACTAGTTAACCCAAATACCTGCGCTGAAATAAAGCTTTGCTTATTTTTATTTATAACAGCTTTAGAAATAGTTTTCCGCAAGACCGAAGTTCTTTAAACATTAGGTTTTGGATAAGTACAAATGGATTATTTAAAAAACTTCTCCCTAAAGATAAAAAGAAACCGGTTTTTAACTATAAAGAATATATTTCGCTGTTCTTGATACCAGGTGTATTATTAAAATCTTGTTCATGATGTTCTGGTAAAATTTGAATTAAACTGCTGTTGATTCTTCATGAAAAGGTAAAAACAATAATAAAAAATCAACGTTTCGGTATACTATGATTCAGTAAACCTTCATCAGAACATTAAATGAAACTTAAACATCATCTGCAATAAAATCACAGTGGTGCAAAAAAAAAGAAAAACAAAAAAGAAAATTACATTTGTGATCTAAAATGACATCAAACGGATTTAAAATTTTAAATTATGATAAGCAGTTTGATAAAAACAACTGGTTTTGTCATTAAAAGCATAATTATTTGAATGAATAAAAAAGGACTCCAAATTTTTATTCTAATACGGAACAAATAATAAAAAAAAACCGTAATATAAGAAAAAGATTTTTGGAGTCTTTTTTTATTCATTTTAATAATTATGCTTTTAATGCCAAAACCAATTGTTTTTTGATCCAACTGCTTATCAGAATTTAAAATTTATATCCGTTTGATGTCGTTTTGGATCACAAATGTAATTTTCTTTTTTGTTTTTCTTTTTTTTGCACCACTATGATTTTATTGCCGATGATGTTTGTGTTTCATTTAATGTCCTGATGAAGGTTTACTGAATCATAGTACACCGAAACGTTGATTTTTTATAATTTTTTTTACCTTTCAATAAAAAATTAACAGCAGTTTAACTCAAATTTTACCAGAAAATTATGAACAAAAATTTTTTATAAATAATATATTTAGAAAATCAAAACATTCATAAAATCCTCGTAAAACTAGGCTCCCAAGCTTCTACAAACTTCAAAGAAATACAGAGCTCCAACAACTTTAAATAATCACCTAGCAACTTTGTAGTGACTCACTTTAGAAATAAATTAGCACCCCATGGCTAATATTAAACTTAATAATTCGTCCCTCATACACGCAGCAATAACTTAAAACGATTTCCAAAAACGTATTTCAATGGATTCAGATTTGAAGCCATTAGCACTGGCTTTTGTACAACTTAAACAAACCTGACGAATATCTTCCATAGATTTTCAATGGGCTTTAGGTCTGGGCAGTTTTCAAGTCAGTCCAGTTTTACCAAATTTTTTACGGCTAAAACTTGTTTCACAGCCTTTTAGCGGTGACATGAGCATCGTCATGCATGAAAACTTGTACACCGGTAAATAATCATATGTATGTCAAGTTTTTTAGCCATTTCATATACCTAGAAATGTTCATTGTGCTCCTCCCAGCAAACACAAACGTTGTTGCGATGTCCTAACGACGACCTTACGACTTAAAAGGTCCTTAGGAGATTGTTAGGATGTCGCAACAACGTTTGTGTTTGCTGGGCTGAGGGCAAAAAATGCAGTCAAAAAGAGTCATCCTTGAAAAATGCCCCCAGATCATTTGACTTGGCGGGTGTTTCATTGTTGAAACAATATATCTTTCCTAAAAACTTTTTTCTACGGATCTTCTAACATTCTTTTTTTCCTCAAACTGTGTTTAAGTACATTTATCAAAAAACATAAATTTACTACCGTCTTCAACTATCTATAC
Organism: Diplosoma virens; assembly: GCA_963680785.1. Lineage (NCBI taxonomy): Eukaryota > Metazoa > Chordata > Ascidiacea > Aplousobranchia > Didemnidae > Diplosoma > Diplosoma virens. The sequence continues at coordinate 33,949,586 of OY796893.1, read as the reverse complement.
TAGTTTATTCTCAAAAGCGAGACGCTTTGACTTTATAAGAGCTATGAGCCTAGATTCACAAGCTGGTTTATACGATTAAATACTAAACTGAGATCGTAAATGGCAAAAAACCGTGATAATGTGAACAACTTTTCTGTTTCAAAGCAGTGTAGGACGAATCTTCTTATTTGCTGTGGAACGAACAGCAATTTGCTTCCTCATAAAATCATTAGTTAGTATGTGACTTAGTTAGTACGGGACTTATATTATTAGCCTCCATGTTGCTAGTCCCGGTAACTGGCAAATGACCAGGACAATAACGATAAAATCGGGGTGCTTTCGAGGTGGTAGAAAAATAGACTCTCAGCTCAAGAAGCGAAGAGACGCGATTAGTCCAAAAATGTTAAATGCTGGCCATTTGTGCTTTTGCTTAATACCTAAGTGCAAATAAAGTTATCTGCGTTATCAGCGAATGCAGACCAGGTAATAATATCACATTTTACAATGGCTGGTTGGCTTTCTAGCAGAAAGCTTGCTACGTTTTGTCCACGAAAAACTTAATTGGAAAACTTAACTTTGTGAAGTAATCCTCAGAGAAATAAGCAACTAAACGGTTGTGTGTGAAAATTAATGGGTTGCGAGATTATCAATGTCAACAAACCACCAACCTGCGACTCATATTAACAGCCATTTTAGTGTCTCCATACCCCTGTTTTTATGCAGATGATTTTAAATGCCGGCAAACTAACTGGACCTATAATTACACCAAACCAGATGGAAAATTCCGGTATGACTGAGTAGCCAAAGGAATTCTTCGCTTTTTATATAACCCTAAAGATCCTCCTGACCTCTTCTCTGGTCGCCGAAACACTGAAACCAATCCCGACCTGGCTTTTGCAAATGAAAAATTAAACAGCTCCAAATTGCGTTCGTTAGAGAAGTTTGCTAAAACCAACATCAACCGTTGCTAATATGGCCTCAAAAATTTTAGCCCCGATCCCAAGTGAGTCACAAGCGTTGAAACTTTTGCAAAGTCAGTTGTAAACTATTCGGCCTCATCACAAATTAGCTATCTCAGGAATTACCATCTCCTGAATCTATCTCTATTAATGAGGTATACCAAGACTTATGTAATATCATCTTTGCAGCAGCAAAATTGTCAATTTCACGCGGTGGTTAAAGTAACTATACACTGTTTTGGAATGGGAAGTGCAAACATCTCTACCAGGTTTTTCTAAGGGGTTGCGCAGGTTGAAGCTAGTAGTTCAGCTGCTTTTGCCTTGTCGTTTCATTTTGATAAAAAACAAAAAGATCGCCGGCCCGAGTCTGCCAATAACATCAACTTTATGCACTCCAGTCGGCTGGCATAAAATATAAGTAACAACTTGACTAGCATAAACAGACAAACGCGCCGCCTCTGTCCCATTAACGCCAACTCTATTACCTCGCACTTGGTTAAAAAGAAAGTAAACAAACAAAAAACCGTCAGTCAGCGAGACTCATGGTTAGAGAAGTGTCCCCACTCTGGAGGTTCCAAACACCGCCTAACAAATGTATCTTTGGGGATTTTTCCAGAAAAATTTTCTAATGCACTTGTCACACTTCATTCATAATTTTAATCGTAACAATATATTTATCCCCATTAATAGTAATTCGTAGTTTTATAATAAGAGAATAAATGCGGTCCTTTGAGCGCTGTTTGCGATATACGTCCAATTTGTTCTATTGCTCGATACATGTATCTTTTTTCTCTTTCGTTCGACAGTATGACGTAATATGTTTTGTTCAAGATTTGCTATCTCGAACGTAGTAGAATATTCGCTTAACGATCTCTCCAGGGAGTTTTGGCTAAATCTCGAATTTACGAGAAAGTTTATGTCATGTGATTTTGGTTTTTATATAAAGCCGATGCGTAGCGAATTATTAAGATTAGATGTGATTTGAAGACGACTCGAGTAGAAGTAATTGATTGGGCGCGGAAGGCCCGTAAGTTTTTGCATTGGTCGTCGAGTGTTGAATTTATTTTGTGCCAGTGGTTGGCAGTTGTATTCTACAGAGGTAGAATTATTTGTGTTGATTTTGCTTTGCAGTTTGGCAAAGCGTGGAATAGAAGTTTGGTCGGACGTGATTTTTGTATTACATTCGTTCTTATTAGAGACAGTGGTCTCTGTTTGTTGTGAAGAAGAGTCTTCAACGAAATCAATCCGAGCTTTCGTTTAATCAACTGTATAATTTATCAGGCTCATAGCAAGACTACTTCTTGAGCCGGAATAAAATAAAATTTAGACACAGCTTTGTTTCAGCGCAGGTATTCGGGTTACCTAGCTCAACTAATCCTTTGGGATTCCCGAACAAAGTTTGTGACAGCACTCCAGCTGTTAAAATCTGGAAAAGCTCCGGGCCGTGAAAATCTATGCGCAGAGCTTTAATACTTCATGGCGACTCTGCTTTTAATTTCTGTCTTCCTCTATGCACCAACTCCAGCTTCCAAAAATTTCGAAGTAAGCATTTGTGGCTGCCATTTTATTTCATTCAGTTTTTTTATTCTCGATCATTATTAAACAGTTTAACACAAAAATTATAAAAATTAAAAAGATCAAGAAAAGGAAGAAGCAGCACAACGTCAGACGTTAAAACATGCATATGATAAACATAAAGTAAAAGTACAAGACAGTATAAAGCATGGCCGCAACACCTTAATTAGATAAAGATATAAAAAGTGAAAAAGAAAAAAAACAAAATAAATAAATAAATACGTAACAATAATATTGTCAAACAAACTGAACGATTAAATAACCAGTGCATGACTAGGCTGCGTAATGATGATGGGTGGCACAGCTAGCCGAGATGGGAATTTAGCTCAACTGAGCAAGGTGAGTCAAGAAAAACCACCCAAAAAAGAAACCTCACCAGGTCCGGAAACCTTTTCTAAATGCAACTGGTGACTATAATAGAATAGTAAATATTGCAGAAAGTATATACGAAAAAATTACGGAATTATACATCTAATAATAAACAAATATTAACGATAAAAGAGATAACATAACATAACAAAAAAAAAAAAAAAAAGAAACAAACTATTATGCTAGTCAAAGTTGATGGAAAAACATATATCAATAATATAACAATTATAAAAAAAAAAAAAAAAAAAAAAAAACTTTAACAACAGAATTCATGCACTACAAAAAAAATATTAGATAAAATTTTTGCAGACCAGCATAATAGCAACATAAAAAAATTAAACAAAGTCCATAACATTTAGTAATTGTTTTGAAACTTATTTTACAATTTTAAAAATAAAAAATTAATTGCTATTGCTATTAATTCAAAGCCAAATAAATCATTAAAGGACGCAAAGAATTAAAGGCCAATCTTTTTGTTTGCAGTTCTTTCATGATCTTGGAGAGACTTATCTATGCCCACGTCGAACCAATTATAGATCCACTGCTACCTATAAAGCAAGCTGCGTTTCAGCGCATTAGTTTGATTGTAGATCACGTCACTTTTCCAACTCAAGAATTTGAGGATTGTTTTTGGGCCAAAAAGATGGTCGGTGTTGTTTTGTCAATCTCATAGTAGCCTACGATTCTGTATGGCTCTGCAGCCTGACCTGCAAGCTACTCCGTTTTCTTCCGAATAGGCACATGGTCTCATTGATAATAGAACTTGTTTTTAATTGAATTTTTACTCTTACCACCAGTGCCAGAAAGCAAAGCAGGTTACGACGCCTCAAGAATGGCGTCCCACTGAAATCAATCCTGGCCCCCCTCTTGTTTAATATCTATGCATATAATCTTCCAGTATCTTCCAACTTTTTTCAAGTGGCAGCTCAACCTCAGTACAAGAAAGACTATGTTGGCAATCTTCAATTTTTACAAAATGGAGACACAACGTGACCTTAGCATCTTTGTCAACGGTAAGACCCTACCGTTTGTGCTGAAACCACTTATCTCGGGATAAAGCTGAACTGGATACTCTTGTTTCGCCGACACTTCAAGTCGCTGCCCAAGAAGTTGACATCTCGCGTTGGGATTTTAAGATGAAAAACTGGATCAAGCTGAGATGCGGATGCCAAAATACTTCACAAAGCCACCCTAGCCTTGACTCATTCTATGGCTAAGTTATTGTGTGCCTGCTTGGTGTGGCAGTGCTTATATTTGCCTTATTGAAAATCCCATAAAAGATGCCATGCGCATAGTGACAGGATGCCTGCGTCCAACGCAAACTAACAACTTTTTTTTATCTTTGTAGGCATCCAACCAACTGAGCTTTGCCGCCAAAAAGCCGTACTGTCTCTAGCTCGCCACTTTCAGGAGTCAGAACATCTTATACATGAAGAACTCCTGTCTGCACTTGGTGGACAGCTGCGGCAACTTGAATTAAGACACACATTTGCGCCTGCGGGACTGGAAGTGTTAAAACACTTCGCCCAGTCAAGCGCAAATGTAGGACGAAGGGTGCAATATGGATAGAGCATGAAGTGACAAGAAAACACATTTTGACTTCCCACCCTCATTAAGGATGTTAGTCCAACGCTACCGGGAATTAGCTTTCCAGATCAGCATAGGTTAAGCTTAATCGCCTCCCACCTGGTAATGTTCTATTGCGCTTTGGAACGCACAAATGAGGTACGGCTTGCACGGTGGCCTGTGAGAGGGGCACAAAGAATCAGATAGATGAAAACATAGTAACATCTCGCCCATTCTATTACCATCTAAACGGAGCCTGTGTTCTCTGATATGTCAACAGAACTTGGTGATCTGGTGAATGAAAACATGTCCGGCTATTTTGTAAACCATCTAGCTTCCGTTCATCTGCTTCAAACTAAGAAGAAGAATCTTCGGGTGATGTTTTCATTGGCCTGCCACTTCTATTCAAGTCTTTGTAACCCCCATGACTACTAAAATTTGTAATTTTTCTACACAAAGCAGGTTTTCTGCCACAAATCTTTGCACTGATTTTTTGTTCTGATAAACCTTTCTTATTTAAAACTACAATTTGGGCCGGTTTTGTCTCGGATAGAGACAACATGTTGCCCATTTTCAAGATCTGAAAAGCAGCTTACAGAACTAATTTTCTGAAAATTTAATTTAAATGAAGTTAAACAAATTCTTGTAAAAACAAACCATGTGTTGATGATGGAAAGGTAGCTGATGAAATTACAATAATCATATAAAATTGCATAATACGAATGCAATGTCAAAATCTACAAATCCCCTAAATCTAGAAGATTGGTGTTAAGCTTTTTCAAATGACTGTACGTTATTTTTTAAACTAATTTTCTAAAAGATATGTAAGTGATTATTATTTACTTATAACTAAATTTATACAACGATATCTCAAGTATCACATGAAACTACTTTGAATGTAGAAAACAATAAACTGTATTTAATGTAGCAAAAATTACTTTCACACATAATCCAAAAGTGATTCCCACTACTATGATGAGCAAAGCAAAAAGCACTTTGAAAGAAACACTCCGATATTTTTTAAAGTCATGTTTTCTGTTGGCTGATTTTTGCTGTGTGCTTGATTCTAGATTCTCTGAAAATATATATTTTTTAATTGAACAATTTATTCTTAGTTTGTAAATGTTAATAAAAAAAACAATCTTATTAAAAATAATGCTCACAGCTATGCGTTAAATTTGTAGCAACTAATCTTTTGCAAACAGTCCTTATCGCATTCAGTTAGATTTATTATGCAAAATATTACACAGGGTTTATTTGCTTGCTGCGTTTTGTATTTCAAACTTAGCTCGCATGGAATCGTAAGGTTTGTTTTTTCAAACCTTTAATGATGAATCGTTATTTTTCCCAATCTTCATTTGTTGAAATCTGCACGCGTTTGCAAATTGTAAAGTTAGATTTACTTTATTGCTTAATTAGTTTATCAGGGTTAATTATTACTTAGAAACTGCCGATCGTTAATTATGAAATATCGTGATTGTCGTCCAGAAAAAATATAATCGTCATTAATGGTCATTAAAATATAATCGTCATTAAAGAAAATAATTCTTGAATCACTTATTTAATTGCCAAATCTCAGTGGTGAGCAGCGGAGATCTCGAACAAAATCAAAAGTGTACTTGATTCGAAAATCTTTCACACAATTTTTTTTGGTTTATCCTGGACTAAATTTGTTATAATTCTGCTTTTTCTCGAATTGGCCGAATTTCTGTTTAACATGGATAACAACAATAATATTTTATCCTTGTTTTTTATTGATTAACCATATTTGACCGGTTTTTAGAAAAATATATATGCAATACATAGCAAAACCAGTTTAAAAATATGTTCAAAAAAGTTATTTTAAACTGGTTTCGACAGGAAAAGAGTCTTTGTGTTTTTTGGCGGTGCACTTTGCCACATCATTCCTTTTTTTGTGAAAATTTGTTTTGGTAATCATTTGTGTTTTAATAGAAATTTTCTCCGAATCGTTAAAATATGAGTTTGTTGTGAATGTTTTTTCTTTTAGAAAATGTCCTTTTTTAAAGATTTTCCCAAAAAAAGTTCCCGTCGTCCCTAATGTACTGTTTTGCCTACTATCTTTGTACAAAAATGTGTGTGGTGGTGGTCTACACTTATTGTTTTAGTTTATCAACGATAGTCTAAGTTGCCTACACAAGTTATGAGTTTACTTGCTTTCATTTTTAATATTGAGTTATAAAAAAAAATAACAGTTTACATTGTGTCCTTGTTATTTAAATTTTAAGTATGTCCCAATTTTATTGCGTATTGTAAAATTGTGCACGACTAAAAAATTAAATATTATTTTTAAAACGTCTAGGCACAGTGGCAGTATTGAACATATTAGCAGGTTCTTTATCATTGTGGCAATTAAATGACAATCAGCATGTATTTATTAATAGGTCATAAAGACTCGATATTTCTTAACAGAAATTTTCAGCCGCTCATGAGAGGACTTGAGTTATGCAAAGTTTTAAGTTGCAACCACAAGCGCGGGAATTTTTTTGATAGGGGGAAATTCAAAAATAGCATCTTTTGTTAAAAAGACACTTGCTACAAAAGCAAATTTTGGTAAACTTGCTGCAATTTGAATTTTGTTTGATTGATTGAATTTCAGTTTGCGCTGGAAGACCGGTATGATCTTGCAAAAGTTTTAATTAGTTAATTTATTATTTTGGTTTGCGATCAATTTTTTGTTCAATATCAACCCTTTCTAATAAATCCAGAGCTCAAAACCTTAATTTTAAAAAGATATTGCATCTTGTGAAAGCCTTTAAATTGAATCTGCTATAACCACTTGAGTGGAGTGAAAATGGCAAGCAATTTAATTTAAATTAGCTAGGTATGCTAAATAGTGCCAATATATCATCAAACCACCAAAAAATTTGGAAAGTTTTAAATAAGTTTTTATCTTCCCCAAGAGCATTTAAATTTTGGGATACAAGCAAATATGATAAAAAAGGTATATTATTATTAAATAATGTCAGATCCTGAAGTGAATTAGATGCTTTGATTAAAATTATTTTTTTTTAGTATTTCAAATTTGGAATCCGAACGTTCTATCTTTTTTTTGGAAAATTTTAGAAATTTGCGAAAATATCGGGATATCCGTGGATTTGTATGAAAATTAGATCAACTTTGATAACATTTTTTTGAAAAGTTAGTTTATTGGATTAAATTAACCTCTCATAAGAGTTACGAGATAATTCCTTCTCATAAAATTAATTGTAGATCAAATTTTTAAACTTTTTTCAAATTTTGTGAAAACTTTTTCGGAAATTTCCCGTTTTGCCAAAAATATATTTTTAACCATAAAAATGCATAATTTTTTAAAACAGATCTAATGAATAAACAAGCATTTTTCCAAAAAAGGAAATTTCGAAACTCAAATTTGCAGGAAGCTTTACTCTTTTGACTTTCCCTACAAAAATTCTAGAATTACAAAGAAAAATGTTCATAGTCACGCTTGGTTTCAAATGTTAGCATTAACTGCCAAGAAGTAATCTGAACACAGATGAAACCCTCTCGTAATTTCTGTCTACAAACAAGTATAAATGCCTCCGTAATCAATTTCACAACTCTCAACACCCTAGATGTGGCATGAAAGTTTCGAAAAAAATACAGTTGGAGTCACTTGAATCACTGGAGGCTCTGTTATAACAACGTCGGTCCACTCGATTATTTCAAAGTATTCCGCTGCATCAAAATTAAGTTTAGCACAAACTTTAAACTTTCGTATTTGTCCACTCTGTTTGAAGACCCTAGCTTTTACCACTCTTCGAAAACCCAATTCTTGTATATGGGGCTGTTGGTCAGTTATCTTAGCCAAAATAGCATTTTCTCGATGAGCAAAATAAAAATTGCGTTGAATGATTTGACCAATGATTTTCTTGTATTCATGGCTCAAGTATCGTGACCTACAGTAACAATCATTTGGTGGAAGTGCCTGGATCCGTCTTTGCATGATGATAACATTTTTATTGTAAACCACATAGGAGCATACACTCTAATTATGAAAGTAACCAACGTTTGTAGGTTTTTACATGGGTTATTATCGCTGACAAATAATTGAAAAATTCTATTAGCTGTAGTCATCCCTCGTGAATGACACAAGCATTCAGGATATTGCAACAGTGCTACATTGAACTGTGTTGATACTATTACTCATATTAGAAAGGTATTGTTACTACTACTACATCGTTTGAAGAGGTATCTACTCCAGGTCAGACACAAACAGGACTGGGGCCGAGGGTTTATCCTTTTACTACCCCAGACTGCTGTACTGCTTGGATCAGATGCTGGCAGTGATGATATCAAGCCAGCATCGAGTTTCGTCATTCAAAACCCTTAGACCTCGTGCTTCCTGTGGTGCCCGATGTATAGGGCACGCTGTTACAACATGGTCTGCGGTTTGTTGAGAGGCGCCACACTCGCAATTCGGTGAAGGAACGAGACCCCATTTATGCATGGACAAATGGAATCGCTCAATACCATTACAAAGGTACAAATGTATTGCTGATCACGGTATTGCTGATCAGTTATTAATTCCTTTAAACCCAGGTTGGACAGTTGTTCGGTCAGTGTCACTGGTTTGAATGAGGATACCGGTTGTCAACTACATGTCAATAAGGTTGTTTATATAGGCATAATAAAACTTCAAAAAATGCGCCACTTAATTAAAAGTTTATTTTAAAGCAATAAGATTTTCTAGATTTATCCCTGATTGTTTCCGTCCACGTAGCAAAATTAGATAGATATACAAACAACTTTTAAATATTCTTTTTTTTATCTTAGATATTTTTCCTTAGATATTTTTCCTTAGCTATATATATACGAGTACCAAGAAATATAGTTGAAGATAATTGCTTGTTTAGTCATGAAATTTGTTACTGTAAGTCCGTGACTTCCCTGTCGTAATTTCTGTACTGCTTTAAATTGTTTTGTGAGACTCAACTGCTCAATAAACGAACAAAGTTCTGCTCAATTGTGTGCCAGCGAACCCGCACAAAGTTTTTGTAATAATTATGTAAGTTCTTCAGTTTTATAGTAAATTATGTAAGTTTTTATATTTTTGAATTTTTCAGATCAATCACATTAAGAGTTTTATATTAAGTAATGAATTATAATTTCAAGGTTAAGAAGTTAGATAATAACGTGGTCTACTGTTGCTGTAAAAAGAGTCTCCAGAGTTGGTTCAAAAATCACGCTTTTATCGCGACTTGAGCTAAATATTTTTCTTTTTTCTATAATTTGCTGACTTGATTAAAAAAAGCGATAGACATTAGATGACAGTTAGTAATTGTTGCAACAACAAAGTTTGATTCTTGTATTTTTTCATTCCATTTAAATATTATTCACAGTTGCATACTGTGCGCCGTGCCTTTAAGATAACTGTCAGTGCTTATGTACAATACATAAATTTTGTTTTCTATTTGTGTATAAAGAAAATTGAAAGCTTTTTTTTATAACTACCATAATTTTATGAAAGAAACAAACATTAAGAAAATTAATTATAAAGCAAACATTTTCGGCTTATTTAAGCTCTCATCAGGTTTTTACAATTTTAGCAATATTACTTAAGTTTTAATTTAAACACACACATAAAAAATAATATATATTTTAAAACACAGGTTGTATTTTGATTAACTAAGTTACTTTTAAATAAGAAAGAGTGAAAGACCAATTGATACAAATTAAATTCAAGATTTTGATGTCATGCAAAAAAAATGATCTTTCATTTGTTTTGTTCTAAAATTAGCCTAGTTAGTCAAAAGTACAGCCGGTGTTTTAAAGCAAATATTGTTTTTTAATGTATGTGTGTAAATTTAAAGTTAATTGAAATTGCTAAAATTGTAAAAACCTGATGCGGGCTAAGTAAGCCGAAAACGTTTGTTTTTATAAATAATTTTTTTAAAGTTTGTTAAATAAAAATGAAGAATGCTGAATCCACTATGGCTGTTTTTCACAATTGTTGTCTAAATGAAGAAAACAACCTCTTTGCCGAAATTTTACTGATGAAAAAAATTTAATCACAAAAAAATATTTATCTAAAATTGCCTTTATTGGTGAAAAGTGTGTATTTGCAATTTTTTAAGTTTTTGAAAGTTTAAAGACAGAGAATTGCAAAAATGTATTTATTAATCTTTTTACTTGGTTTTATGTTAATGTTGATGTAGTCGTCCGTTTCTTGTTGTTTATTGTCTTGCATTGGCAGTTCCTCTAATAAAAAAACAAGAATATTACTTTTTAAACTATTACTTATTACAAACAATTAAAAGTTAAAAATTAAAAAAAAATTTACTTTGATAAAAATTAATTCTGTTTAATAGAAAGATAAAAAAAAATCAATAATTTTTGCATTGTTATAAGCCTCTGTCTATGGTTGTGTTACAAGGGTATAAATAAAAGAAAATAAAATGTTAAACTTTTTTAGTTAAATCAAGTTTTTTTTTAGATTTTGCTTTTTACAACTTTTTCTGTTATAAAATTTCCTCCACTGTAGATGTAGATTAATCAAACTCACCTTCTTTTTTACAATTTAGTTCTAATTTTTGTTGCATTTGTTTAAAAAAAAAGATTAAATTCAAAGGTATTTCAAAGATTTTGGAATAGACTTTAGAAAAGCGAACTAAAAGTTATAGGCTATAACTTGTATTTGGCGAAATTAAAAATTAGACTGCTTTCTTAAAGACATTTAATAAACTATTAGTATTATTCACTAATTTTTACTAAGAACTAACAAATATTTATACTAAATAATTAATTTGATTAACTGTTTTATGTGCAAAGGTGTAGTTTATTTGGTTTTAATTTAATTTAATTTCTTCGTCATTTTTATACTTAATAGCAAAAAGATTTACTTTCTATTGAATCTCTTGAGTGATAATAATTCATCTTCATCAAAAATACTTGATAATCAATGTTATTGTGATTTAAATACAAAACAAATTGATTGTATATTCTCAGACTTCAAATACTGCATTAAATATTTCAGTTTAAGCTACTTAAATCAAAGCAAATATGTGAGTGATGTAATTACAGCAAGGAATGAAATAATACAAGGATATGACGTTGAAATGTTTTAGATAAACAGTTCTTTCAAACTTCGTATTGCAATGGGATAAACTAGCAATTGCAACTGGCACTATCAAAAAAGGTTGCAGTGGCAACTAGCCGTATCAAAATTTTGAGCTTTGAACTGATTATGTATTTAAAAATATTATATCAAATGAAAATATTTATTTGAAAAACAATTATTCGTATCAATTACAAAAATCAATAATATCTACGACTGTTATGCTGAAAATCAAGCATAAATAAATTTTGCAAGATCACAATGTTAAACATATTTTGCTTATTTTATGAAATTACAGGAGATTATTGTTTTTTTATGTCGTTTTTAAAAAATACGTAAACCATTTGATTAAATTACTGAATCTTGAAAAGTGTTAATTGAGTTCAATCTTTTTTTTTAAAACCAATAAATATTGACAAAGTTAAGATATATTTGGGTTAATCATAATTAAACAAAAAATGAAAAGATTTCTAAAAACTTTTAGATTGCATTTTGTTTATTTTTTTTTAAATGCAAGATTCAACATTGCTACGAAACTATCACTCGCAATATTGCTTGAATTAAGGTTTAATATACTAAAAACGAGACACGCCCAAACACAATAGAATTAATAACATAAGTCTATTACATATCCGATTACGAAGCAAACACAAACCGCCACAACATAACTGCCACTGCACTAAGAAAGAAAACGGAAAGCCGCTGCAACATGCAGCAATCAAGATGCGATGAAAAGTGCACGTTTATCAAGATTAGCTCGATTGGTAATAGCAAGTTCGACTACCAACCATATCAAACACAATATACATTTTTTAATGAGTGGTCGTAGTACAATCAGACCTATGAAATCTTATGAATAAATTTCAGTGTTTACTTTATTTTGTTGTATTTTTGGTTAAACATTTTGTTTTCATTTTATCTTTAAATTTGTTTTCTTAACTCGCAAGAAAGCGACAAAGGCCTTAATACATAGGACCTGCAATTACCCAGACCTTTTTCCGAAGACGCAAAATAATGCTGCCAGTTGAAAATTTTTATTATACTTTTTTAGTTTGATAACGATATCACTAAAATTTAGCACTTCCATAAACTCCAGGAAGGGACTTGTCTTAATGTATCTTTCCCAAGAATACAACAGAATAGCGCGAGTAGGTTTTGAAACAACTACGAGGGGCGTTTAGAAAGTAATGCAAACAGGTTTTGTTTCATGACATTGAGTTTTAAAGGTACACAAATCGCGCTTCCCAAGAAAGTATATAGCATGAGCATTTCACAGTTACTTCTCGATGTAATCTCCAACTTTCCGAACCGTCTTTTCCCACCTTTTAAAGAGTGCAAATATTCTTTCATTGTAAAATTCTACAGGCTGCGTTTTTAAACACTTCGTAATAGCAGTTTTGACCTCTTTATTACTGGAGAAATGTAGTCTCCTCAAACTTTCTTTGAGGGGCCCAAAAAAATGGAAGTCAGACGGTGCCAGGTCTGGCGAATATGGGGATGTAAAATTGTTATCCGGCCAAAGGAGCTGATGACCTTACAGGTTTTGAGGCTGGTGTGAGGCCTAGCGTTGTCATGTTGCAAAAAAACCTTAGACATTTTCAAAGCAGGTCGAGCTGTTTGTATTCTTGCTTTCAAATTTTTTAATGTTTCGATGTAAACATCTGAATTGTTTGTTGCTCCTTTGGACCTAAAGTCTACCAGTATCACACCAACATTATCCGGGAACACAGTCACCATCACGTTTCCTGCAGACTGCTGAGATTTGAACTGGTAGTGAGGTGGGATGATGCCATTCCATTGATACTCTCTTTGACTCTGGTTTAAAGTGGTGAAGCCAAGTCTCATCTCCGGTCACTGGCCTATTCGCTCAAAAAGGTTTTGTCACTATGGCAATACTCTAGAAGTTCAAAACAAGCTTGTAGGCGGGATTGCGTATAAGCCTCTGTGAGCTGCTTTGCGACCCACCTTGCAAACACTTTTGAATACCCCAGGGTATTCATAATTTTTACAGCACTCCGTGCACTTATTCCTAATGACTCAGCAAGCTCGTTAATAGTGATGCGTCTGTTTTCCTTAGTCAGTGCATGCGCCTGATCAATGTTAGCAGAAAAGAACTGTGAGCAGAAGATGGTTTTCCACTTCACCCACCTTGTCATTGTGCTGTAGTCTATCGCACCGTCACCATACACTTGCTTTAGCCTTCTGCTTATATTATGAACTGTTTCTCCCTCCGACAGTAGAAATTTAAGAACAACTCTTTGCTTCTGCCGAGATTGCTTTGGGACAATTATGCTAGTTTTACCTTCTAACAAAGAAGACATAGAGAGATTGCTTAAAATTTGAATTGCAGATTGCAAAAATTTAAATCCTTATTTTTTTACAAAATTTGTAAACCTTAGTTACCAATGTATAATCTGTAAAAGAATCAGATGTTAGTTAAATGAATGCTGCAAGAAATTAAATCAGTTGCATTACTTTCTGAACGCCACTCGTATATTGATTACAAGCACGGCACTCTAACTGCTCAAACAAGCTGCGGAAAATGAAAAATATTTGAAAAAAAATGGCTTAAACTTCCGTTAATGCAGTTTTTGAATTGGTAATTTTTGATTTTTTTCTATCGTGAATAAAAGCCTATTGAATTTCAACATGACAAGCAGAGCAATAAAAACTTAATTTAATCTTTCTTTTCTATATTGCCGTATTGGATTGGTTGTTACTTTGTGCTTTATGCAGATCACTATTGCAGGTAACAAGTCTTATTCCATCAATGAATTTGTCGTGAATTTTGTTCTTAAGGGCCTAATCACTCAGTTAGACTCACTTTAGGTTTTTTGTGTAGTAGTAATTTTACTGTTACTGCATTTGTCACCGGTCTCACAGCATTGTGTGTACAAGTACTTCATTTCTCAAAAAATCATTTGCTGACCAACTGGTCACAAAATTACTATATTTCATAAGAAACAAGAAAACCATCTTTTTTAAAACAAAAAAAATTATTTTTATTCAAAATTTACATTTTTTTAATGCTTCCTTTATTATCCGGTCAAGTAGGTTTGTTATTTAAAAATATGAACGGATAAGCAAAAAACTTTTTAAATGAATTCATATAGTCAAACCAACATAATTATACAGCATATTATACTGCGTATTTATTGTTTAGATGTACACTGTTGTAAAAGTGAATAAATTTTGGAATGTTTACAAGTAGATCCAAGTTTTTTCAGTAGATTTTGAAAAAATATTTGATTAATCTACTGTGATATGTACTACTACTGTCAGGGTTGCCAGGTAGTTGGGAAAATTTTTGGGCAGTATTAATCTGACATTTGGACATTTTTGCACGACTCAGTCGGCTTCCTGTTTTGCATTGCGTGCATAGCATGCAAATTAGTGCAGTGCTACGCTTCAGCACAAAGAATTAGCGACTGCAAACGATTTGCTGAACAGACAATTGTTGTCGTTTCGACCCAGAAAATCTTCTTTTGTAGTACGATTATTTATTTCTCTGGCTTTTTTGCTTCAATTGGATCACGTGACTTTTAGAGCCGCGTGCAAACACACACAATTTCGGCGAGATCACGCGCATGCGCGAAAATATCCGAATATGCCGATCGCCTTTTTTCAAATAAATCGTTCGTTTCTTCTCTTTTTGAAAAACTTTTTTTTCAATGTTAAGTTTAGATCTTTAGCTACTGTTAGCGACTAAAAAAGTTAAAATATTTTGCCACACTGTGGCACAAGAAAAAAAAAGACAATTGTTGAAGAAAAACTAGGGTCAATACTTTTATTTATTACTAACTCAATTTTTATTCAATTTTTATAAATTGCATATCATTTTAATCACAAAGAAACAAGCTTTTAGATGATATAAACTTTAAATTGCTCCTTAAACAAATACAACTTTGAATTGCTCCTTAAACAAATACAATCTAATTAATAAACTTGGAGAAAATTTTTGTCTTATTCTGTACCAAAAAAATACCTGGAGCAAAAGAGTAAAAAATATGGTTTATTTATTTCGCAACTTACAAATTCATTTTGTAGGAAGCAATTTACATGTTGTGGCAAAAATAATTATTAGCAAAGAACAGTCCCTCAAACCAAGTAGCCAATCAATTAGATAAAAGAGTAAAAACAAACAGACAAACAAGAGAAACACGTACTAAGCAAAAAACAATTAATAGTGCGCAGCACAATGACTGTAATATAGTTTTTATTGCAAAATTGTAATGTATATGATTAAATCTGTTTTATTCTTGGCTGAAGTTTATTTTTCATGTGTGATACCTTACCAACATTTCTTTAGAAAAAAAATCAACACAGCATTTTTTAGCAAAAGGAAATATCGATTTCAGCAAGACAGGTTTTATTCGATTTTTGGCTTTTGTCTTTGTAAATGCATCAGGGAAAAAAGGCCTTCCATGGTTGCGTAAGATACAGGAATGGACAGGCAATTCAAAGCATAATCTAAAATCTTTAAATTTCTTAGTTTTCACAGGCCACAGCATCTGTGCATTGAGAAACTTTAAGCCAATACTGTGAATTATTGTGGGGAACTTTACCTCAAATTCACTTAACTTTTCCAGTTAATACAAAGAATTTTCAAATATTGTGTTTGGATTTTGGTAACTATGCAGGTGTGTAAAAGGCCAATTTTTGAAACATGATCGATTGATCTGAGAAAGAAATTTTTTCAGAGAAAAATAGGAAAAACTTGGAAAAATATTTTTGGAAAAGTGACTCTCTTTTCAAGCTCAACTAAAAGTTTAAAAAAAAATCACGGCATCTGACTTTCAAATTGCAATTGCAACTAACAATCTGATTACTGGAAAACCCAACTGCTTCGCCTCTTTTCAGCTTCTCTAAAAGTACCTTGGACGCTGAAGTAAAGGTTACACTATAAGTTACCTAAGAGCTCTGTAAAAGATTTTCGTTTTTATTGTAAACTCGGGCACGGATGCTCTGGTGGAGCAACAAAGTATGGTTTCCTGGTTGTTCAAGATATCTCCAATTATTCTTTCTTCGCGCTGGCCTTCCTGCTTACTCTCACGGCCGAATATTTGAAACTACAATTTTAATTGGTTTCAATGATTTTGAATATTCTCTACCACCATTCTTCGGCACAACCACCTTGTTTTAGCATGCTTCATAAAAGGCATAGTTGATTGGGACTCCTTATCATCCTTATCCATAAATCTGAACAGCTCTTTGTATGTCTCTCTACAAAATGTAAATTCGCTATACCAACCTGGAATCTTGGACATAAGACAAGCTAACATTAGACGGTACGCTTTCAAATGCACTTCGAACGCACAGCTGCAAAAAAATGGCAAGTAAACTTTAAAAGAATTGCTTTAGGTAAATCTATCTTCAGCTGACTCCTCAAAGAGTTTTGTTCCCAATATTTGCGCTTGCTCCATCACAACGTAAGCCAAAGCAGTCCAAAAATTTCATGTTCATGGATTTCACTGCTTTTTTGAGCTTATCATATATTACCTCTCCAGTGGCTTGAACAATGCTGACTACTGAAATCAAAGCATTAACAAGTTTCTTTTCTTTTGACCGCAGTATTGGATTAAAATGATAAAAAGTTTTTTGACACTTACATCTGTTGATTCGTCAATTAGGAGAGAGTATATACCACCTGAATATCTTTCTTTAGGTCTTCTTTCATTGCAGGTGGAATGACTTTGGTGATAAGAGCGGAATGTTTGGTACGGTGAAGCTGAAAGTTTACCAAAAGCGATTCTTTGCCATATGCAGAAATGAAGGCAGAGATACAAGCCATACAGGCAACAAGCTGAAACTCAGGATTTTTTACCTGTTTTTAATGCAAATCATCTTGAAAAGTTGCCCTATTGGTTGAACTTGGTTGACTGCAGTGACCACCACTTTGTGTTTATCAGACTTTTCATGATCGGCAAAAGTACTGAGCTTGAGTTGAAAAAACGTTTAGCACAATTTGCACCAATCGTTCTCACTGCCGTCTGTTGACTTCTGTAGCTAATTGCACTTGGTTTCCTATGCTGCATTATATTTTCTAGCTGGAATTATTGCTTCTTTCCTCGGGCAACCCATGATCTACTAGAATAAAAAAAATTACTGAACAGAATCATTTAGACTAAATTAGTTTAATCATCCAATTCTTTGTTGAAGTTGCTGCGGGCAACAGGAAAGACAAATTACGAGTATAAAAATTGATCTGTGATTCTCCTTCATCTTTAAGTATTGCTCTACTGTTTATGTGACCAGCAACTGGTTAGCGGTGATGTAACAATTGTTAATCAGGCATTAGACAGAAAAGCTGCTTAGGGTTGACAATATCACGCTGGAGATACTCACAAAATCAATATCGAAAACGAGGCTAATAAAATTCAGCCAAATTAGAACAAAAAGTCAAGTGTCCAAATGATTGGCCGACCGGCGGACACAGTAGTTAAAATTGTAGCAATTTACAGTTTTTGTCCGAATTTTCGGCCACTTGGTAACCTTGATTGTTGTAATATAACAAATTACAGTACGTTGTACAAAATATAGCAGCCGGATAAACAAGGCACGGATAATCGAGAAAGCACTGTATTTATTTTTAAGCTTGCCAGAAATAATTTAGGTTTATTTATAAACTAACTGCAAACTATAATATTAAGTAGCTATAAGTGTCAAAAGCCGTATGATGAAGTGGTTAGTGTGCTGGACTTCAAAGCAAAATTCTTAAGTATAAAACTTAACTTGTAAGCATCATTGGTATTGGTCAGGAAAAAATTACGGAACATAAAGTGCTCATTACAAATCAGTATACAGATTGAAATCAAAGTTTTCTGCTGAAGCGAGCCCTTAAACGGAATAAAGCCGAAAGAAAAAAAGTGGTTACCAGTGTCAATTAAAAAACAAAAAAATCAAAATTTTTTGTATTTCACAAAGTTTAAACAACATATTTCTTCACTCTTACAAGAATAACTTCCAATTACAAAACAAATTCATTAATTTTTGTTCAAGTTAAGAAAAGCATAAAATAAAATAAGGTATCGAAAATTAAAAAAATAGACAACAACACTTTCATTAAAAATTTTTTGTCATTTACAGAAAATGGATAAAATAGAACAATAATTGGAATATTTTTAATTTTATGCTTTATTGCTAAAACATATGGTCTTAAGTCATAAAATACATACAGTTGTAAACATATATTAAACAAATAAAGTATTATGTTTTTATCTCTTATTCTCTTTTTGTCTCTGCCTGCTAGCGTAAAATCTAGTTTCGCCCGAAGATAAATTTTTTATGAATAAGATTCATCACCTTTTTGTTTTGACTTTGTTCCACAAATATTTTAGTACTTAAAATCTTTTTATATTTTCACTTCACCACAAAGAAAATTGCATAAGCACTCTGCCTTCTATACAGTAGATTACCTTATTTCAAAAAGCACCGGCCGGACTTTCAAAATCTTTATACCGGTTCCGTCGCCCCTGATTACACACACGTTACACAATTTTAGAACAACCAAAAATATTTCAAATGAAATTATTTTGGTAAAATTCAATTACTTATTTTAAGAATTTTGGGGAAAACCAAAAAAGAATAAGACTTTACCATGTGATAAAACGTCAGAAAGAAGAAAAATGATGGAAGTATTGCGGAGAGTGGAGAGATAGGACTATAATAAACAGCATAGAAATGGACAATCGGGAAGCAAAATTCCTTTGCACGATAGCTGTTTCGGTTATTGAAGTTTCGTAAGGGACGATTTGATTTTGCAAATTGCCAAAAGAATTTGAAAAGGTATAAAATTAGTAATAAAAATTTTTCATTCGGGTTTTTACAGCGGACTTTTTTCCAATAAAACTTAACAAAAGGTTTTGATTTTATTCTTCCAGAAAGTAAAAAAAACAATTTAAGTTTTTATATCGTAAAATGACTAAAATTTAGAGCTGCTTATTAAGGACGCCAAACATTGTAAAAAGGCGTAAAACTTTTTTTACATGCGAAAAGGTAAACTTATTAGATCAATTACTCGTGCCACCAGGATGGATTTATAAAATAATGGTCTTTATGTAGTTTATCTCCGTACACTGAAACTACACGTTTAGCACATCGTGCACTGTAATCGCCTAAAAGACAAATTTGTTTTGTTTCCCGATAATCGTCACAATGAAACCACAGATTTTTTTTCTAAACATTTATTAGGTCATAGTCGAAAATATTGCCATTTAACATGAAGAAAAAGTCTTTCCTTTGTATCTGTGTGTGCTTTCGTTCACAATATAAAGCGAAGGAAACTTATTGTAAAGCAAAAAATGCATTGCCTGAAGAAGCAGTTTCGAAAAACATTCATGTTGGCGAGGCAGCCCACCTTCAACGGAAAGAACGCGTTGCCAACATCGTTTTCGAAGCAATGCTGTAGCCTTCACCCGTGGTGACGGTGAGATCGATAAAATAGAAATCAATTTTGTTCGATTGTAAAAGACGCTCAAAAAACAAACAATAACTAACTTTTAAAGGATATAGTTGTTATAAGTCCATATAACGATTGTTCGCTTTTAAGTTTCATTTTGTGGATTATTAGTTGATATAGCATTTATTATCTTTTTTGGTTTTAAAATTTATTGGTTTAATCAACTTAATGTCTATACCTGCGTCAATAGCCAGTATTCTCTTTAGCACAGAGCCCGCACAAGTCTATATGGTATACCACAGCAAATCTTTGGGAACCAGTCCCCATCATTATTATAATACTGTATATACACATGATTTTGAACATATAATAATTTCTATGTTCAAGGTTTTATTATTTGTCTGCACCATAAATTTATTTAATGAATCACCGATCTTAGTTTCATCGCTTTTTTTATCAATTTTCAGTAAACACCGCCACTCAATCTATTGCTCATCAAGACAGACAAAAAATTACTCCGCCCTCCCTAAAATTGTACGAGTATAATAGTAACTTAATAATATCTATCTTTATAATTGACGCCTACAACTAAAAGAAATGTTTAGGAGATATGAAATCTATTTAGTGTCGCAGCCAGCACAAAATTTCGAGAGGAGCCAATTACTATTTCCTTTTATGAATAGGCGAAGATAAAAAGATACACTTTCAAACAAAGATGGAAAATTATTACATCCTTGACAAGAGATAGAACAAGAAAATTTGGAAAACACACAAAGAATGTTCTATCTCTACAAATAGAATCTATTTGAATAAGATTTTTAACCGCCCCCTGACGAGCTCAGGCAGGCGAAACAGTCTGTTGGGGCAAATAAAATTAATGTTAAATTAAAAAATTTTGTGGTCTGTAAGTTAATTATCTAACCGCTCTGACTCGACGTCATTGAGCACTTTCCTGATGAGCACCGACCAAAAAATTTTGAAAAATTTCTAAAAAATTAATTTATGTATTAATTTAAAAATTATTTTGTTTTGATGTTCTGTATCTTTGCAGTTTTAAATAAAAAGAAAACAGCTCAAATTTTTAATTTGTTGTTCTTTCATATTTTGCCCGCAATTGAAATTTTCAACACCCATTATATGGAGGTTTTTCGAAAAAAATATTTTTTTAGTATAAACGTGTTAACTTATATGAATACCATATTTTTTAAGGGTCTCATAAAAATTTAAATTTTAAGCCCCATAATATATTTCGTGTAACTATTGTTATATTTATTCAACTTTGTGTATCTATTGAACCTAGCGTCCTTTTATCACGTGTATTTTTTTTATTCAAAAACTTACAAATCAAATATTTAGTCCTTATTTTAATTCCTTAAAAAACGTAGTTAACGCAATATATTTTTTTAGTTATATATTACAATCACATAGTCTTTCCAAATGTTGATACATAATAGTGTGTATCTCAATATATAAATTTAATATACGTATAAAAAAAAGTGACACTTCCTGCTGTTATTGACATGTTCCAGCGTTGTAAGCTTAATGTCTTCCTGTTTAAAAGGTTGAAACTGAACTTTTTTGTAAATGATTTTTTAGAAAAAAACAATGATTAATAAGAGAATTAAAAATCAGATTATCAAATACTGAGATGTTTTTGCTGCTTAATTTTTCTCACATCTAGATGGTGCACGGTACAGCATTATTATTTTTGTTGTTGACTTCACTAATTATAAGCTATATGTGTTTTGGTTTTGTTATCACTATATTTTGTTTTTATTATCACTAATCGAAGTCGAAAGTAATGCAATGAATTGTGATTTAAAAGACTTAAACTGCTGATGTATTTTGTTCCTGTTTCAAAAAAAGCGCAAGTTTTTCACGTGCACATGTATCTGTAGTGAGTGACCTTACTTTTTTTTAAATAAAAAATCTTGACGTTGAATGCCTGTAGGCACATGAAGAAAAGAATAAAACGCAAGATTAAAAATATATAACTTTTGAGATGACCATATTTTGGAATATAGCAAATTTTTTTTTATAATACAAATGTCTTAATTTATTTGTTGCTAATCATCCAAAATAAGCTTCGTAATTGTTACGCAACAGAAAAATTAAATGTTTTTAATAGGTACAATTATTAGCAAAAGTTTAAGGCCAGATCAAATTTTTGCTACTTATCAGAAATTATTTCTTGTGAATGCCCTTTCAAACAACGACGACGAGAAAATATCTCTACCAGATCAATTAATTACTTATACTGTTAGTTTATTTTACTTGTGAATTTAAACAGAAACTTGGAACACTTAAATTAAAACAGTGACTTGCAATTTTAGTACCTGTTGTGTCTTTCTTTGGTTTTTATCACTGCTTTAATGCAAATTAGTTTCTCACAATAGTCTTGAGAAATTTCTTTTACTTATATCTCTTTTAATCCTTGATTTATAAAGACAACAATCGAAGGTTGTTTATCTGTGTCACAACTTTATTTGGGAATTCATGAGGATCAGTTGAACTAGTTAACCCAAATACCTGCGCTGAAATAAAGCTTTGCTTATTTTTATTTATAACAGCTTTAGAAATAGTTTTCCGCAAGACCGAAGTTCTTTAAACATTAGGTTTTGGATAAGTACAAATGGATTATTTAAAAAACTTCTCCCTAAAGATAAAAAGAAACCGGTTTTTAACTATAAAGAATATATTTCGCTGTTCTTGATACCAGGTGTATTATTAAAATCTTGTTCATGATGTTCTGGTAAAATTTGAATTAAACTGCTGTTGATTCTTCATGAAAAGGTAAAAACAATAATAAAAAATCAACGTTTCGGTATACTATGATTCAGTAAACCTTCATCAGAACATTAAATGAAACTCAAACATCATCTGCAATAAAATCACAGTGGTGCAAAAAAAAAGAAAAACAAAAAAGAAAATTACATTTGTGATCTAAAATGACATCAAACGGATTTAAAATTTTAAATTATGATAAGCAGTTTGATAAAAACAACTGGTTTTGTCATTAAAAGCATAATTATTTGAATTCCGGTCTGATTTTTACTCCCGAGTGCCGTTTTGTTTGTGGAGGTTTTTCTATAATTACTTGGATAAAAATGAATTTACACCCAACTCCCTACATGTTCCATGTCGTTTAGACCAGGGGTTCTCAATCTTTTTAAGCCTGCGCACCGGTCGTCGTTTGAAGGGCATCCACTCCAGGTCAGACACAAACAGGACTGGGGCCGAGGGTTTATTTTTTTACTACCCCAGACCGCTGAACTGCCTGAATCAGATGGTGGCAGTGGTGTTATTAAGTCAGCATCGAGTTTCGTCATCCAAACCGTCAGACTTCGTGCTCCATGTGGTGCCCGATGCATAGGGCACGCTGTTAGAACATGGTCTACGGTTTGCTCATAGGCGCCACACTCGCAATTTGGTGAAGGAGCGAGACCTCATTTGTGCATGGACGAATGAAATCGCACAACACCAGTCCACAGGCGGTTGAGCTTAACCCAAGCTGCTCGGGGTAAGCCCATCCCAACAGGCCTGGCACCGGTCCGGGGCACAAAAGCACGGAGTCCTTCTAGTTTGCAGAAGAGTGCAACAGTGCTAAATCATCAGTCCCCTACAAGTTCTTCTAGTTTCCAGAAGAATGCAACAATGCTAAATCATCAGCATAAGCAAACTTTCTGGAAATCATGGAAAGAATTAAGATGGTACGTATAGATGTTAAATAGGAGGGGAGCCAAGACCGATCCCTGAGGAACGCCGTTTTTAAGACGGCGTAGCCTGCTTTGCTTGCTGTCACCGGTGGTAAGGGTAAAACTTCGATTTTGGAAAGCTCCATAATCATTCTGACGATGTGCTTATCCGGAAGTAGTCTCAGCAGCTTGCAGGTAAGGCCACGGTGGCAGACAGTGTCATAAGCACCTGTCAGATCGACAAATACGGCACCGGCCTTCTTTTTAGCCTCAAAGAATCCTCGATGTTCTGGGTTAGCAGAACAACTTGATTTAGGGTTGACTTCCCGTGTCGGAACCCAGCCTGCTCTTTAGGGAGCAGTGGATAGATTAATGGCTCAACGCGGGTGTAGATAATCCTCTGGAGGATCTTGTAGGGGACACAAAGCAGAGATATCGGTCGATAACTCTTTGGGTCCCCCACGGGCTTTCCTGGTTTTGGGGTCGCGACCACAAGCGCTCTTCTCCAGATCTTGGAAATTTTGAATAGGCGCCAACAAGAAAGGAAGTCACGAAACCAGGACTTCAAAGCAGCTGCAGCATGGAGTATAAGCTCTGAGCAGATGGAATCAAATCCCGGAGCTTTACCTGGTTTTAAATGTTGAAGGGCAGCAGTAAATTCTTTCTGTGAAAAATTGTCAAAGATATTTACTGTGTCTGGTGTTGTGGCCCTCCAAAGGTCAGATACTTCTTGAAAGACAAGTCGAGATGACCTGCGATCAATAGTCTCGTATTTCCCGTTTCTAACCAGCTGAGATGCAATAGCATCGGCTGAAACGGTACAGTGACGAGGACAGTATCGGGACCTACCAGTAAGGTTGTTCAAAATACTCCACGCTTTTCGACTAGAGTGTGAGAAGTCAATGCTCCGAACTGCCTCGGACCATCGATCCCTAAACTTTCTGTCAAGCTTGGCAAACAGAGCTGTAGTAGCCAAACTTGAGTCGTCTCCCTGAAGAGACTGCAGAAAAGTTTTATAGAGGGATTCACACTTTGCATCCCAACACGGAATATAGTCATTTCGATACCCGCGTGAGATAGTCTTTTTGACTGCTTTCTTAATGATGTTACAGAAGTCCTGGTAAGCTGCATCTACATTAAGTGAATCAGGCGGCAACAAAGTCTTTGCGAATTTATTCGTCAAACCAATGTAGTGACTCCATTTGGCCTTGCGGAAGTTCCATCGCTTAACAGGCATGCTTGGCACTGCCATAGCAAACCTTGGCGGCATAATAAGCGAGGGTCGATGTTGTGACCTGGGGAACTTGTCAAGGAAACGTCTATCCGGTAAGTGACTGTTAGGACCTACGCTAGCGAAAGCTAAATCTGGATTGGTGCCAGTGTTCCAGCGGCCGGAATAAAAACTGGCAGCGTCCTTGGCATTATATAAGAGGCAAGACAATTAATACTTGCCCAGCCAGCGATGCACTCACCCTCCTGACTGTTGTCATTGTAACCCCAGTCAGCATGACGACAGTTAAAATCGCAAGCGTAAAGACAGGGGTGAGGATACACTGGGAGATCCAGGGTTCGCAATCGCGTTGTCTGTGGTTTGTAGACGTTGACTATTTTATAGCCATCAACGTCCACACACAACCACTCGATCTCCGATGTCGGTGGAGATTGGTCCAAAAGCGTGTAACTCAGTCGCTCATGGACAAACGTGGCAAGGCCATGTTTCCTGCTTAAAGAAGACCCAGCTAGTTGGTAGTTCGGAAGTACCAACTTCTCTGCATCAGTGCAGTGGGTCTCCCGCAATAGGATGACGAGTGCCTCATACTGCATAGCAAGGTGATGAAGAACGTTCATCTTGCTTGCAGTGAGGCCTTCGATATTCAGCTGAAGAATAGTGGGTCTTCGGAACTTGTTGGCAATGTGCCCTGAAAAGGGCAGTTTTATCCTGGCATTGTCCCGTCCTGAAAAGGACATTTTCCGATTAGCAGACCCACACTGAACATCGGAATGGGTGGATACCCTTTCGTTTGGTAGGTCCGGTTTCGGTGTGTCATCTTTACACCAATGAACAGACTTACTTAGGCTGGGAGAAAGTACCTACCATCTGGGCCAGCACCGGTAATATATTCAAAAAAATTTGGGGGGCCAGTAATTTCTTTACGTTTAAAAAAATTGTAATAAACGCAATAAATCGATAAAAAAAATTTTTATTAAAACAAAAGTAAGCATTTAGCATCAGAAGAACTCTATTTGATGTGAAATTTGCTGCTGTCTTCTTCATATAATACGTAGTAAACATGGTTTTATTGAAGTGTTTGAATGGCAAAGTCAGGAAAGCCAGAAGAGGGGGGACACAGTGAGGTAGAAAATTTACAAGAAGGTACAAGATACTTTTTGATATAATTTCTTTAAAATTATACTTTCGAAAATTTCTTTCTTGATTAGTACTAATTTCTGATTGGTTCTTTTATGACAATACCAGACTTTCCATTTTTACTACTCCTATTTACGCGTAAGTTTAAAATTGTAGATTTTTGGTTACAATTCCAAATTTGATAAAAAGTACTTCGTGAAATTCTTATCTTTTCCTGCTCAGTCTTTTCAAATGACTGTCGTAATTCAGTTGAAAGATAGTCCGGCACCATTCCTCTCAAATAACTAGAGACCAATTTCTTAATGCATTTTTATACTTTTTCTTCACCACTTCTTTGAAACCATTAGTTTTGTTGCACATTGTAAATTTATTGATGCAATAACGTAGAGAGTTATTAAGGTCTATCAAGCGACTAAATATATCTGCTAAATATGCAAGTTTGCTTATCCACATTTTATGGAATAAAAATTATTTTAATGGGAAATGTTATTCACGTAAAAATTTATTTGCTTTTTCCCTCAACTCAAAAAAACGTGCAAGAGCGCGTCCTCTCAAAAGCCATATCACTTCTGCATGAAAGATGAGATGGCGATTTTGTGCAGCCATACGCACACAGAGTGCCTCAAAAGGCCTTAAATACAACACTCAGTCACGAGTAATTGATAATCTTAACTGGTCGGATCTTAATGTCATTTAATTCAAGTGACAGTTTCTGGGAGGCTATATGTTTACAGCGATACATGCGATGTGTGGACAGCAGATTTTTGTTTGAAACCTTTTATTTTTAAAGTTGCACTCTAATGACAACCAGCCATGCTGACAACTTGGTCAGTACACAACCATACACATTTTCCCCAATCTCGCCTTGATCTTGCATTTAGTTATAAAGGAAAATTAATAATTATTATGAATATTCTTCTGAGATTGTTCTACTTTTGAACTCGTAGGGCCTCCTTAAAGTGTAAAATTAAAATAAATTTTTGCGGACCGGCGAAAAAGCTAATGTGGACCGGCACCGGTCCGCGGACTGGCGATTGGGAACCATTGGTTTGGACCAATCCATGTTGGTCGACGCAAAAGGTACAAGTAGTAAATATCAAATTTTAAAAACTCTTTAAAAAATTCTAAAATACATTTTTAAATTATTTTAACCCAACTAAAAAAAATAACTGAGTTTTATTACTGTAAAACAGTAGTGTACAATATCCTTTATGTATGTTTTTTTGACCGATGTTAACATTGAAATTTAAAATCTTTATAAAAATTTAAAAGAAAACATGTTAATGTCTATCTAAAAAATAACAAATATTCCAACTAACCCCAAAACAATAATAATAAAACGTTCAGAGTTGGTCTCAAGGTATTAAAACTGGAGAAAATTTAAATCACAAAATTTTATCTAAAATGATATATCTTTTTAAGTTATTTTTAAGGATACTTAAAATATTCCTAACTTTACATATTGGATTTACCTTACCGCTACACTTCGCCTTTGTTAATACTTTAATGCCAATCAATGGCACATCCAATATCTTGATTATAAACTCAATCAGGTATCATAAACCTTATATTAAGCAAAAATGACCGTTTTATATTTGGGTTCTCACGCACGCACCACTTAATTTATATTTCTTGCAGATACCGCTTTTTAATCATTGACATCGGAAGTGATGGACGAGATTCTGATGGTGAAATATTTCAATTTTTACCCAAGCTTTATTCAATGGAACGTTACCCTGCCGAGCCATGCCCCTTTATACGATGGCGAACCACAAGTTCTGTAGTGTTATTTGGCCAACGAGGCATTTTCTATAACTAAGGGTTTGCTTATTGCGGCCTTACCATGGAAAACATTTGCAGCTAAAAAAAGTGCATTAATTCTTGTCTTTTGCGTGCTTGCCTAGTTGTTGAAAGTGTTTTTGGTGTTTTATCTCAACGTGTTCGTGTTATTTTACTAATGCCAATTGCTGTATGCGTCAACGTGGCAAACTTAATTGTCAAAGCGTTATGTAGTCTTCACAAATTTTTAAAGCGCGATTTTACTTTGATGTATGACGCTACAGGCAAAAGGTCTCTGGGTGGTAGCGTCGAGTTACGTAAGTAACTGCCTTTTAGAAGGAATGCCCGCTGCTGCTATGAAGTTACACTTTGCAGAATGTTTTATTTTCTTTGATTTTGTGGCGTTTCAACAATTTCATTTTTAATTTTAATAATACATACTAGCGTATTTTGCCCAAATTTACATTGTATAAATTTTTTTTGTATCATCATATCAACTATTAATCAACCTGAATCTCAACAACGTCGGAATTGTTGACCAATTACCCTGACCTGCTTTCGGACATGTCAAGATGCTGTCCGTTTTAAATTTTTTGATTTGGTTTGACTAAAAATCAAACCTACTCTACGGTTAAGCACAGTTTTTTGGACGGTGTAGGCTAACAATAAAGAAATTAAACAACATGACGCGTCGCTTATAATAAGGATACAGTATATCGAGTATAAAAATTAAACGGAAACCATGTCGCTTGTGGTCGCCATCAAAATAACATTTCTTCGCGCTAGTATAACCCAAATAATATTTGTTCTAAATCTAGTAATGTCCTCTCATCAACGTAACCAACCTAACATGGTTAGATAATTAAATTTATCTGCCATTACGAATAAAGTTTAACCGATTCCACTTATAAGCTTTCGACTTTAGAAAAGAAATCGAAAAATCGTTTGACAAAATGATAAATAGGGTTAGCATTTTGTTTTGTTTTTGTGCTTTTAAAAATATTGTCTTTTCAATGTGCTTACATGTATTTCTAAAAAATGTGCTTAGAATAAACATTTAGTAGCATTTCTAGAAAACAAACATACTTATTTTTCAGGCCATGACTAGTGATAAATAAAAAGATTTTTACATTAAAGATTATTTGGAATTAAAAATCGAGGAGAAACTTTAGTCTTTGGTTGAGGTTTCCAGAAATAATTAAAAAACAATCATAACTTGTAAGTTTTGGTGCTTCCTCACTTTGGTTAATTATCCAAGCTCATTTTTATGCGATTTCGTATGGTAACTCAGATTATAGTTCAATACAACTGAAACTAAAATAGCATACAAAGAATAGTCAATAAAATTAAACTGGAATAGCAAGAAAAATTATTTGTATCAAAGAACTTTACTCTTATTTTAGTTTACTGCACTTTGAAGGTAAGCTAATTTGAATTTAGAAAGCTAGATTTATTAAATGCTCAAGATTTGAGATTTAGTTTGTCTTTTGGTTTTAATGGACGGTGTGGTCGTAGCCCTGGCGGTAAGCCTATAAGCCTAATTTAATAAAGAATGAACAAACAGGTACATTACCGCGAAGAGTAGAGAAGCTTGCTAGAAAAATGTTAATAAGCAAAAATACAGTGACTTTAAAAATAGAGCTTATAGACTATAAAGTTCTTTAATCCTGTTCTTCTCAACCTTTTTCGAGCTATTGAGTCCTCAACGCCGGGGCTTCAGAAGCCCACCAATTAAAAATTTACAACTCCAAAACTACTTAGAATTGATTTACACTGAAAGTGGAAGCGGAAAAATCAAGCGGAATGGCGGAAAGCGCAAAAAAAATCAAAGCGGAAAGTTAATTTACACTAAAAGCGGAAAGTTAATTTACACTAAAAGCGGAAAGCGGAAAAAAACGCCAAAGTGCACAATTTTTCGTGCTTGGCGGAAAAATTTTAATGTTGAAATATTTTAACTTTTTACACTTTCTGCTTCACTCAAATAGAGTACAAAGGACTGGCAGGTCAACTGGTATTAATTGTATTAAGGTAGATAAGTGCGGTTTTAATGTTATAAAAACTAGATATGGCCAATAAGTTAACCTTTTTCTTACAATTGTTCCACAAAGGAAACAAATGTTTCAGAGCTGTTTTAACACCCTTACTATTAGTTATACGTAGATAGTGTAATGTTGTTTGTGTGTTGCTAAGGAGTTGTTTTGCCATATTGACCAACTTAATGAAAAATACTTTGCGCATATGAATATTCATGTGATCGCCATTTTAATGAAAATTGCATTTTCGATGTAAGGCATACTTACGAATCTATAAAAATCTTTGTCGTTTTCAAAACGCTTCTAGCGTGCTATCATATTTAGTAGACACATTTGGTCACATGCAAAAAGCAATCTAAAATATAGATACTGGGAAGAGTAAAATTTATCTGAAAAATTTTTGTTTCTTTTGTGGAACAATAGCGGTTTTCCGGACACAATTTTCTGATTTTCAATTGCAATGTCTTGAAATACATTGACCTTTTTCTTTCGCTAGGAAAGGTAGCAGTTTTCATATAAAACTATCTAGCTGTGATTTCAATGCAATCGATCGAAATTTTATTTGTTTTAGGATTAAGTTCATTGCTTTACTTTTGTGACGTCACAGAGCAGATTACCGAGAAATAACGTAAGGGTGTTGCTATATTTTCAAACTCTCAACGAGCAAAAAACACGTTTATCAACAGTTTGTTTTAAGCACAGTAGCAGCAAAGTTTAGAAAATTGGGTCAAACATGGATACTAGAGCTTTTTACGGTGCAAGAAAGTAACACATGTATCAATGTTGGCAGAAGTCATCGAAACTGTAGAAAATGCAAAAAATGTAGTCAATGTTGTTGCATTGCCGCCTGAGGCAGGAGGCTCTGGTAGCCAGGAGAGCAATGTTGAAGATGTTGCTGACAGTATGGAAGAAATTTTTAGCCAGCTGGGGAACTTGAAGTGGAGGAAGACTTTGGGAGTGATCAAGAATAAGAAACGACTCTACCATCAACTAGGAAGAAAGACTCTACCATGACGCTGTGCCTACTCAAAGTTCAACAACACCGTGAAATAGAAAGTAATGTTGCTACTGAACTGCCACTGGATGTACACTTCGATGGTGTAAATCACTTCTTTGGACCTGCAACAACCCAAGGTCGATATAAAGTGTGCAAAAAAAAATACAAGAAGTATGTGCACAATATGCAACATTCGTCTCCATGGGAAGCGTGATGAGACTTGTTTCAAAACTTATACTCGTTGCTAATGCGTAAGCACAAATAAAGTATACTTTTTCCACAACTTGGGTGTTTCTGTAACCTTTAACGGAAAAACGTACTTCTAAGTTATTTTTTATTTATTTCCATTTTTACTCACAATTAACTTGAAATCAATCATAGTGCATGTAGAAATAAAGATTGTGAATAAGGAAGCAGCGACTAAACGAAGTACGTTATTACATGGTCGCCGTACCTTTGAACAAAGCGATGTGATGTTAATAAGAAAAGGAAAGCGAAAAGAAGTAATTAATACACACATCCGAGCCATATTCAGAGAATGTTGTATAATCATGGGTGGGAGAAACAACAAACTCAAAGACCAAAAGGGTCTGGACCAAAAAGGGTCAGGCAGGCAAAGAAACCCACCAAAAGAAATCCTGCCACGGGTCAAAAGGACCATTTCAAAAGCATATGGCTGGACAAAAAATAACAAACAAGAATAGGTGCAAAAGAAGTAATTTATGTGAATTTTCATCGAACTGGACGGGCCGTAATGATCTGGATGTTGCCTTTAAAGTCGCATCAGGCTTTTATCACCCTCAATTTTTTTGTCCAATTAGGTGGAGTTACCTGTAATAATTAAAACCAGCAGCAGATGTTTTAAAAGTTGTAATGTCTATTATCATTAAAAATTACGTTGCTATAAGGTGCTTTTGAAATTCTATTCGAAATTTACTATATGATTTTATCTGTTTAATGCTTGATGGGACTTTATTCCAAGCAAGAGAACCTCTGTATCTTAAAGATTGTTTAGTTATAAATAATCTACAAAATGAAGAATAGAAATTGGACTGGCTTCTTGTACATTTAGTGAAATTGTCGCTTACCAGGTTATTTTGAAAAAAATGATCAAAACATGGTGGTAACATGCCTTTTATGTATTTATACATAAAACAAGTTATTTCTAATTTGGTTATTTGATCAATTATCATTATTTTGTTGTTTCGCAAGATGTCAGTAACGTTAGCTCTGTGATGTAATCCAAATGTCAATCGTATAAATTTATTAGCGATTTGTTGAATTTTTGAGGCTGTGGTTTTATTACCCATATGACAAGTTGTAATGCAATATCTTATATGACTGATTATCAGGGAGTTGTACAATACAAGCAACGTTTTTTTGTCAAAGTGTTTTGAAATTTTTTTGATAGTACCATAACTTACGCAGATTTTTCGTAGAACAAAGTCCATATGCAATTTCGAACTTAAATGTTCATGAAATATTATTCCCAAAAATTTCGTTTTTGGTTGCTGAGAAATAAATTTATTTCTGATTAAAATTGTCAGTTTTTTTGATGGAGGCTTTGTTTTGGGTGTGCGAAAGATCACATAATGTGTTTTGTCAGTGTTTAGAAATAACTGATTTGCTAGAAGCCACTTTTCTATGTTCACTAACTCCTTGTTTGCAGCTTCATATAAGGTTTCATAGCAATTACTTTTTAAAAATATGTTAGTGTCGTCTGCGTACATGATGCATTTTCCTAAGGTCAAGCAATTATTTAAATCATTTACATAAATTGAGAATAGTAAAGGACCTAAAATTGAACCCTGAGGGACACCATATTTTATTGACTTAGTATTGGAGCAGATATTATTTATTTCAACTAATTGTTTTCTGTTACTAAGATAGCTACAAAACCAATTATGTGCTACACCACGAATTCCACAATGCCATAATTTGGATAATAAAATTTTATGATTAATGGTATCGAATGCTTTAGATAGATCAAGAAATACGCCTAGTACATGTTCTTTATTTTCAAAAGCTTCAGCAATATTTTCAATTAATAATGAAGTTGCGTGACTAGTTGAGTGATTTTTTCTGAAGCCAAATCGATATTTATAAAAAAAGTTTTGTTTTTTTAAGAATAATACTACACGATTGTACATTAACTTTTCCAATATTTTTGACATGGAGCAAAATATGCTGATTGGGCGATAATTGCATACATTAGTTACACTACCCTTTTTATGAATTGGTGCTACTTTTGCAGTTTTAAAGTCAGAGATAAATTCACCACAAGCTAACGAAAGATTAAACACGTGTGTTAGAGCTATTAATATATTGTCTGGTGTGCTTTTTAAAATAGTTGGGGGAATTTCATCAATGCCAGTACTTTTTTTGCCTGAAGGTTACTGATTAGTTTTTTTATTTCAATTAAACTAGTTGGATAGAGATAAAGTGTGCTCAATGTGGGAGATTGCGTAAATGTTTGAAAACTATGAGATGTTCGGGGTAAATCTGATACTAAATTATTTACAACATTGACAAAGTAGTCATTAAAATTATTAGTAATCTGGAGAGAGTCATTCACCAAATTATTGTTTATGGATATGGAAGAACATACAGATGATTTAACTTTACCTAATTGTTTGTTTATATTTTTCCAGGTCTCTTTTAAATTATTACTTAATTTCTTAAATGTTTGTCTAAAATAACTCTGTTTTTTTTCTTGTAAGGCGCGATTGTATGTATTTCTTTCTTTATTGAAGTTTGCTTTATTTAAAACACTCCTATTTTTCAAAAACTTTTTAAAACACTTTTTTTTTTTAAGCATTAGTAAATAAAGATCATTATCAAACCATGGCTGCTTATTTTTGTTTTCAATATTTTGCTTGATAAAAGGGAAGCAGTTGTTAAAAGTAGATTTATAACTGTCCATTAATAATTTAAATGCTAAATTAATATTAGTTTCATTTAGTATTGCATTAATATCAATATTTTCTAACATTTCATTAAACTTGGTTATATTTTGGGGGGTAAAAGATCTTTTTTGTTGAGGTCTATACAAATTCTATTTATTAAGATTAAAACACATATATACTGGTAGATGGTCAGAAAGTGGATTTAAAATGACTCCTGATTTTATGGGCTGATGGTGTAAATTTGTCCAGATGTGGTCTAATACTGTTGCACTTGTATCTGTGATGCGCGTCGGTTTGTTAATAACTGGGAAGTAATGACCTTCAAGCATCATTTCAATAAAATTGCATACATGTTCGTTATCTTGATTTGATAAATCATAATTAAAGTCTCCAGTGATAAAACATTTGTTTAGTGATTCATTACTATTATGGATACAATTGTAAAGATTATTCAAAAAGTTTTCATTTAAACGACTGTCATTAGAAGGAGATCTATAAATGTTACCACAGAATAAATTTTCATTATGTAATTGAATTTTTATAAAAATTGATTCAAAATTTTTTTCATTCATTATTGTTAATTCATCAATTAGGTTAAATTTATAGCAATTTTTAATATATAAACCAACTCCACCACACTTAGTAATTTTTCTGCTGTTAGAGATAAAATTATAATTTTCAAGATAACAGTATGGGCCAGGTGAATTATTCTGAATCCATGTTTCAGTTACAGCAATTATGTCTGGTTTGGGGTTTAGATTATAAACAAAGCTTTCTAATTTACTAAAATTTAAAGGATTAGAGAGTGACCTAATATTAACACAAATAATAAGAAAACTATTACAAATTTTTTTATTAAAGATCAATGATTTTGTAGAGTGAATTTCCAAGTATTGCTCTTGAAAGTGATGACTATTTGGGTCAATTAAGTTATCATGTTCTCTATTTTCAGAATTACTGTCATCAACAAAAATTGAATTTAAGTTTTCAGCATTAAAATATTTTTTAGATTTACTACTTACAATTTTTTCTTTACCAGAATTATGTGAAACATGGAAATTTTTATGTTCATAAGAATTACATTTACAGTAAAAATTATTTGAGGGTATTGCTTGGTTGTTAAGTATTTTAGCACATTTTTTATGAAAGTGAGCTAAACATGTTTGGCATTGAATAGGCACAAAGTCTTTTCTGATTGTTTTTTGGCAAAATTTACATACAAGTTTTCTCAAAGTCATAATATTTAAGATTTATGTTGCACAAATGAGTAATATAAATAAAACAAAAAATTTAAATTAAAATAAATAAATAATAATATGTAATAAAATAAACAAAAAGTAAAAAAAATACAAAGAAATAAAACACAAATTTTTAATTGATTTTAGATGTATAATATGAATAATTATATAAAGATAAGCTAAAGTTAATTTCAAGAAAATTATGATGTGTCATGGTAAGGTTAAATCAAGTATTGTATTAGTTTTGGTTATTGAAACTACTAGTTAATTAAGAAGAAAATCTTATCTTATTAATATCGGATAGTTTAATAATAGCTTGTTTCTTACCTTTGAATGAACAGTATACAATACCTTTCATGCTCCAGACATTGCCAAAACCAAATACCTTTCTGGCTTCCTCCACAATCTTTTGTCTTTTTTTGGTTAATGACTCAGTGATTGATAGTTTGGGTCCATTTGATGTTTTTAGGTTCTTCTTATGCGAATATATCATATTCCTTATTGACCTGCGAACAAATTTAATAATAATTGGTTTTTTGTTGGTTTTTGAAGGAAGAGAGAGACAAATATCAATATCAGAGTCACTAACACTAGTAGGCAAATTTAATCTGGTATTTAATATATTTAGCACATACTTCTCAACATCAATGCTACTTATCCTGTGATCTATATTGTTCCCATGCAATATGAGACAATTAGATCTTCCATATTGTTCTAAGTCATCTAGATATTGTTCCTGTTTCTCCACCATTTCTGCCAACTGTCCAACTTCAACTTTAATAGAATCAATAATAGTTGATAATTTCATAAGTTCCTGATGCTGTTCCATTTTTTTCTTTTTCACCTGCAAAACAATTACAAGAAGCAGTATAATGGTCTTTTTTAAAATAATCTTTTTCATACTTATCGTGTCTTTCCCTGACCTTGTTTAACAGTTCCATTACTTCATCAAGTTTCTGGTTCGCCATTGTTTTAAATATTTATCAAAATAATTTACCAATAATAACAAAAACCTTTAACCACTTAAAATCACCACTTACACCGTCATGTACCTTAATCAAATAGAATGTACCTTAATCAAAATAGAAAGTTAGTACAGAAATATATTGTAAAAATTGAAAAAACATTTACAGTAAACCTCCAATGTTCCACAAAGGGAACATGACGTAACTTACGGTAAAAACTTGTTACGAACCTAAAACTTTGCGAAAAGGTTATTTATCACAACAAGGGCAAAATATAAATCCGATCAGCGGAACTATAAGCGGTAAAATAAAGGTTAATGTTATTTACTTAAATTTGATTTCTATAAAATCTTAGGCATTTAGCTGGTTTGGGATTATGTCAAACACAAATAACTTGCATATTTTGGCATAGAAATGTGGTCATTTATGCCTTGGCAAACTTTTTGTGGATCAACTAAATTTTAAAATTTTATTAAATTTTGAAATATAATCTATTTGTGCACTTTATGTCTAACTTTTTTATTGTTTCAAAAAAAATACTATAATTTTTAAAAAGAATTTTAATAGATTAATATTAAATTTCACCTTCATTTATCAAAGCAATAACTAGGTATCAATTAAAAATACGTTATTTAAATTGCAATACATTACGGTAATACAATAGTAAACTGTTTAGCATAATCAGTCATCATATCAGTGTCTAAAAGTATATGGGTCCTTTCAAGAAGTCACCGTAAGTGACTAGTTCATGAAACTAAACTGTATCTGCCTTTTGGTTACTATTGCTTTTTGAAGAGGTCCTTTTCACTTGGTTTCTTTATTATTTCATTCTTGTTTTGTACGGAGGATTTCAGGTTAGTATCACCAAAAAATTGTTTACGGTGACTTCTTGAAGACACTCAAATAGATTTACTTAATAAAAATAAATAAAAAAGATAGTGAATCACCAATTCACACAAAATATTCTTTCACGTTTATGTAGCAATTGATCTCTAATACTAAAGTCCAATAAGTTTAATTATTTCTTAGAGTTATTTATTAAAAGTTGACATTGTTTGACATAATCTTAGTGATCAACTCAAGATCTGTTTTGAATTATGCTCAGTTGTGTTTTAAAGCTTAAAATGAATTTGTAGCAATGTAATAAATGCATAAGTTTTTAAAGCTTAAGGATGCATTTCTATTACATGTTGTTTTTCATTTAAACTTTTAAAATCAATTTTAGTAAAGCCAAAAACAATAGTATTTTTTTAAATACCTATTACCAGTAGCCTACTTTATTTTTAGGTGAGTTTATATTATTTTGATAAACTATTTAACTTATTCTATCATAATTCCAAATTTTGTTAATTTTGATTGAGTAAAAATAGTTCTACAAAATATTGTTATTATAATTATTTTTCACATCATGATAATGAATTTTATGTTGCAGGTAGATTAAGTAAAAAAAGTATTTATTGCCAATACAACAAATCAAAAATATCATCTAATGATATTTTAAAATATTTAGTTGTTGGATGTCATTGGCTTGGATTTAAATTGATTTATTGAAAATATTTTTTTGTAAATAAAGAAAGAATAAAATTACTATCTTTTTAGCTCTGAGCTTGTGCACTGGAATTACAACCTTTCCATTTAGCCTTTCTCAAATGGAATTTCACTTTTAAATTGCTTACGTTATTTTTCTGAACAATTTTCACACAACTTTATTTGTGCATGCATGCTTCATGAATCAAACAAATTAAATCAATTAATGGTTTTTAAAGAAAATACTTTTTGTGCCTGCTCATTACAAATTCTTGCATTCCATCTAGTGTAAAGGCACATCCTCAAATTCAGTTATGTCCATTACTGGTTCTCTGTGCCAGCCATTCAAATAAAAACTTGAGTGATCCTGTTTTTGAGACCAAACTATTGCTATTTCTATTAAGCATGTCTGTCAATACAGTTAACTTTACAAAAACGTACAGTTTTGCATTAATATAAAACAAAGCTAAATATTATTGTTCACATAGTTCTGAGGTGGATATTGAAGTAGTTATTTTTTAATCCTCTAATAAAGCCAAACTTGATTCTGACTTTTGCATCACCTCCACTGCTTCCAAGATCTTCCATGGATTAGTGATGTGGTATTGTGTTTGTACTTTGTTCCAGGTTGCAGTTGAAAAGATTTATTGGTGTTGTCTATAATTTCTAGCACAGCCCATGGCCATTGTGGTGATGCATGAACTTAAGAATTTGTAATGTAATGTATATTTTTTTAGAGTGGTGATTTGCTTATTCTGAGCTGTGCCAGTTTTTTACCTACTGTATATGACATGTTAATGTTTTTTTTGAATGATTGTATGTAATGGGCATAATTTTGAGTTAATTAATAACAAAACAAATTTTGATGCTATTTTTCATTCATGATTTATTCTATCCTAATATTAGAATGCTCCACCAATTCTTCTATCATGTTATTGCTGCTTTTCAATGGTACAGCTTTTTGATATTTGTTTTTTATATTTTGGGATCTGATATGAATATCGCTTTAAACAAAGTCGATTTTTTCGGAGCCATAAGCTTTTCGTGACGCTCTCATCAGTGGCAATCGCGTCAAATGGGACGAACCAGAGAAAACCAAAGTATTTATAGTCTCAACAGTTGGGAGAAAGGTGCTGCAGTCTCGGAAAGGAGAAAGGCACAATTGCACAGTGTGGTGCAATACAGGATGTTCTCGGAAAGGAGAAACGCACTATGTGCAATAACCCAGGAGAAACACTATTACTCGCAACTTAGGTTATTTGAAAAGTTTCAATGTGTAAACAAATTCCTTTTGCTTACATAAAACCGGATGTTTGGTTTTGATAAACCAAACAGCCAAAGTAATAGTGTTTCTCCTGGGTTATTGCACATAGTGCGTTTCTCCTTTCCGAGAACATCCTGTATTGCACCACACTGTGCAATTGTGCCTTTCTCCTTTCCGAGACTGCAGCACCTTTCTCCCAACTGTTGAGACTATAAATACTTTGGTTTTCTCTGGTTCGTCCCATTTGACGCGATTGCCACTGATAAGAGCGTCACGAAAAGCTTATGGCTCCGAAAAAATCGACTTTGTTTAAAGCGATATTAAAATTCTGTACCACAAAGAAGCTCTTTACGGATCTGATATGACTTATATTGTCTTGAATGGTTTTGTATTGTCCTAAACTTAGATATAGTGTTGATGGTAAATGTTGCTGTTAGTAGGGGAGACTGGGGCATGTAGTAACAATTTTTTTTCTTTTTGCTATTTTTCCCATAATAAGTTTTTTTTCAAAATTCTTGTTTAATATAAAAATTTTAGATTACTGTTTAAATAATATCAAAAAAATAAATAATTTTCAAAATTTAGTGGTTAAAAGTATGATTTAAATATTCAAAATAAGCATACAATGTGCCCCGTCATTGGGGTAAGTTGTAACACCAGTTGAATAAGTTGTAACAGCAACAAAATCACTAATAAATGTTCAAATATAAATGCAATTTGAAGAAAACAGCAATAAGAAAAAATAAAGACAATAAAATCACATATAGCATCAAGTACAAAAAATAAAGTATTTGGCCGTTGCCTAAAAAGGTAAAAACTGTTTTTTTCACTGCTGAATTAGCCCAATCATAAATTTCAGAATCACATTTGTGACAAAAATATGTATTCAAATTTTCGGCACAAGCTAAATGTGACCTCTTTAGGTAACCATAGCATTGTACCACCCACTCCTCATTAGGACGACTATTAAAATAGGGCTCAGGTAATAAAATGCAAATCTACTTTTTTGCTTTTGTGTTTTTCAAAAATTGTTTTTTCTTTGTTTGGAGCTGTAACAGATTGTCCTTTTCTGGTGTGTCTGTTAACATGGCACACTTTTTAGATCTTTTGTTTTCCACCAAGGACTCAGCCTATCTTTAAGTTTTTTTTAGCACTGTGGAGCCAATGGCCAACACAATGTTTTGCTACTTCCCTTATTGATCTCTTAAATTATAGCAGCTGCTGCAGCAGCTCTTAAGTTGTCTTGTAATGATGAGTTGGTGTTCTTGCTAGTTTTTCTTATAATTTTCCATATTATTCACCAATGTTGTTACCCAAGTTACTTTTAATGTAAGCTGGTTAAACCTATGCACAAAAATATGTGTTACAACTTGCCCCATCAGCCTATGTTACAACTTATCTCATCTCATACTCAGTCAAGTTTTTGTGAATATCTTAGAGTTAAGTTTTAGTTGCTAAACCTTGTTAGGCATTTAATAGCCTATTGTTTTGTGGTTCGACCAATGTAAAACATTTTAATAAAACCGAACCTGCTATCTCTTCAGAAGACAAAAATTAAATTTCGAAAAATTTACTTTACCTACTCAAAAAGCTTGTTTCAACAGTAAGCCTATTTTTAGTCATTGGAACTAAACAATGTTATTTGCAGCAATCGGTCTTAATATGACTGTTATTGGGGCTATTTAAAATTTTGTTGTTTTATGAAATATTTTGACAAATACAAATATTAGAACTTACCCCATGTTACAACTTGCCCAGGTCTCTCCTAAAACATTGTTTATGTCATTTGTAGCAAGCAAAGTGTGTACTTTGAAGTGTATGTGTTTGAAGTATTTTTCTCAATGTAACTTAAAGTAACCTCTAAATTTTCCAATCTTAACGCAAGTTTTGTGCCAATTCAACACGAGTAGATTCTTTTATGATGTATGCACAATTGCCTAAAAAATTTTATCAATAAATTGAATTTGGTGTAGAATCAAATCGTAATTTTGTTTTACTACTTACTATAAATCAGATATTAATATGCTTCAAAATTCAGATTCATATACAGTGCAGTATGTGTTGTAGTTACAGATTAGTTTTTGTTAGCTCATTTTTTTGGTTGTTAAATTTTTAAGAAGTGTACAATAAGATTCAAGTATAAAATGTGAAAGTAATTTGTTAAAACTATTTTTTGTGGGAAAATTATTATTGTGGATACATAACATGTTTTGGGTCTCGTTAAGAAGTCACTGTAACCATTTTTTTTCAGTGAAATTCACCCGGAATCCTCCTTTCAGCAAAAGGATGGAATAAAAAGAAACCAAGAGAAAAAGACCCTCTCAAGAGCGATAGTAACTGCAGGGGAATTTGGGTTCACGAACAAAAATCATTTACGGTGACTTCTTAAGACCCCATTTGTATTGTACATGTGTTCTTTTTTTTAAAAAGCAACAATTTACAACATCAGTTAAACATACTTATTTTCCATACATATTTTAAATCGTTTTACAAATCAAAAAGTTTTGTGATACGTAATAGAAAAATGTAGGATACATTGTTTTTAAAAAGGATGCTACTGCCCAGCGTGTTCTACTCCTCTCTTCTATCACTCAAAAACCAGATACTTCCAAGCTTGTATTTGCATCAATTTTCCAATCTCTGTTTGTTAAGTCTTTTTGCAGCAAATATATAGAAAGAACACAAATGGTTTTAGTGCGATTACAAACACGCAACAAGAAAATAATCACAAAGAAAATAGTGCGATACTAAATGAAGATGAACAAAAGCAAGATAAACAAAAAAGTTGGTTCGAACCTCGCAGTCGTTACACTAGCCAGCCCCCAGATGAAACGTGCACTGGAAGGACCGTTGAGATTGGTTGATCTAAAGTTCGTGTGACGTGCTGCGAGTGCAAAATTCTTTGACAGTTTGTCAGCTCGTGGATGAGGACCCGTTGCTTGTGACTACATTCTGTCCTAATGTTGCGCCATTTCTCTGGGAGCATCCTTGTTTTGTCTCCAAGTGATAAGTTTTGCGCTTGAGTGGGGGTTTGAAGTGCCAGGATTTGCAATTTGCCTTTTTTTTTGTTGTAAGCTTGTTTGGCAATCGGCATTTCCCCCACTACTAGAGAACAAAATCGCTCCCAGGAGTATCCACTGCTTAGGATATACTGGAATGCAGTCGACGAATTCTGGAAGGTTCACGTCTAGCAAAATGAGGCTTGTTTTTCTTCACTCTTCTTTCTTCGTACAAGATTGTTCTTTCTTCTTCACAGGAGGCGTTGTCGTGGATCACCAATGTAGCGTTTTTCGTATATCGGGCCTTCTGCTTTTAAAAACAATCTTCTTTTTTTGATAAAGTCGATGAAGTTCTTTCTATTTCTCTTTAATATTTTTATTTTTCTTCCTGATCAGACTATTGATAAGATCACGTCGGGGTCACCAATGTAGCGTTTTTTGGTAAAAGGCCGCTACTGCCTAGTGTGTTCTATTCCTCTCTTCTATCGCTCAAAAACCAGATAGTCAATGTTGAACTTTCAAGCTTGTATTTGCATCAATTTTCCAATCTCTGTTATTTCCAATCTCTGTTTGTTAAGTCTTTTTGCAGCAAATATATAGAAAGAACACAAAAGGCTTTAAGGCGATTACAAACACGCGACAAGAAAATAATCACAAAGAAAATAGTGCAGTACTAATGAAGATGAACAAAAGCAAGATAAACAAAAAAGTTGGTTCGAACCTCACAGTCGTCACACTTTGCTGTATCTGTCTATATCTATAAGTGCTTCTATAACAATATAGCATCACAAAATTTTAAGAATCACATATATATATTGAATTTAGACCAATAATAAAAGGTTCAATGATAAAAAATAAAAAATATTAGTTCAATGTTTAGCTCGCAACCAGGGATATCAAGTTTAAATAGTTCCATGGCACTGTATATTTATGAAAGAAACAATTTCAACGACGTCAGCTGCTTTCTGTTTTCCGTAGACTAAATTTAAAAATTGTCATCAGCTGTGACCCCCCAGTTACACTTGGTGAAAAAATCAACTAGAAAGCGTATTTTCCGATAGCAATTTAATGTGGTGCACACTGAAAGCAGAAACAGAAAAAGCAAGTGGAAACTGGAATTTTCTGCTTGATTTTTCCGCTTCCGCTTTCAGTGTGAACCAACCTTAACACATTTTATCTTCTACACGTTTCTACCTTTTATTATTGTAAATTCAATATATGTAAGTGATTCCTAAAATTTTATGATGCTATATTATTATAAAAGCATTTATAGATATAGACAGATACAGCAAAGCATACATTTTATCAAAGCACTCTATTATTGCACAATGGATAAATCACAATTAAAAGATGGAACATTTTTAAAAATAATGTAGCCCACATTTTTCTATTAATAATAATTAAATAATTCTCATTTGAAAACAGAATGTATAATTTATGCAAAAAAAGGTATCAAAAAACTTTTTGATTTGTAAAACGATTTAAAATATGTATGGAAAATAAGTATGTTCAACTGACCTTGTAAATAGTTGCTTCTTTTTTAAAAAAACACATGTACAATTTTATAAATCTTAGCAAAAAAAAAGGTCTTCTTAAGAAGTCACCATAAATGATTTTTGTTCATGAAACTAACCCAGATCCCCCTGCAGTTACTATCGCTTCTTGAGAGGGTCTTTTTCTCTTGGTTTCTTTTTTATTCTATCCTGGTGCTGAAAGGAGGATTCCGGGTGAATTTCATTGAAAAATATCGCTGACGGTGACTTCTTGGAGAGACCCAAAAAATGTTATGTATCCATAATAATAATTTTTCCACAAAAAATAGTTTTAACAAATTTTATACTTGAATCTTATTGTAATCACATTTTAAAAATTTAACAACCATAACAAAGAAATGAGCTACCAAAAACTAATCTGTAACTACATATTAAAACACATACTGTACTGTATATGAATCTGAATTTTAAAGCATATTAACATCTGATCTATAGTAAGTAGTAAAACATCATTACAATTTGGTTCCACACTAAATTCAATTTATTGATAAAATTTTTTAGGCAATTGTGCATACATCATAAAAGAATCTAATTATGTTTAATTGGTACAAAACTTGCACATTAAAATTGGAAAATTAAATGGCTACTTTAGGTTACATTGAGAAAAATACTTCAAACACATACACTTCAAAATGCACATTTTGCTTGCTACAAATGACATCAACAATGTTTTACTAACAGCAATATTTACCATCAACACTATATCTAAGTTTAGGACAATACAAAACCATTCAAGACAATATAAGTCATATCAGATCCCAAAATATAAAAAACAAATATCAAAAAGCTGTACCATTGAAAAGCAGCAATAACATGATAGAAGAATTGGTGGAGCATTCTAATATTAGGATAGAATAAATCATGAATGAAAAATAGCATCAAAATTTGTTTTGTTATTAATTAACTCAAAATTATGCCCATTACATACAATCATTCAAAAAAAACATTAACATGTCATATACAGTAGGTAAAAAACTGGCACAGCTCAGAATAAGCAAATCACCACTCTAAAAAAATATACATTACATTACAAATTCTTAAGTTCATGCATCACCACAATGGCCATGGGCTGTGCTAGAAA
Organism: Diplosoma virens; assembly: GCA_963680785.1. NCBI lineage: Eukaryota > Metazoa > Chordata > Ascidiacea > Aplousobranchia > Didemnidae > Diplosoma > Diplosoma virens. The sequence goes on along the minus strand of OY796893.1, from coordinate 33,905,260 downwards.
TTATAGACAACACCAATAAATCTTTTCAACTGCAACCTGGAACAAAGTACAAACACAATACCACATCACTAATCCATGGAAGATCTTGGAAGCAGTGGAGGTGATGCAAAAGTCAGAATCAAGTTTGGCTTTATTAGAGGATTAAAAAATAACTACTTCAATATCCACCTCAGAACTATGTGAACAATAATATTTAGCTTTGTTTTATATTAATGCAAAACTGTACGTTTTTGTAAAGTTAACTGTATTGACAGACATGCTTAATAGAAATAGCAATAGTTTGGTCTCAAAAACAGGATCACTCAAGTTTTTATTTGAATGGCTGGCACAGAGAACCAGTAATGGACATAACTGAATTTGAGGATGTGCCTTTACACTAGATGGAATGCAAGAATTTGTAATGAGCAGGCACAAAAAGTATTTTCTTTAAAAACCATTAATTGATTTAATTTGTTTGATTCATGAAGCATGCATGCACAAATAAAGTTGTGTGAAAATTGTTCAGAAAAATAACGTAAGCAATTTAAAAGTGAAATTCCATTTGAGAAAGGCTAAATGGAAAGGTTGTAATTCCAGTGCACAAGCTCAGAGCTAAAAAGATAGTAATTTTATTCTTTCTTTATTTACAAAAAAATATTTTCAATAAATCAATTTAAATCCAAGCCAATGACATCCAACAACTAAATATTTTAAAATATCATTAGATGATATTTTTGATTTGTTGTATTGGCAATAAATACTTTTTTTACTTAATCTACCTGCAACATAAAATTCATTATCATGATGTGAAAAATAATTATAATAACAATATTTTGTAGAACTATTTTTACTCAATCAAAATTAACAAAATTTGGAATTATGATAGAATAAGTTAAATAGTTTATCAAAATAATATAAACTCACCTAAAAATAAAGTAGGCTACTGGTAATAGGTATTTAAAAAAATACTATTGTTTTTGGCTTTACTAAAATTGATTTTAAAAGTTTAAATGAAAAACAACATGTAATAGAAATGCATCCTTAAGCTTTAAAAACTTATGCATTTATTACATTGCTACAAATTCATTTTAAGCTTTAAAACACAACTGAGCATAATTCAAAACAGATCTTGAGTTGATCACTAAGATTATGTCAAACAATGTCAACTTTTAATAAATAACTCTAAGAAATAATTAAACTTATTGGACTTTAGTATTAGAGATCAGTTGCTAAATAAATGTAAATGAATATTTTGTGTGAATTGGTGATTCACTATCTTTTTTATTTATTTTTATTAAGTAAATCTATTTGGGTGTCTTCAAGAAGTCACCGTAAACAATTTTTTGGTGATACTAACCTGAAATCCTCCGTACAAAACAAGAATGAAATAATAAAGAAACCAAGAGAAAAGGACCTCTTTAAAAAGCAATAATAATCACAGCGATATTAAAATTCTGTACCACAAAGAATCTTTTTAATGTTTTAGTTTTTGAATTACTTTACTGATTTCAAAATGTAATTTGAATTTTTCCAACAACTAATTTTTCAATTTCTTTAATGATTTTTAATTATTTTGTATTTCTGTATTTTTATTTTCAAATTTGCGTCCACAAATTCTTTTGCAACTAGGGGAAGAATGTCGTGATTTGTGTATGCTTAATGAGTGGCCGCAGCGTGCTTGCCTTCTGTTTGAGCTTATGCTGTGTTTTGTCAATCGTGCCCCACTTTTCATAATATTCATCGAGTAAAATTTTGTGTGAAGGCGTTTTTGTGTCCCACGGTCGGTGATTTGTACATTCAGTCATGCTCACTATATATAGTAACGTGGCTATACGATTTAGAAGACAGGTGACAAAATAATGAATAAGGTGATAACGCTATAATAAATTCAATAAAGTTTATTTGATATAAGTTTTGTTTATACAGTGTTAGGGTTAGTTTAAAACAAAACTCCTAATCCTAACAAACCTTAACGGATTCGATGTTGTAACAGTCGTAAACTTAATTAAAAATTGGAGTAAAGAGTGACGTCAACGCGCACGAGAATTACAAACAATGAAGAAGCTTAAAGAAGCTTGCTTTATTGTTTGAATGGTCAAACTATCAAAAATATTTTAGATCAGTTTCATTTACTTGCTAACATGTTTTTGTCGTTACCGGTACTAATAGTTATTGCTGCTTTTTTTAAAAAAGGATAAAAAAAAAATGAATTTTTTTTTACATAAAAGAATTTGAAATTGGCTATGTTTTGATGTTTAGCAGTGTTAAGATATCGACTTACAGGTATTATAAAACCAACAAAACTTTATCTTTTACATCATCGTTTACATATAGGCTACAACATATTTCACCGCCACAAAAAGAGTTTTTTAATTATTGAAATGAAAGTACGCCATTGCATTACTTTAAAAAATAATATTAGAGAAAAACAATATTACTCTATATAATTGTTACTGCTAGTCGTGGAATATATCTCGGCATCGATCAAAGCATGAAGCGCAAATTTGTAAGCAGTGCCGCAAACACGTGGAAGAGCCACATATTTGACATTGACTTCGTGATTTGTTCATGTTTTTTTTTTGGATTTTTTGCTTTGTCCAATTTTATTATCATAGCAGAGACAACAACTTTTCCTAAAATTAGACTTTGAATCAAAAATATACAAAAGTATTTGCTGAAACAATTATTTCTTTAGATAAGTGAAACAAAAAAATATTTTTAAGCTTTTTCAAAGACAAGTATGATACTGTTTATTCTTTAGCGTAACATTGAACTAGTGAATGATAATTTAACCTTGCAAATTCTTAATAAAAAATAAAATTTGATAAAAAAAAAGAACAAAAAACGCTAGTTTTAGGAAACCAAAACACGTAAAAAAGTTTTTAAACATTTTTAATAACAAAACATTTTTTTGTTTTTTCACAACGAACACTTACATCATACTAACACTTTTTAGGCATACATGCTACATGATACAGCATTTTTTCTGCGTTTTTTTTGTTTCTTTTTTTGTTTGCATGATAAAAAGCAAAAGCAAGCCTTGAAATTTAGGAAAACAAAGTTTTAATCTTACATTAAAATTTAGCTCTTTTATCGACTTTGCTGTCGAAACAGAATTTCTAGCCGAAAAAAATGTAAGTTTGGAAAGAAAATTTTTTATTTAAGTAAAATTTTTCCATACAACTATATAAGTTTTATAATAACTATATACAACTATATAATATAAGTTTTATAAAACTTTTATAAAGACGTTTCGCAAAGAAAGAAAGTTTTTATGCTGCAATCGCCAGAAATTGTAAGATATGACGTATAATGCAATCCTGCACAATCGTACGAAGATGGCTCACGACTACGCCAGAGAGCGGTTTCATCTGTCACGATTTCCCCATTATTACTTGGATAAGAACCGATCCAACGCCAGTTTCCTTCGCTTGATATGTCGTTTAAACCAATCCAAATTAAATAGGAGTAGCGGCCGGCAGGCGGAAGATTTTTTATAAGAATTCTACATTAATTTTAAATCAATATTAATCGGTTTAAAAAATAAATAAAAGTTTCAACAAAACAGTACAATCATTTAGATTCTGAATTTCCCACCGGTTTTAAAACTCGAGTAGACAAATATTTACAAAATATAAAACAATAGTTAAAAAATGGGCTTGTCTGTGTATTATAAAATTAGTATACAGAAACGTTTAATTAATCATAAAACTATTGCACAAAACACAAATATGATTTGTTGGCAAATCATAATGAAACAAAAGAAAAAAGGAGAAAAATAATGCAAAATATCTTGATAACGACAAGCGAACAGAAATTGAAATTAAAATGCACATGCAAATGTTGAGGGCTGCAATTAATGTTTTCTTTAAAAGATGTTTGTTAAATTTTTAAAAAATGCTAAAACTGTTTTGTTTTTTCACTCAAAATTTCTGGTTATTTTTGCTCATAGTGTTTTTACAAATACCGATGTCTTACAATGTCAAATTTTTTTCTAGTTTTTTTGAGATTTTCATCTTACATATTGTGACGAACTTTACTCGGGAATCCAAAAGGACTTGTTGAACTGGGTAACCCGAAGGCCAGCGCTGAAGTAAAATTGTGTCTATTTTTTTTATATTTATTCTAACTCAAGAAATATTTGCCTCAAGACTGAAGTTCTTAATACAGTTAGTTCTAGCTAAGTTAGAATTGATTCCTTAGAAAACTTTTCTCCACAGACAGACAGAAACCACTGTCTCAAACTATAAAAAAATATATTTACCAAATTCATACAACATATCGATTTTCAAAAAACTTGTTTTCCACATTTCACCAAACTTCAAAACGATTTTAGCGCCACAACTGCAAATAATCACTTCAACAACTTTGTTCTAGCGACCTATAACATTAAAGTAGCGTCTAGAGAGCAAATTAATAATAATCTTAATAGCTTGTACGCTACATAAAACATTTTTATTTCTCTATAGGATTAATTTTCGATCACATTAGTGCAAAATGATTTCAACATTTTTCAATCAACTGGAACAACTCAACTGAATCTTCGACAGGAATAGCTTAAACAACTAAAATAAAATAAAAACAAAATGTACGCTAATATAAGATTACGTCACGTGATGCTAGATTAAGAAGATAGAACATACGCGATTGTGAACAACTTTCCCAATTAAGGATTAAAATAGAGATTACTATCGATCATAGTTTGCATTTACTGAAAACAGGAAATAAGATAATCGCGACGACGAATAAATTAAGTAATTAAAAGTCTTCGTGTTTAATGAAAAAATTTCATTTATAATTTTTAAACAAGCGAGAGAAAAAGAAGCTCCTAAAACAGGGATGGCAAACCACTGACCCACGGATCACAATGTGACCCACTAGATGAAATTCAAACTTTCGAACATTTTCGAAAAAATTTTTGCAATTTAGGACGGATTGGACATGAAGACAATTTTTTTTGTTTTTTTTAATCTTTACCTTAAACTTTTGCCGAAAATAGAGATTTTAATTGCTGATCAAAAGTTTAGATCTTTTTTTTTAGTCTTTGTTGTGTAATTAAGCGCTGTGCGTAATCAATCCTGAAACACATTCTTGCTTTAAATTTTTATTCTGCGCATTCTCTCTCTCGTGGTTACTGCAGAACACTGTCAACGCGATGAGCAGTTGTGTAAGTGTATTGTCCTTTGAGTTGTGTTACTTGTTTTTCTATTAACATACATTTCTATTTAGGTAACTACGCTTTTCAGTTGATTAAAACCGAAATTCTATTAAGTTTTGGATGATTTCAGAACAATCTAATCAACCTAAATTCATTTATTATGGACAGACTTACGCAATCTTTTTGCCTCGATTTAGACGCTAACTCGTCCCCTGCATCGAACAAACTTTGGTTTATAACGTTTAAAAATTATACTGAAGTATTAGATGCAACGCTGGCGGAATAACGGCGGACAAACAAGTTAAAAGCATTGCTGAATTACCTCTCGCTCAGGGATACCTAAATTACCGCGATGCAAAACCCCCTTTTTTTCATGCGACTTCATGCACACTGTAGGCTAGTGCAAAATGCATGCATTTGCTGCTTCACACTAATTACAGTTATAACAGTACAAATTCAAATTTATTTTTTAGTTTTTATTCAATTTATGTTATATTAGTTTTCTAATTTCTTTAATTTATCATGGTTTTTTGATATAGCCTAAATAGTTTTTCTTTTCTAACTTATTATATATCATATATGTCATTGTGACAAAAAAAATGCTTTATTCAACAAAAAACTGAATTTTTTGATTAATTTTAGGAGTGTTCGGATTAATTTGCACAAGGGTGTATGTCGGCAGCGTGTCGAATAATTAGAGCGCCGCAATTGTGATTGACATGGTATCAGTTCAAAACCTTCATACACCATTCTGCTGTGTCCTTGGGAAAAACACTTAAAAGCACTTTCCCCTGCTTGGTGATCTAGCAAGCATTTCTAAATTTTAGTTATATCTTTATAAAACTAAAATACCAAAATAAAACTTTCAACCGGTCAGCAACCTCTTGGCATCTCCCAAAGCAGGCGGGGTGATTGCTTCCTTATGTATAGCGCCTCCGCCACTTTACTGCAAGTCAGGAGGATAAACATAGAAATAAAAATCAAAAAGAATAAAATGAAAAGTAACGCTGTAAAAACAAACTTATGCCAGAGATTTTCAAAACCTAACTCACTTACATGCTATATACTAGGCTAGGTTATTAAGATTGCTAAATCCCACCGCCTTTCTATCATTAATATCTCTTCAAACATAGTAAGCATGTTATGAGTTAACATTTTAATGCGACTTACTAAATTGAAATTCTAATAAACTATTACTGCCCCATCTACTACCACTTTTACTATTACTACCACTGACCTAAATTGCATACCTTTTGTAAACTATCTCTTAATTGAATACCGGATTTTGAATCAGTATATAGTTGGGTATGCCCGGTTGAAAAGCACTGCTTTAGAGAATTCATCTCATTAAAGTTTTATTTGCATTGTCTATTGATCTCATTTAAAAATTTTAAGAACTATTAAGAATTTGGAAGAATGTAAAAAACTTTGGAAGAATGTATTGCTACAGATATTTTATTTTTTAAAAAAGAATTACTGTTTTAGTGTCATAGAGTATGCCAAATTCTTTAAAAAAAAAAGCGCTAACAGATAGTGGATCAACATACAAAAGAAACCGAACCAGTTTTGATGCAGGTCAGTCACAATACCTAGCCTAAAATATCAATTCTTAAGTAGACCTTAAAGATTTATAAAAATATGTTAAAAATGTTTTAACCAGCTTTTTCGATCGCAAAAAAAGCATATGATTCAATCCTTTTAGAAAAATCTTTAAAAGATACTGCAGGAGTATGGCACTAATATTAATTTGTCACTTTATAACTTTGCTGCATTAATTAGGAAAAATCACGGTTCGCAAAAGTTATCCTTTTTATGTTGGTGCTACTTAGCCTATGGCTGACTAAATAAATTTATGTAAATTATAAATAATCCGGTTAATAGACTTAGTTGCAGTACTCCTTAAAAAGCAAGTTAGAGAAAAAATGGCTTTTTCCGAAAAAAAGTTGTTTTATTTGTTACCAATTTTGACGTGTCTGACTTACTGTCTTGTATGTATATTTTGAATACCACGAAAAGCTAAATCTCCTCCCAATGAATGACAATATGAACGAGCATTGCTCCAATTGAGAGACTTTGTAACAAGTTTGTATTTATAACCGTTGAGTGGGGCAATCCAACTGTCGTTTAATTTCAAGTAACCTTAACAACAAAAATCGTTTCAATTATTATGTTTACTATGGTTTAAAAATTTATGTTGCTGAAGGCAGGCTACATACTAATTATTTTTTTTATTACCTTTTTTCTTTTTTCACAAAATTATACAAAAATAAATTCAATATTTGTTATACAAAAAATGTTATTATTTTATATGAAATCTATTAAAATAATTGCATTTTGTATAACATATGATATAAAAGCCGTTTAAAAAATATTTGTATTTTAAATTTTAATTCAATTGGCTTTTAAAAGAGTTTTTTACTAAATGTCTTATTCGTGATTTTGATACATTAACTTGATGTTTAAAAAAGATAAACTGAAATAGAACAAGATATTTTTCTTTTTCTTTAAAGAAGTAGCACCAATGGTGGCTTGCCCATATGAGCTGCAGAGGTGCAGCACCCCCAAATATCTGGGTAGCATTTGTAAATATTACTAGCAAAGCTATATAAATTTTTTTTAAATAATATAATTTTTCTCAATTTTATTCACATTAAATTTAAGTTCAATCAGGATTTTTAACCAAATTGTTCAACTATTTTGTATTGGCAATATTTTAAGTTGTTTCAAATAGGTCGAGTTTAATTCGAAGAAAAACCCATTAAAGTGAGAGTTAATTTTAGGGAGAAACAGAGTTAGTTTTAGAGACAAAATACTTGCTTCAAAAGAAATTAAGCTTTTTTGAGCATCTTAACAAATTTTAAAAACTTAAAAAAATTTTTGGTTCGTTTTAGGAGCACACGAGAAAAATTTGCACGGTGATTTTTTTCTTTTAATCTGATAGAGCAACTAATTTTGTTTCTTTTTTATTCTCACTCCAGTCGGTTTTTCTTCAAATTAGACTTGACCTTTTAAATGCAGTTGAAAAATTTTACGCTAAATAATGTAAAATGACGTAATCTGTTGACGCTTTAGCCTTAAGCAACAGTAAATGCAGCTCATTTACACAACAATCTGGACTAGTAATGGGATTAGAAATCTTACATAAGAGTTCGCTTATTCTTGGTTTTTGTTATTTAGTTTTTTTAGGCAAAAATAGCGAGTTGAACTAACTACAAGATGACCGCAACTTAATTTAAAGTTTTGTACTCTTTAATGAGCTCCTGGCTAGTAAATTATTAAAGCTAGAAAGTGTGGCTTGCGAAAATATAGGGTTTTTTGATCTAATTCGTTCTTTTTGCAATCAAGTTTATTTTTTGCTATGAATTTCGTTTTGAAAAAACTTTTATATATATATCTTTGTATAGGGTCACCCGATAGGGTCTATATACATATATCGTAGATAATATGGAGTCTCTCTATTAAGTCTCCATAATTAGGTCTCCATAATCTATAGTCTTCATAATTAAATTTCTGTAATATAGTCTCCATAATGTATATATAGATAGGTATATAGACCTATCGGAGAGCCTATAAGGAGATCCAATATTATGAAGACTATATATATATCATGGAGACCTAATTATGGAGACCTAATATTATGTTAACCTAATACAGAGATTCTGTATTATCTATATATTTGATCATATACAGTCTATATAATTGATAATATAAGGTCTCTGTATTAGGTCTCCATAATATGATCTCTATAATATAGTCCCCATAATACTGGGTCTCCGTATAGGATCTCCGATAGGTCTATATACCTATCTATATATACGTTATGGAGACTATATTATATATATAGATAATATAGGATCTCTGTATTAGGTCACCATAATATTAAGTCTCCATAATGTAGTCTCAATAATATATATTAGGTCTCCATAATATAGTCCCCATAATATTGGGTCTCCATATAGGATCTCCGATAGGTCTATATACCTATCTATATATACTTTATGGAGACTATATTACAAAAACCTAATTATGGAGACTATAGATTATGGAGACCTAATTATGGAGACCTAATACAGAGACCCTATATTATCTATGATATATGTATATAGACCCTATCGGGTGAACCTATACAAAGATATATATATAAAAGTTTTTTCAAAACGAAATTCATAGCAAAAAAATGAACTTGATTGCAAAAAGAACGAATTTGATTGCAAAAACAACGAATTAGATCGAAAAACCCTATAATAATAAATTTATATATAGACATAATGTTAAAAATGTGATAGCTTATTAAACAAGGAATAACGATAGCACAAAAGTATGGTAAATACTCTCAATTATTGTAAACGGCGAAAAAAAATATAAAAAGACCTCTGTTTTAGTCCTGGTATTACAATATTAGAGTAAACTTTGTACGTTATCTATGAATATTACAGGCAACTTTTAAATTAAGAATTTTTTGGCATATGATAATCTGTTACACACAATAAACCTTATGAAGGTCTATCGCTTTATTGATTAATAACTTAACATTTTATGAAATATTTTGTGAACATAACCACAATCTACTCGTATTTATTTTTGGAACGTTAATAATAATATTATCCCGTTTATATTCATTTTGACAAGCACTTGAAACAACAATTATGCAATACATGATTATTTGTCTCAAACTAAATTCAAAATTGCTAAATATTGTTACTATACAATTACAATAAAATAAATGCTATTGAAGCACATTATTAGTTTTTGAAATTTATTGCTTTGAACTGCATTTAGTTACAGTAATTTTATTTGAAAGTTGAGCTTAACACGTTGACTGCCAACCGGTTTTTTCCCAAACTGCTCAAAAATGCCAAACCTAGTACTGTTGATATAAGACTGCTAAGAAACTATAAAGTCGATTTTTGGTAACAGTGGTGCTTATTTGTCAAGTTTCACGCAAAATTAATACCCACGAACATTCTCGTAGTTGGCACCTGAATCAATAAATTTGTCAAAAAATGTCACACTACGAGATAACTCGTAGTTGAAAATAACCGTTGTATTTTAGACTGCTAGTATAGAACTTACCGTAATAATAAACCTTCTCTTTATTTATTAAAAAAATAATTGTCCGATTACCACATAATTTTTCCCGCTGGTTATAGCGTGGTCAGTTGGTCTCTCATTTCTTTGTAGTTGAGTTGAAGAGTTCATAAAGTTGTCAAGTCAAAAATAGATTTGAGTTTATTTTTACACCAACTTGCCGCCATATGGCTAGAAAAAGATTTATATCTCAGGATGATTTGGATGATTTATTAGATTTGAATGACTCTTATTCAGAAGAGTTTTCTGACTTATCTGACTCTGAAGATGATGTACATGCACTATATGTTCCATCAGATTCAGATGAATCAAGTTCAGATGAAGAAGAGGCAACAGTGCGACCACATGTACCAGTATCTAGCCTATCTGCTGATCCGACAACAGTGGCTTCAGCAAGTGCTACTAGTAGTTCTACTTCCAGTAATCCTGCTACTAGTACCGGTAGTAGCTGTGATGGCTGGGTTGAAATTGCACGTGACCCACCAAACTTTCCATTCAATGAAAATGTGGGTTTGAAAACCAATTTGAGCAATCTTGCAGATTTTGTTGACCTTTTCTTTTCAAAAGAATTGCTTGAAATGCTAGTGAAGCAAACTAACCTCTATGCTTCCCAGACAATTGCTAAAATGGGTCCACTTCGCAGAAGCTCTAGGATGAAGCACTGGAAGGAAACCTACCATTCGAACGCCTAATCTTGGGTTAATAATCTTTAGACTATACAAAGCTCTAAGTTGGCAAGACATTTGTTGCATACACTTGATAACAATTTGTGCTTATTCATTCGTTCATTTATTACACTGCCCTTATTCCAGCTACTCGACACTTTATTTATACCGTATTAAATTTTATATGTGAAAAATTCCAAATTAGCATATTGGTAATGCAATAGAAACAATTGGTAAAATTCGCAACTTTTTTGTTATATATAAAAAAAAGTACATCCCAAATGTATCCTACTTCAAAAGTCTATAGTGAGACTGAAAAACTGTTACGGGTGAACTGCTCAGCAATTTTACATATTTTACTCAAGGAGACAACAATTAGTGCTTCATAAGCGTCATAAGTATAGAATGTATTGCAAATAAAACGTTTGTTTGGTCAAATTTCGTTTTGCATCCCTTTACAAGTTTTGCGATTTTTGGCAGCTGTTGTTGGCGTTTAAAGTGCCGAAGTAATTTTTGTGTGTTGCTACAGATGCCGAAGGGTTGATTTTATGCATTAAAATCACGAATATACTCGTAGTTATTCTTGTAGTGGCTTTTAGAAAAAAACGAGTATACTCGTAGTTGGCACCAGGGAACAAACGCTGCACTACGAGTTATCTCGTAGTTGGCAGTCAACGTGTTAATTGATGCTAAAGTTATAGCATTCTTCTTACTTCAGAGATTGAGATGTTTATTCTAAATAATTTTCTTTTCATGTTTTTTGATCAAACTAAAACAAAAACCCTGTTGTAAAAATTTTTTACAAATATGCTGCCATCAAGTGCAAATCTGGCTACTTCAGAAAACAAAATTTAAATAATACATTTCATTTAGTAAAGTATCAGCGTCTTTTATTTCAGATCCGCCATAAAAAATATAGTAAAATAGAAAATTTGTAATAGTAGAAAGCAGAATAGAAAAAGAAAAAAACGACAAAACGATAAACGCTACGGCATGCAATTTTCATCCCAATTTCACCGCAATAGTAAGAATGACGTTTGCTGAAAATACCTGTACATTGTACACAACCAAATAAATTTTTTGTCCAGTTGGCTGTTGTCAAAATTTGATAGCTTGCTAATTTAATTTTTTTCTAGTTGATCAAAAAATTGTCTCCTGATTAGTAACCCAGCGTAACCTCTTTACAAAAAAGTGCTTCTTAAATTCAATGCTTTTTAAATTAGCGATAGGCCAGACTAAATTGACAAAAGGTTTTATAGCCTTCGATTAGGCTTTCACAGTGTTTCTGAAATTGGTATACAATTTAATAAAAAATATCATAAACCCGTCGAAGAAGCTACTAAACTATCTTATAGAAACAATGTTTAACGATTAGTAATTTATAGTTGTGGATTTAGCAATTCTTGGCATCTCCGAAAGCTGGTCGAGGTAATCGCTTGCCCTAAGTATAAAGTCTCCGCCGTTGTCTAGCGAGCTAGGAGAATAAATAGAAATAAAAATAAATAAAAAATAATAAGAAAATATAAATTTACTCGCTATTACAGATATAGGCGACGTGATGAAGGACAAAAAGTGGCCAACAAATCTTTCTAAAATGACAATTGAGATGTGACACGTACAATCAAATTTTAAGAAACCCAGGCGTTTAGAAGAAAGAAAATATAGTTTTGGTAGAGAGGTTATTTTTTTGTACCATAAAATTGCTATTGAAAGCAGCCACATTGGATTTAACATCTTTTTTAAATGATTTATTTATTTACATATAAAAGAGAAAACAAAAAATTAGATGAACGTTTCTGCTAACTTCAGCCGTCTTCAGGTTTCCCTATTGAATATAGTCTTCTTAACTTTATTTCGATTTAAATAGAGAAATTATTTGTTAACGCTGACAAAGTAATTTTATACACGACGAAGACAGATTTTTTCGGAACTGTAAACATATTAGCGGTAGTTAAACGAAGCAGAAAAAAAACAAGTGGATTTTAAAGACTGCAAAAACATTGGCGGTGAATGAGATTACTTGAGAAGATTTTTTTTAATTTTTAGTAAAAATGTTGTTCCGTTGGCATATGATTGGCGATTTAAATTAGGTCTGGACTTTCTTATTAAATATATTACCACAATGATTCGATCGATTAGCACAATACACGCTAAATTCCCATCTTGGCTAGCTGTGCCACCCATCATCATTACGCAGCCTAATCATGGGCTGGTTATTTGATCGCTCAGTTTGTTTGATAATATTATTATACTGTATTTTTTTTTCTTTTTTACTTCTTATATCTTTATCTGATTAAGGTGTTGCGGTCATGCTTTCTACTGTCTTGTACTTTCACTTTCTAATTATCTTGTGCATGTTTTAACGTCTGACGTTGTGCTGCTTCTTCCTTTTCTTGATCTTTTCAATATTTATAATTTTTGTGTTAAACTGTTTAATAATGATCAAGAATAAAAATGAATGAAAAAATGATCTGAATTATAGGGTTAGGGTTAGGGTTAGGGAAGAACGTAATTTTGCTGTTACTTATAACCTCTGTGGATTTAACTCAGATGTATTGACTGCAGATGTAGGGAGCTATTCAGATGCACAGCACTAAATTTTGTGGAGAACTTTAAAAGAAAGGTCAATAACAGCGAATTGATAGCATATTGTAGTTTTTGTTTTAACTTATAATGTAAACATTTAGAAACAAGTCAATTGAAAATTCGTAGTTTTCTGCATTAAATTATATCAATAGCCAATTGTTTGGGTGGCTGCTTTGTCTGGTGGCAGGCATAGGTTGATTGATAATTTTAGCGCAGGTACGAATTGCCGTTAAATTGAGGATGCCTTTATTGAGATAGAATCACTGTAGAAAGTCATTTTGGATCTTTCGTTACATCATGACCTTTTTAAACAGTCCTCATCTTGAAATTTGGTGAAAAAATGAGCCATTAGAAAGTGAAATATTTTAGAAGAATTTTATTTTATCAAAATTTAAGAACTTTTTTAGTGGCAATTGATTTCCATCTTTATCATGACCAGCGCGTTTTTCCCTCTCCCTCCCGTAAAATTAGTCTGCCCGGCGCATTTCGCAAGTGAATATGGAGTTTGTGACGTGCTGTAGAATTAATTGAATCTCATGTTTATCATAATATTAGACTATTACTTTTTGATGCTATTTTTAAAAAAAGTATACGTTCGCTTTCATAAATAGTAGTTTTCAGTCAAATAATAATTTCGTTGATCCAGTCTTGTAAACTTAGATGTTCTTTTTAAATCCCATTTTTGTGGCTTTTATAAAAATCTGCGGTGTATCTAAATCATTCAGCCCATGTTGTACTGTAGATCATGAAATAGTATTTACTTTAATGCAATTTTTTTTACTGTTGTGCTTAGTTGTTATTAATGTTTTGTCTTCTTTGTTCGTACGGGCTCTAAACCTGAAGTAAATAAATGAAGAAAACAAGTGTAACAATCATTTTGTGACGCATTTGTTTTGAAATTAAAGCATTTTATGACAATTCAGAAATTCCTAATTTTTCTGTCCTACTACATAATCAATGATTTTTTTTTAACAGTATTTTAATTTGTGAGATTGACGCTAATCTTGACGCTGACGCTGACGCCGTTAATATTTTTGAGCATTATCGGCGTAAATGACGCCATTGAGTATATTTGATTGCATTGTCCCAACCGTATTGATCAAAGAAAAGCAGATAATTTACATTTTTATTCAAAATATTAACCAGATACAGGACTATGTTGAAGCTCGTTTCCAAATATAATTGTGTATATACATGTGTATTTCACACTCGTAAACAAATCTATTGTACAGTATAATCACAGACTCTCTGTATGTCTACATACCTCGTAGCTATTCATGTTCCACATAACACAATAAAATTGACCTTGTATGCTTTTCCATGTGATACATTAACTTATATATAGGTCTTTTAAAGAATAATTGATTAAATCACTTATGCTACTAAATCTTCTGCAAAGTGTCATAGCATAAGCCTAACCTGTAACAAGTAATGCCTTAGGTTAAGAAATATACTATAATATCAAATGAATATGGGAAACCACCAGCGCTCTGTCTACCAGGACAATTTGCATCATTAAATGATCAAAAATGGAAGCATGTTGGCAATGTACCACCAAATAGTCAAACCTACAGTATATACTATCGTTCGCATTATAGTAATACTATGCATGTTCCAATGCCAAAGCATCTCTTCTGTAAAGTGTAGCTAATAAGATTTTTTCAAGACTTATGTCTTACTGTGGTCGTCGTCGTCGTCGTCGTCGTTTGAAGGGCATCCATTCCAGGCCAGACACAAACAGAACTGGGGCCGAGGGTTTATCCTTTTACTTCCCCAGACTGCTGCACTGCCTGGATCAGATGCTGGCAGTGATGTCATTAAGCCGGCATCGAGTTTCGTCATCCAAACCCGTCAGACCTCGTGCTCCATGTGGTGCCCGATGTATAGGGCACGCTGTTAAAACATGGTCTGCGGTTTGCTCAGAGGCGCCACACTCGCAATTCGGTGAAGGAGCGAGACTCCATTTGTGCATGGACGAATGGAATCGCCCAACACCAGTCCGCAGGCGGTTGAGCTTAACTCAAGCTGCTCGGGGTAAACCCATCCCAACAAGCCTGGCACTGGTCTCGGGCTCAAAAGCACGGAGCCTGGAAGCATTTTCACAGTACTCCGAGTTCCATTTGTGATTTGTCCATTCAGAGGCGCGGATGCCAAGTCTGGCAAGGTTGTCCAAAAGATTCTGCGCAGCTGACACAAACGGGCGTCTGGATCTCAGTCTCACTTGGCGAGTATCTGAGGACCCACTTAAGAGACCATGCAAGATATGATCGGGGTCCAGAGATCCACGGTAAGCCAAGGAGAGTGTCGCTCCCAGTCGGCGAAGCTCAGCTGGCTGGATGCCTGAAAGTACAGGTAGGTGGTCCGTTGGAGTGGGACGCAGGCATCCAGTAACTATGCGCAAGGCGTCATTTAAGACACTGTCAATGAGACGAGTGTGAGCACTGCGACACCAGACTGGCGCACAGTACTCAGCTGTTGAATAGACTAGAGACAAGGTGGCTATGCGTAGTGTTTTAGCACCAGCACCCCATCCCGAGCTCACGATTCACCTCAGCAGTGTGACGCGCGAGGATAGTTTTTTGCGCAATGCCACTAAATGGTGACGAAACGTGAGCGATCTGTCCAGTTCTACCCCAAGATAAGTAGGGATTGGACAGAACGGTAAAAGTCTACTGTTGTTGTAGACCTTTAGCTCACGTTTAGTCTCTCGGTTATTTAAGTGAAAGGCTGCCGTCACCGTCTTAGTGTGACTGAGCTTCAATCTCCAAGTCTGCAGATACGCTGACAGTGTAGACATGTCTTGGCTTAAGGTCCCCTCCAAGTCCTTCCAGTTTCCAGAAGAGTGCAACAATGCTAAATCATCAGCATAAGCAAACTTTCTGGAAATCATGGAAGGAAGATCGTACGTATAGATGTTAAATAGGAGGGGAGCCAAGACTGATCCCTGAGGAACGCCGTTTCTAAGACGGCGTAGCCTGCTTTGCTTGCTGTCACCGGTGGTAAGCTTATTGTGATGATGAAATACGAACAATCGGACACTAACGAGTGTCGCATACGTATTTGCATCAAACTAAATAAATTAAATTCCTGTTTGCACCAAAAAAATTTTTAGAGTTAAATAGGATAAAACACGGCATAGTTATTTATTTAAAATGAAGTCCTGTTTTTTATAAAATAATTGCGCAATTTTTTCGCAAACCTAGAAATTTGAAAAAGGTACTAACTACAAGTGAAGCTCAGAGTAAAAAGAGTTGAAACATAAAAAACGTTAAAATATATTAAAAGAGAAAAACTTATCCATTAGTGAATAATTAATGGTTCATGAATTTTTGCATTGATGTTGAAGTTGGGATTTTTAAGCGTTTATGTCGCGTTAATTTCCTTTTTTATTTATGAACGTCGAAGAGGTTGACCAAATTTTGCTTTGGCATAAGCTAAAGTAAAGTATAGTCTAGACCGGCCTTAATTCTGACAAAAATATCATTGCTACATTAATGTTTGTATAACTTTTTTATACATACTTCAATATATTAATTGCTTGTTTCGGTCTACGCCCATCAGACTTTGTTTTTTACTTGCAAGATTTATAACAGCAAAAATTATTTGCAAATGGCTCATATGTCTCTGCCGAGGTTTTTGATTTTAACATGAGAGTTCTATTTCTTCATTTTATTTTTCTACTTTTTAGACTAGACCAGGGATGTCCAACCTTTTTTCATAACGGGTCAAATTAAAAATTTAAGTAGTTTTGTCAGGCCCCAAAATTACTTGTATATAAATTTCCTCTATTCAGAATTAGATGCTGGTGACCAATTGATGGAAATTACAACATAAATTTAAAATCGATTAGACAATTAAAATTAAAACATAAATTTAATTAAACATTAGTAAAAAAGATTCATGCAGCTGTTGCTTGGAAGTCCAGGTAACGTAACTTTCTTTTTTTGTGCTTGCGCCAACCCAAAGTTCCCAAGATCTAAAGAAGAACTCTTGTAGTCGCGATTTTAAACGCCGATGAAGCCCGAAGACAACTGGAAGAGTTTCGATCAAAAAATCTCCGAAAGATTTATCTACGCCCGCGTTGAACCAATTATCAATTCATTGTTTAAAGAGTAGGCCGGGTTTAACGCGAAGAGTCAACGGTGGATCAAGTTGTGTTATTGGCAGAAAACAACGGAAATTTTTTTTCGATTTGTTAAATCTGTTAACACTAGAATTACCGCGTTTTTGACCTACCTAGAATTACCGCGAGAGGTCAAAATGACCATTTCGTCTAATAAAGAACAAAATGCGCAATGATTTAGCTTTACTTCACGTTATAAATTTTTTTAAACTTTTATAATATATCTAGTTATAACTTGAATTCTTGTAGGTGTGAGTTTAGTGCGTTGTGGGCTTTTTTTTAATATCATGTTCTGGAATATATTGAATAAGCCTTGATCTCCGAATTACATTGAAGGCCTTCAACCTGCTTTTTAGCTGCCTGGTTGAAATTTTCTCAAAGTTTCATTGCATTTACAACAAATATGAGCTCTGAAACTAAATGAAAAACAATTTACTTTAAAATGAGCTGAAAATATCAAATGATTATTTTTCATCATGCTGCTGTTTACATAGACCACAAGCGGCTATTCAAAAGTATACAAAAACAATGAAAAGTGCAGCGCTCTACACAATTCACACTTCACCTTTTACGCAACCTGTAGGCCTACACTTTCCGCAAACTGATCTACGGCATCCACAACATAATTTTGCAGTTTTTTTTGTTCACAGTTCACATTAACTTGGCATTGCTTTCGCTTTTTGCTTTTCTAAACGATCAAATTTTGATAAGAATTGTTAAAGTGAAAGCAAAACTGCTGCTAGTGCAACTGTCTTTCCTTGAACATGAGCTTCTCTCAATTCAATGGCGAGCTGAAACATAAAGTTTCTTCTCGAGACAGCATCTCCAGTTTTCTTGTACAACACATAGGCGATGATACAAGCAAGGTCCGAAATATTGTAAAAGACAGCCACCGACTCTTCACCGTGTATTGTCGTATCATCTGGTCAGCAATATCAACACCACATTTAGTTTTGTTATTCAATGTAACTACTTTCGGTTTCTTTTTTGTTGTTGTATGGACCATATAAGATGTGTAGAGTATGCTAAGAATACAAACGTTCTTGTTTCGTTTGCACTGATAAATTGTCAAGGTTGTGGTTTGGTTGTGCGGCTTTTTGTTTGCAAGAGTTTGCTGGAATATCTGCTCTGCTGTAAAGCTTTTACCAGTGGCTAAACTTCCTTTCGGATTTTGTTTAACCTTTAACAAGTCGAAATGGGTCTTTTTGACCCATAAGGCTACATATTGATTGTTAATTCTGTTCCTGCTGCCCTAAATTGGCTGTTGTTTTCTATAGCTGCCTCTATTAGTGGGCCGGACATGTGGCACATTTGAAAGTTTTTTGCAGTTGATATTTTTCTAATGAGCAGTGATTTATTTATCTGTTGGGTCATTTTGACCCGCTTCGACTCTTTAAGTTACTAAAGTTATGCTTGCATTTTTAGATTATTTAGAGCTATAATGGCGTCTAAACGTGTACTAGATACAATACATGTATTGGAATTGCTAGAAAATGATCCGGACTCATGTGATTTTGAAGAAGAATTCAGTGATTCTGATTACGAGGAGGAGATTATTGAAGAAACAGAACACAATTCTGACTCTGAGCAAGAACTTTCTGATGACAATGGCGAAAGCGACGATGATGAAATTCCAGTAAAACGAATTCTACTTGCCAAAACTGGAGCTACGTGGCAAGAAACTCCTTTTCGTTCAAATGTTAGGCGTAGTGCAAATAACATAATAACAACACAGCCTGGACCAATTGGTGCTGCAAAAAATGCTATAACTCCTTTGGACATATTTAGTTTTTTTATGACTCCAGCAGTGATTGCCAAAATTACTGATCATACAAACCAGAAAATTGAGAAAATAAAGGATCGATATTCGTCCAAGTACGATGTTACTGCAACAACAACTTCGGAAATTTTGGCAATGTTGGGAATTTTAGTAATCTCTGGTGCACAGCAAGCTTCTCGCCATGATATTGCGGACCTATGGAAATCTGATGAAACAGGAATGGACTTACTGCGATCTGTAATGACCTACAAACGCTTCAAGTTTCTTTTATGCCATATGCGATTTGATGATAGTAACACAAGAGAAGAACGCCGTTTAACCAACCGTCTGGCCCCGATTCGCAACATTTTTGAAAGTGTGGTTGGAGCTTTCCGTCAGATGTACAGTCCTACAGAGCATTTGACACTTGATGAAGCACTAGAAGCTTTTAGAGGCAGGTGTTGTTTTGTGCAATACATGCCAAAGAAACCAGCCAAGTATGGAATAAAACTGCAGTGCTTATGTGACGCGAAGACCAATTACATATGCAACATGGAAGTGTATGTCGGAAAACAACCTGAAGGTCCATTTCAGCTTTCCAATAAACCACATGATATTACGCTTCGTATGGTTTCCCCAATCGTTGGCACAGGCAGAAACTTGACAACAGATAATTGGTATACAAGTGTTCCACTAGCTGAAGATCTACTGAAAAAGAAAGTAACACTGGTCGGAACAATGAGGAAAAATAAACCGGACATTCCACCAGAAATGATGCCTAACAAAAACCGTAAGTTGCTCTCCTCTCAATTTGGATTCCAAAAAGAAATGATGATGGTTTCCTATGTGCCCAAACCAAAAAAGGCAGTTATCTTGCTGTCCACGATGCATTCGGATGCGAGCATTGATGAAACTACAAGAGACAAGCAGAAACCATCGGTGTGACTTTCTACAATGAGACAAAAGGTGGAGTAGACACTGCAGATAAAAAATGTGCTGCTACATCTTGTTCTAGAAGAACAAATCGTTGGCCGATGTCTTTGTTTTATTCCCTGGTCAATAAAGTTTGCCTAAATTCCTTCGTAATATACGTGTGGAACAACGATGAAGATGGCCTCCGTTTACGGCGAGAATTTTTGAGGCGTCTTGGAAAAGAACTTTTGAGGGAACAACTTGAATTACATTTGCAAAGCAGAACTGGAATACAAAGAGCTCTTCAAAACACCATTGAACGTTGTGCTTCGAGCATGGGTATCGATATTCCATCAGTTTCTATGGCAAATCAAGAAGATGTACGTACAAAAGCACGAAGAATTCGGTGTGCATATTGCAAAGGAAACGATCGAAAGACCTCAACTTATTGCTACAAATGCACCAAACCAATCTGTAAGGAGCACCAAGCACCTCCAACCTGCAAAGACTGCGTAGAATAAAACTTTCAACTTATGAACCTTTGAAACAACTCTTGCTGGATAAGATTTTTCCCTTTCCTTTTCTGTTCGTTTGTTTTTTCGTTCTTTTGCTAACAAAACTTTTATTTCAATAAATTTTGAAAGATTCTCATTCATTTAATACTTCGAAAAACTTTTTAAGCCAAAGCACTATTGCAAGCACATTCATATGTTGAATATTTTGAAAAATTTAAGGCTTGGGTCAAAAAGACCCACTTCGACTTTTAATGCGTGAAAAATATTTCTACCCGTTAAAGGTTAAGGTTCCGACAAGTGACGTTTTTCTTTCCAGAGCTGCGTGACAAGATGAGTCGAAGTAAAAAATCTGTCAGGTGTTACGTTTCTTCCTTTGCCCAAGTATGGCTCCACTCTCTTTATTGCAACACTCTCCGACAATCTTTATGTAGCTGGTCTGGCTTCATCTTTGCCAAGATATATTATATAGCGTTTGGTATATATTTAAATTCCACATCAATAACTAGCCAACTCGATACCGAATTCGTCCTGTTTGTTGGCCATATGTCGAATTGTATAAATCTGCAGCAGGCTTTAGTTGCGAATAATTGTTCGTCCACTGCAATATTTTCTCCTAGTTTTGTAGCAAACAATACAGTTTTTAATAAACTTATCCCAGACAACAGAAATCAAAGCAAATTTATCCGTTTGAAGTCGAGATACCCTTGTACTCGGCATATGAAATCGAAGAAACCCCATGATATCGCAAAAGCAATTTCTACCCATAGTTTCTGGAAAAAAACATACTTCCTAATTTTTATCCAAAACTCAAGAATCGGTCAGTTCTTTTCACATAATGCTCCTCGTACATACAGCAAAGAAATAAAATCGTTTAGTTCACTTAGTGAAAGTTTCTACTCATTACTCTTTTTCTTTTCACTCTATGAGCTTCAGCTTCTGTACGTTGCTGAATATGGGTAAGCATTGTATTATTGACGAGTAGCTCAAACGCACTCAGCGACCATCTAACAAGCGATTGACATATCGCGTTAGATTTTGGCTTTCTGTTAACACGTTTTGAGCTTGTAGTCTACCCCTCGATTCTAAAGAAAATTTGCTGTATTCCCATTTTGTTCCGTCCTTACCAACCAATCCAATGTCCCAGGTGTTGGAGTAGTCTGGGGTTCTCTCAGAGACGCCACATCATAAATCCATACCGGATTGGTCGCGGCCCGGGTTACAACAACCGCCTCAGGTGTCGCATAGCAGGGCACCTGTAGAAATTATGCTACTGCTGAACATAGTGGAAACAAGAGGAAAAAGAGAGGAGGAAGGCAAGTGAAGAGACAGCGGGAAGTGTGGAAAAGGAGATGCTCAGTCGTAAGAGTGGGTACCTTAAATATTAGAACAATGACTGGAAGAAGAGAGCTGGCAGACTTGATAGAGCAAAGGAATGTAGACGTACTGTACCTACAGGAAACAAAGTGAAAAGGGAGTAAAGGAAGGAACATTGGAGGTGGATGCAAACAATTTTACAACGGAGCTGATGCAACAAGAAATCGGATAGGGATACTGGTGAAGGAGGAGCTGGCTGAAAGTGTCCTGGAGGTGAAGTGGGTGTCAGATACACTAATGGCATTGAAACTGGAGATAAAAGAGTTAATCCTAAGCATAGTAAGCGCATATGCTCCACAGGTTAACAACAGCATGCAGGAGAAAAATGATTTTTGGGAAGACATGGATGGGTTGATAGAAAGTCTATCAAAACAGGAAAGGATAGTTTTAGGTGCACACTTTAATGGACATCTGGGCGAAATAAATATAGAGGATGAGAAAAAATGGGGAAATACGGTGCTGGAACAAAAAATAAGGAAGGATCGATGGTTTTGGATTTTTGGCGAAAAGCATGAATTTGACGATTGTCAACACTTATTTCAAGAAGAAAGATGAACACTGGGTGACGTATAAAAGTGGCGGAAAAAGTACCCAAGTAGATTATGTGATGTGCTGAAGGAGGAACCTAAAGGAAATGTGCGATTGTAAGGTAATAGTGAATGAGTGCGTCGTAAAGCAGCACCGTATGGTGGTATGCAAAATGCTCTTATGGTGAAAAAAAAGGCATAGAAAGTAAAGCCAAAGATACGATGGTGGAAACTGAAGGACTAGCTGTCAAGAAGCATTTAGACAGAAGGTGATCAGGATTCTGGGAGGCAGGGATGGGTTACCTGATGGGTGGGATAAAACAGCGGAAATTCTAAGAAAAATAGCTCAAACTGTAGTGGGAGTGACATTTGGGAAACGAAAAGGAGACAGAGAGATATGGTGGTGGAATGAGGAAGTTCAGGGGAGCATAAAAGAAAATAAAAGAGGCAAAAAAAGCATGGGACAAAATAAGAGATGAAAATACTAAAATTATCTACAAAGAAAAGAAGAGTAAGGCAAAGAAGGCAGTTGCAATGGCGAAGGGACGTGCATATGACGATTTGTATGTTAGATTGGAAACAAAAGAAGTTGAAAAGGAGTTGTACAGATTGGCTACGCAGAGAGATAGAGCAGGGAAAGACGTACAGCACGTAAGAGTTATAAAGGATAAAAACGGTAATGTTATATTAATTCCGAGGCAGTGTTAAAGAGATGGAAAGAGTACTTTGAGAAACTGATGAACAAGGAAAATAACAGAGACCCTACGAGAGAGGAACCAGAAGTGGTTAACGGAGAGTAAATTGCGTCAGTAGAAAAGAAGTAAAGAACGCACTAAGAAGGATGAAAAAAGAAAAAGCGATTGAGTCAGATGAGTTGCCAGTAGAAGTTTGGATATACATGAGAAATATGGGGATAAAGTTTTTGACCAGACTGTTCAACAGACTATTAGTGGGTGAACGGATGTCAGAAGAATGGAGAAGGAGTGTGCTTATCTTAGTCTATAAAAACAAAGGGGATGCACAGTGCTGTGGAAACTACATAGGAATAAAGCTAATGAGCCATACAATAAAGATATGAGAAAAAATGATTGAAGCCAGGCTAAGAGATGGAGTAGAGATCAGTAAACAGCAATATGGATTTATGCCAGGAAAGGAAACTACCAATTCCATGTTTTCCAAAAGAATGTTGATGGAAATGTACAGGGAAGGTCAAAGAGAGCTACATTGTGTATTCGTAGACCTAGAGAAAGCGTACGACAAGGTTCCACGGGAAGAGCTGTGGTACTGTATGAGAAAAGTATGTGCAACTTGTACAGGATGTGTACGAGGAAAGCGAAACAGTGGTGAGATGTGCAGCAGGAAATACAGAAATTAGTTTCAAGGTTAAGATTGGACTGCACCAGGGATCAGCGTTAAGTCCGTTGCTGTTTCGGCAGCGTGGTCGAGTGGTTAAAGCACCGGACTGATGATCAGCATGGTCTAGGTTCAAAACCCACTTACGCCATTCTGTTGTGTCCTTGGGAAAGACACTTTACGGCACTTTCCCCTGCTTGGTGGTCTTGACAAGCAATACTAAATTGCAGTAATATCTCTTCTAACTTACTAGCGGACAGCAATATCTTGGCATCTCCGGAAGCAGGTCGGGGTAATTGCTTACCCTATGTATAACGCCTCCGTCGCTTTCCTGCGAGTCAGGAGGATAAATATAGAGATTAAAATAAAAATAAAAAATAAAAAAAGTTTGTAGTGATAATTGACAGGCTAACGGATGAAGTGAGGAGAGAACCACCATGGACGATGCTGTTTGCTGATGATATTGTGATTTTCGAAGAGACCAGGGCAGAAGTGGTGTGGAGACTAGAATGCTGGAGGTATGTATTGGAAAGAAGAGGGATAAAAGTAAGTAGGTCAAAGATTGAATATCTGTAAGTAAATGGAGGAAATGACAATGAAACGGAGAAGATGAGGAAACAAAATGCTAAGATTAAAGGAATTTAAGTATTTCAGATCAACGGTGCAAGAAAGTGGTAGTTGTGAGAGGGAGGTAAAGAGAGAGTGCGGCCAAGATGGAACGGATGGAGAAAAGTATCGGGAGTAATCTGCGACAGGAGGTTACCAGCTAGAGTAAAAGGAAAAGTGTACAGTTCAGTGGTGAGACCAGCAATGGTGTGAGGACTTGAGACGGTGGCGATCACAAAGAAACAAGTGAAAGAGATGGAAGTTCCAGAGATGAAAATTTTAAGATTTTCTATGGGAGTGACAAGAAAAGACATGATTAAAAATGAGTACATCAGGGGTACAGTTAAGGTAGAACGGTTAGGAATGAAGATGAGGGAGGGCAGGCTGAAATGATTTGGGCATGTCATGAGGAGAGACCAAGAATATGTAGGAAGAAGGAGATGGAAATGGAGTTGCCGTTAAAGAGGAAATGATGGAGACCAAAGAGAAGATTTTTAGATGTAGTAAAAGAAGTTATGGAGGAAGTTTTTGCAAAGGAGACGGACGTTGAAAACAGGACGGTTTGGAGAAACTTGTTACGCTGTGGCTACACCTGATTGAAGGGAAAGTTAATCTGACGGCGGCATATGACTCTATCTGGAACCGTGGCCTCACCTGCAAGCGGTTCTGCCGGATAAGTATATGATCAGAATGGTCTTTGAGCTGGTCTCAAGCCAAAGTTTCACCCTTACTACTTGTGACAACAAGCAAAGCAAGCTACAGCACTTTTCAGGAATCGATCTTGGCTTCCCTCCTTTTCAACTTTTATATGTACGACCTGCCCTCCACGATTTTCAGAAAGTTTACCTATGCAGACAAGTTAGCATTGCTGCACTCCTGGAAATTGGAAGGCCCTTTGAGAGGACTTCTCTACTGGAAATTGGAAGTCAAGACATGACTTTATACTCCTCTAAAAATTGGAAAGCCTTAAAGAGAATTTTTCCTTCGCAAATTGGAAGTCAAGACATGATGCACTTTTGAAGTATCTGCAGATTTGGAAACTGAAGCTCAATCACACTAAGACGATGATGGTAGCCTTTTCTTTAAATAACCGAGAGGCCCAACGTGAGCTAAATTCTTATAACAGCGAGAGACTTTAACCATTTTGTCCAAACCCAACTTGTTTTGTAGTGAAACTTCACAGATCGCTCTCGTTCCATTACCATCTAGTATTGTAAAAAAAAACTATTTTCGCACGTCACACTGCTGAGGCGACTTGTAAGCACAGGATAGGGTGCTGGTGCAAATACTAGGTGTACAGCTACCCTATCCCTGTTCTATTTCACAGCTGAGTATTGCACACCATCCTGATGTCGCAGCGTTTATACTCGCTTCATAGACAATGTCTTGAATGACGCCTTGCGCATTGTCACGGGATACCTACGTCTCACTCCAACGGACAACCTAACCATACTTTTAGGCATCCAACCAGCTGAGCTTCGCCCACAAGAAACGACTAAAACTAGAATCTTTAAAAATGTCTCAATCATCTTTCTATCCTCCGAATAAATTGACACGATTCCGTTTTTTATCACTAGCAGCATTGTTGCTACTAATGTAATCTCATTCTAAATTACTCCGCTTTAATTCAAAGTTACTATCTTACTATCACTAAAGTCATTAACTAACTATCACTTGATGTTGTAAAAAACGTTTCGAAATAATACAATCAATATTAATGTAATTGCAAAACAATGTGAGTATTTAAAATGATGGTTGGGGCAAGCGTTTTTATGACAAGCTCTGCCTACAAAAGTTGTCATAGATATGTTCATTGGACGTCCCTCAACGCAGCAATCAACTGATGTATTTACTAAGGTGTCCGGGTTTTCCTGAGTTTTATCTGCTTCCAAAAATAGGTGCTTTTATTTTCTTGTGCATTAAAAAAACTAATAAAACGTATTTAAACTATTACTTAGCATAACACATTTAAAAAAATAGAACAAAATTTAACACATTTAAAAAATCAAGAAATACTTTACATAAAGCATTTAAAAAAATATCCCGAAATGCATTCGTAGTTTAATTTAGCACATTGAAAAAATGGCGAAATGCATTCATACTTATACTTTAGATATTTTTCAGAAAATAATGAAGTACTGTACTTGCCTCTTTTACATATAGTACATTTTAAAAAAATAATGAAATGCATTCATAATATTATTTAGCTATACAGCAATAGAAATCACGAAAAGCATTCGTACTTTTTTGATGAGCACTCTTAAAAAAATAACAAAATGCATTCATATTTTTAGTTTTCACTTTATATAGTATCTTTATTTTTTGTAAAATTGGCGCATTACAATCATGGCGTTTAAAGTGTCATCATTTAGCCTGTTTCTAATCTCGGTAGCAAAAGCCCCATAGCAGAAAATACTCGCTCTGCTTCTATAGAAGTTGGTCTGATTGTGAAGAGAGAACGATAAAGGTTCTCTAAATTCTCCGGTCTCTTTTTGGAAGCCTCAAACAACTGCATCTCTTTGTTGATGATTTTCGCTCCAACACTTTGGAATTCTTCAACTTTCAGCCCGGGCTCTTTTACTGTAGAAAGGCTTGAAATTCGTCTGACAATGTCATACTTTTTGGCAGGCTCACTTCATCATTGCCATCATTATTAACATTGGAATTGGATGACGATTCCATCGTTTCGTTAACAGTATCTGTTGTCACTTGTTTGAACAACAGTTGTTGCAGCTTTGTAGCCAAATTCGTAATTTTATTTTTTCAAATTTTTATACTAAATTCATTATATGACTGTTCAAGGAAGTCACGGGATTTCAAATATTTCAATAAATGGACAACTTCAACATTGCGTCGCTTCTGAATACTTTCTTAACGCTTTCCAACAAAGCATTTCCAAATAGAGTTTTTAAATCACTTAGTTTCAAGACAGTGACTTTTTCTGATAGAATGAGATCTGTATTTTCTTTGCATAAATATTGCACAGCCATTTCAAGTGGAGCCAAAGTATTACAAATTTCCTTAATCTTGTCAAGCTCTTCTTGGCTGATATTGAAGTCTTTGTCAAGCTGAAGCATTGCAACTTTAACTTCTT
This sequence comes from Diplosoma virens, assembly GCA_963680785.1. Classification (NCBI taxonomy): domain Eukaryota; kingdom Metazoa; phylum Chordata; class Ascidiacea; order Aplousobranchia; family Didemnidae; genus Diplosoma; species Diplosoma virens. The sequence continues at coordinate 33,877,521 of OY796893.1, read as the reverse complement.
TCCTCATTTCATAAAATCTTTGAAATATATTCAGCAAACTGTTCCAGCGGGTTTTGCAGTCCAGAAACAAACTTTTTTCCTTTCCAAAAGACTGCTGAACTTGTGGTTGTAAATTGTCGTCATTTTTTAAAAAAGATTTTCGGAAAATTTTGACAATTTTTCTTACTTTTTTGATAATTTCTTTGATTCCTGGAATGATATCAAAACAATTCTGCTGTTTCTCATCACATTCTTGTTTATCAAATTTTTTCTCAGCATTTTCTTCTCCGTCACTTTCGTCATTTGCTGTAGCGTTATCAGTACAACCACCAAAGCGACACTCGTCACTTATCTGCTTGGGCTTTTCTGTATAAAGTACATCGATATGAATTGAAAGCTTAGATTTGAGATGAGTAATAAGACTTTTAGTGCTGGAACCTGAAGCTTTTGTAATTGCTGAGCACACTGAGAACTTCGCTTTCTCCTCTGCCTTTTTATAAGTAAAATGCTGCCACACTTAAGACTTTTGCTGAGAACTTATATCTGTGAATAAGCTCATGTTGTTCATCGGCCAAACTTTGTTACACTGCAACCAGTTAGCTATTACCTAACCTTCAGTGCCGGAGTGATTTGCTATGTTATTCTACGTTAGATCGCATTATAAACATTACCCTTTATCACTAACAATGACAAAATTACATTTTTCAAAATGCAACGTTCCGTCGGCGTTATGTAAGATATTTTACTGTTAGAACAAATTTAAGCCGCCTGGTAGGAATTTAAAAGCCATTGCATTGACTGTGAATATTTCACAGTTATAGTATAATATTGGTACTTTGTTACGTAATGAAACCCGGGTTTTGCACCAAAAAAATACCCGGGCTTTGGGTTTCAAAAATTACCCCAAAACCTGGGTTTTCGGGTTAGGGGAAACCAGGGGCGGACACACTAGTATTTACATTGTTTCCTATATGTTACTATGACAGCAGTGACATCGAATTCTATACAGGTTATAAAAATATTACTAAAAAATTTGAGTAAGCAATGGGCCGCAGGTTAAATATCCCTGGACTAGACCTTGTCATATCAAACAGAGAATTGCAAAGTTCTTTATATCATTAACTGTAAAGTTTAAATAATTAGAATGACACATAATCTTTCAAGCTTTTTAGTATATAAATTTAATGTAAAAAAATTTTGTTGCGCTTATTTAAATCACTTGATTAACGAACACTTTTTTTAAAGGATTGTTAAATAGGTTTATTTTCTTTTACAAAAATAGGATCATAAAATTATAAAGTTTAAGCTCTATCTTCCCAAAGAAAACATTTTACTCATTTAATATTTAAATTTTTTCATTAATTTGTGTCAGTAGACCATAGGCATACATTTTTTCTAGTTTGTACGCTTGAGCAGTCCTTACTTTTTAAACTAGGACCCGTGACATATACGCCACGATGAGCAGAAGTGTGTACGTCTTTTGCCCGCCGTGGCGTTCAAGAATCACAATGGTTTGCTCAAATATTAATTAAACGTCTCTTTTAAAACTTGCAACAATAGTGAACTAAATTCTTAGCTAGAATGCATTTTTATCCAATTCTAATCGCAACATATTGATAGAAACACCAATGCAGTGCATTTGAGTAAATGTTCAGTATATATCTTGTAAAATTTTTCTGGTTGAAATTGCTTTTAGAATCGATCATCGAGAAGGTAAAGTAAAAAATTAGTGTTGGCATTAGAGTAAAATGAATATCACACTTGAACATGTCTTATAAAATTGCTTGACTTATATCAAGTTTCACAACTTTGTTAACAAAAAACTTATAAACAGCTCTACTGCACATATGTATTGGTATGACGTGTAGATAAGTCGTGGAAAAAAATTTAGTTATAAATGATAACAATCCATTACAAACCCACCAAGATATCAATAGTAGTTTGTTGCTAACAATTCTACTTCCTCCACTACAACCGTATACACATCTTCACATCTGGTACAACGGCCTTTGCCACTGCATTGAGTTGGTTCCCTATAAGTTATCAACCGATCCACCGTTGTCTTAGTCAGTAAAATTCTCGTTAATATTTCCACCGGCATTAGGTTATATGAACACTATTCTTTTCGTTTTTTCTTTCTTTTTTTTTTTTAGGGAATAATAGAACACCGTGGCAAATCAGATGCCTCTGAAAATTGTACTCTCTAGTCAATAGCATTTCTTGATTCTAAGTAATTGAAAATTGATTTGCGCTCTATTGCATCCGGTTTGCAATTTTCAATTTTGTACCCAAGGAATTGTAATTTACATATTTTCAACTGATCACAAATCAAAAAATTTTTTCCTCTGCTCATAAAAATTCTATCACTCAGCTCTTGGAGCAATTACGGAGCACTCTATGTTAGTTGTCATGGTAAAGATTTGTTTTTAGCGACTTTTTGAGATGATAAACAAACCAATCTGTTTCTTATATGCGTTTGCAAATGTACCAAAAAATAAAGATAATTGATTTGCAAATGTACCGAAAAATAAATATGACTAAACTGGAAAGAGCTGAGTGAAAATGTTTTAAGCAGAGAAAAAAATTTTGGATTTTTGATCGGTTGAAAATATGTAGATTACAATTCTTTGGGTACAAAGTTTAAAATTGCATCCGGTTTGCCTTGAATCCTTTATCATCACCCTTAATGTTTTGAGTTTTTTAGTTACGCAATTTTGCATTTTAATAATTACTTTTTCGGTCACTCTATTTTATAAGAAATATTGAGTTTAGAGAGTAATCCAAAAGAAGAAATAAAAAATTCACACTGTACGAACTTTGAAGTCATGAATTCCATGAATTTTAACGTTTCAAAAAATTTTTTTTCCTGTCTGCAATTTATTTTCTATCAGCTCTTCTTCGATTGTTTTTTCCGATGTAATTTATTCCATTTAATTCGACGAAGTCCGAAATTCAAATTTTATTAAACCTTTTCGATGCTGCTTCAAGATTATTTTCAATGAAATTTATTCCCTATGGTTTGATGCAGTCCGAAATTCAATTTTTCAACTCTCTTTCTGATTAGTGCTTTTTCGATGTTGACCGTTAATATTTAAGCTCATAATTGCAGATTATTAATTAGAATTCCTATTTTCAAAAGAATCACTTTATGGAATTCTTACCTTAACTTTTCGCGCTAACATTTCAACGTAGAGGATACGATAACTTGTTCCTGATGAGATCAATAAGATCGAAACAGGCCTATAGCATAAAAATCGTCCTCTTTGCTTATTTGTTTTAGTCGCTTTTTTGCTGTTCCCGTCTAACTGGTTAAAATTACATTTAATTGGTTACATTATGATCTCTTTACAGAATACATTGTACATATTATTTCTGTATTTTATCAACAAACGTGAACCAAAATATTTTCAAAATAATATAACTAGTATGGTTATACATACCAATGCCTACCCTTTTTGAAACGTCATTTTGCTGCTTAAAATTCAACTCATCTTTTCAACTTCTCCTCATTGGCAAACTAAAACCGCACATTAGCTCTTTTATTAGAGCAGTCTTACAGATACATTTTGCGACTTGCTTCAAAACTTAATTCGACTCTATTCTAAATAAAAATCACTGCAACCGGTATGGTGAGAACATCATTTGCGTGACGTCGCTGAACTGATTCAGGTTAGAAAGCCGTGGTTTAGATTGCAGGTAAGTAATACTGAATTAAAATCAAATTTTCAAATGAAAATATGTATTGATAAATACTAATCTAACTTTAAAAATTTATGGCCCGTTTTATAGCATTTGGAGTTATTTGAGATCTTAAAAAATTAATAATTTTTTAAGCAAAAAAATAGTTAAAATATTGTATGTAATCTTTGGTAGTTTTTTTTATAAAATCAAAAAACAATCTTGGTTCTAAAAACTGGTCAAAAGCAAATTGGTCAATAGTCTATCAACTAATCAATAGTCAATAGCAAATAGGTTTACTAAACTGTTCAACAGTCAACAGCAAATACAACAACAAAACTGGTCAATGAAAAATTACGACTTATATAAAAGCTTTTAACTGTCTTTTAAAAATGTTTGTTTATCTGTTATAGAACAAGATTTTACAATATATCTATGTCTCTATGAAGTGAGTGTGTGCGCGGGGACACCAGACTGGCCCGTCGCTGTCAAATAGGCCAAGGACAGAGCAACTGTACGCACCTTATCCAAAATTTACATTTAGCCTTGGCAATATGTTGCGCAAAGTTATTTTTTTGCAATGCCATAAAATAGAGACAAAAATTACCATTTTGTGACATTACAAAAAAAGGAAAGTGATAGAACTTGATCTTGATGGCAGGTACTTTTTCAAAGTCTGGGTCGTGAATAAGAGTGTTATTGCTGTTAAACATGCAGACCGAACCAAACCTGCAAAACAGAAAAATAGCAAGGATCTGCTAATCCAGAAACGGTACTACAACAATTGATCGAACGACACTTGATCGAAAAGACACTTTATCGAACGAAACTTGATCGAAACGACATTTGATCGAAACGAAATTTGATCGATACGACATTTGATCGAACGACACTTGATCGAAACGATATTTGATCGAAACGACACTTGATCGAAACGAAATTTGATTGAAACGATATTTGATCAAAATGACAGTTGATAGAAAAAAAGGTATACTTTTGTATGTTTTTGCGATTAAACAATCTTTATGTTACTGTAAATTAGATTCATAAAATCAGAGGCCATCAGTAAGAAGACAGTTTGTTTTTAATTTTCATACATTTTGTCAATGTCAAGGTCAGGGTTTTTTAACAAGGTCCCTGGGCAAAGCATTTTCAGGAGGACAACAAGTAGATCGTTTGTCATGATTATGTTTCATTAGATGTCTATTGCTTCCATTTTTTGCATTCTTTTTATATTTTGGTCAGTTATTTAGGGGAGCATTGTGCCATGGCCCCACCTTTGAAAACCCCTAGCAGAAATCAGAGACAGATTTAAATGGAAGACCTATTTTTCAGAGATTACCATGTTTTTTGGACAAAAAATTGACAAAATTGGGCAGATGCAAAGTTGTAAATTTTCTCTTTCATTATTTGATCAAGTGTTGTTTCAATCAAATGTAGTTCGATCAACTGTCGAGTCACGCCACAATAATAAGACAAAATTTGTCAAACATATACTTAGTAAAGTAGTTTATACCATAAAATCTGAAACGGATTTGAAGTATAGACTGCTTTTTAGAGAACATTACTTTTAGGAACCAAAATTATGATGTTCTAGACCAATCTGAAGTGAAAAAAAAGTTTTTTTTAAGAAATTTCTTTTTATGGACGAATTTCTTTTTACTAGCAAGCGTCCCATTTCCCCCATCGAAAATATGGTAAGCCTGTTTAAAACATTTATTTTTTTAACGCATTTTGCGTTATTAATTTTTGGGTTTGTATTATCTTTCCATGTTGGTTGGACAGAAAATTGATGTGTCATAAGATTGGGTCCGTCAAAAAAAGATTTGCGAATTGCGGTCCGAGGCCAAAAAATATTGGGAAACACTGGCTTACCGGATAGACATGTTCTTGAAACGTTCCCTTCAATTCCTTTTAGTCTCAAAAAAAAGAGTGGCAATATCAGATCACCAACATAAGCAAAATTTCCGAAGTATTTGGAAGGAACGTATAGGTGTTAAAAAGGAAGAGAGCCAAGAAAGAGACATGTGAAACGCCCCTTATCAGTCGGTAAAGCCTTCTTTGGTTGTTGTAATCGGTAGCCAGCGTAAAACTTCTCATCGGCATTAGTTCCAAGATAAATTTAAATATGTGCTTATCAGGTAAAAGTCTTAGCATTTTGCAGTTAAGGCCCCGGTTCAAGACAGCGTCACAAGCTGCTGTCAAATCGACAAATACGGCACAAACCTTTTTTACTTTTAAAAGAACCCTCAATGTCGTGTGTTAACAGTAAGTTTGATTTACAGTGGCTGATTTTCCGCTTTAAAATTTAGTCTTGATTTACGTGTTTTCCTTTTTTCCGGTTATATCAACTTTACCTTGGGACAATTTTTTTTACAAAAAAATGCAATATATCATTTTACTTCATAAATGAATATTTTTTGTTAAAACTATTTTTATGCTAAAACTTTTATCTTTTTTGAAAACGAAAATTTATTGAACAGTTGATTGAGTCAACACATTAAAATTTTTTAAAAAAGGCATAAATTTGAATAAAATTAATAGAATTATATCTAGAACATTATTAAAAATTATTTTCACGATCAATACTCATATATTTAAAACTTCAATTTTAAAAAGCTATTTAAAAAATAGAGATCTTTTAAAGTGTAAAACGATTTATACTGAAACGAAAAATTATCAAGCGTTTTATTAAAATTAATTTACTTTACACCAACGCTAAACAAGTTTTTCATTATGCATGAGTTAACTGATACAGACAACTTCAGCCAATTGCATAATCAATTTGCCGAGCTTTTTTATGCATATAACCACAATATGCGATATTCCATATCCCAACAATCTTTATCAGAACAAACGAAAGATTGCACCTGCCTAGTAATCTAGACCTGTGCAATGATGTACGTTCTACAAATATGTACGACCATAGTTTTAAAAATCCCTAAGATAACACAGACTGATGCAAACCACTTAAGTTTTATTTGATTGACATTATGCACTGAGTAAATAAAACACACAGCACAAAATGCACGTATCACTTACTTTTAAAATAATTTTCAGTTGCTGTTTGTTTGATACCTTTGGACATGCTCTCAAGCATGCATTTTTCTATTAAAATAATGGTCTCTATTCATTCCTTGAAACTGAAATGGCCAACAAATTGTGTCAAGCGAGGCAAGCACTTCTTTATTTTTGGTGGGGTTTTCTGCGTTGTTGTCTTCGCCACCTTCTTTTCTACTTTGCATGACTTGTTCGCATATTTCAGCATCAGTTGGACAACCTACGACCTCAAGTCCATCGTCAATGCTTAAACATTCTTCATAACTTTCATTGGCGAAATTGGGCAAAATTGTGTACAATCAAAACCGGAGAAAAGACCCATATTGTACGCCCGGTCTTAGACCACGGAAAAAACAATTTTTAATTTTTTCTTCAAAAACATGTTTTCAAGGCGCACTTATAAAATTAATGGCATCAAGCACGGAAAGCAAACGAAACACTTTAGGTGCTGTCATTGTTTCGTTTGAATCAATCGTAAACAAAACCCCTTTTCAGCATGCGCCGTCGATAATAGTGCTTGAAGTTTCTGATGATGCCTTGATATAGAGGCTAGACAGAAGATGTGGTGTTTGAAGGCAAATAAACAAGTTCGACACACTCTAGACCAGGGGTCGCAAACCTATGGCTCGCGAGCCAGATGTGGCTCTTTTGATAACGGCACCTGGCTCTTTTGTTGACAAATATAAACTGACCTATAAATTTTTTAATGTAATGAAACAGAGCATCGATTTGGGTTGAAATTAAACAAATGTGAGACCGATACGAGAGGAAGACTTTTTTTTAGAGAACACCTTGATTTTGGGACGAAAAGTAGAAAATCAGAGACTGAATTCAAGTGATGACCTTTTTTTTCTTTTTAGAAAACACTATGATCTTAGGACGAAAAATTAGAATCTTACACAGAGGTTCTAAGAGAGTAAGCACTTGCTTAACCACTTGTTGGGTTATTCTCGGTCATGAGGTGAGCCTTGAGCTGCAAATACGAGAACTACTTATAGCTGCTTTAAGTCGAATTTTTCTCTGGCTTTTGTGGTCTAGTGGTGATGTCTTCTGCCTGGAAGACCACAGGTAGTCCGTTCAATTCGCAGTGAAATAACCATCACTGACGAGCTCTAACAAGAGCGAAACTCGACACTGGTTCTTCTCGCTTTCAAAGCAGCTCAATTTGTAATCAAATAAATCCTTATATTTTACTATATAGAATTCTTTGAGTTACCCATAAAATATAGCATGTCCTACTCATTAAATACCCATAAAATACCAAATTGCATGACCAGTTTTTGGCATGCCAATTACATGACCAGCCTCAGAGGTCACCGGACGCCAGTGATACCCACAGCTAAAAACTAAAGGAACAGTGTACAGCTCTCACGGAAATGCAGTTAAAAATATGTAGTTTTTATGGCTCTCTTACCCAATAAGGTTCTCGACCCTTGCTCTAGACCAGGGGTGGCCAAACTACGGCCCGCCAATACACTCAATCCGGCCCGCCGCTGACATTTCACAATCTTTTTAAACAGGCTCTTTTTTCACTACGATCACTAAAGCAAAGCGTGTTCTGTCCAGTAAGTGTGTTGTGACCAGCTACTGCTTGCAGAGGCGCTACATTTCTACAGCATATACTATAATCTAAGTGAAGACCTTTTTTTTTTTTTAGAGATCACAACGATTCTGGGAGAAATATAGCGAAATTTGAAATCAAATCAAAGTAAAGACCTTTTTTTTTAGAGATCGTTCTTGGCCCTCGGTCACTTTCACATTTTCAATCTGGCCCTCCTGGAAAAAAGTTTGGACACCCCTGCTATAGACGATCTACTTCAATTTTGTAAGCTGAAAAGTTGTCCAGCAACAAACACATTTTTCTGTTGTTTTTGCATAAATGCATTTAAACATCTTAACCACTCTTAAAAAAGAGTTGCTGTCATCCGAGAATTGCTGTTTGACCGGTATAATACGTGCAGCGTTCTTATTCCTCTGAAGCATCTTGGGTTAGCGAACTTACCAACAACAAGCAATATCCTTTTGTCAGAGCCGTCCATGTTTGGCGTAAGTAAAACTGTTAGTCGCTCTTTTGATTTTTTTATTGCCAAAAGGCTTTTCATCTTTAAAGCACATTATTCCTTCTGGTAGAGCACGGAAGTAAAAGCCCGTTTTGTCACAACTACAAATGTCGGACGCAGAATGCCGCTCTCGTATTCGTGGCCACCCAGATACGTTCCAGCGTTCTGCAGCTTCTGAGTCATGGCTTTGTTTTTCATCGTGCTATCACTTAAAAACAATTCCATTTATACCCGCCACCGATCTATCCAGCTTAGGAATGAATCAAAATCAACACCCATTATTTTTCCTAAATCATTCGCGTTTTCACAAAGCATAGGTCCACTGATTATACCTCCTCTACTTTTAATTTCCTTGAACCATTGCAGCAATGCCTCTCTTATATCTTCGTTAGTACTTTTTCTAGATCTTTTGGGAGAAGGGTTTGCGCTGCTTTGGTAAGCAGCCAAAAGATTTTCTTTTGCTTTCCAAATGCGTGAAACTTGTGATTGGGGATATCCCAAACTTTTTAGCAAATACGCTCTGTAATGCATTTCCTAGCTCTTTAATAACAAAAATTTTTTCTGACAAAGACAAATCATTTCATTTTGCTAGTTTTCTCATTACTGTCATTTTAAATAGTGAAATTCTGGGTACTTTGGAAAACTAATAATTGTCAAATAAAACAAATAGTAGCGTAACATTTCGTTGTAGCAGTAGTGCACGTCATAATGCGAATTGACTAGTATTGAGCAAGCTCTATCAATTATGCTACATCAGAATGCGAACAAACTGATAACAAAGAGGAAATTAAAAGTAACGAATTGTATCTAGTTTGTCGGAATAAGTGAATTAAAGATACAGTATTAAAGACTGTAAGCATAAGCGCTACAACTTCTAACTCAGTTTATTTTGCCAATCACAGCTGGAAGTTGAACGCGCGGTGTTATTTTGTCGTGGCGAAGTTAGTCACTTACACGACAATTACTTAGAATATTTCGGACCTATTCCTAGAAGATTACTTAGAATGTACTTAGAAGACAAATACAGATTTAGTATTTTTAAATCCTATGCAGTAAAGCGGTTTATGCGTTTAACTGATTTGCAATTAGACGAAGTTGTCTGTAACAGTTTGTTCAGTTGCAACCACAATTCACAAACAATATTGTTTTTTAAACGCTAAAAAAATATTTACAATACACAAAAATACCAGATTTTTTAGTTTTATAAGTACAACGAAAAACTAAAAAATGTAATTGTTTTGAAGAATGGTGCGGTTGGTCGTAGTTTAGAAACCTCTGGTATATGATTTTTTATTTTAGATCAAACACAGCCAAGTTAAGGCATACAAAAACAATAACTCCCCACAACGTTAGATTGGTGACCACGCTCTTCACGTAATAAAAGACATGGTATTATGATTCTGAGGGATCGATGATATGAAGCAGTTCGGAGTATCAACTTTTCACACTCTAGTCGTAAAGCATGGAGTTTTTAAACAATTTTACTGGTAAGTCGCGACACTCTCCTCGTCACTGTCTCGTTTCAACTAATGCTGTTGCATCCCAGCTAGTCAGAAATAGGAGATACGAGGCTGTTGATCGCAAGCCATCTAGACTTGTCTAAAAACTAAATCTTTAAAAATTACAAATCTGTTCTTTTTTCGTCTTGTTTATAATCACTTTTTTTACTCTATGACATCTTGTTTTGTTGCTTCGACATCAAAAAAAGGTAATATACTTGGTTCAAAGAGGAATTATAAATTCAATTTTTTGTTTGAAAGAGACTCGTGATTCTTTGTTTGAAGATTAAATTCTATTTTTTAGCTATAAAGATTCCTAAATTCCTATTTCGTTAAAAAGATGCCCGCTCGTCAGATAATTTAACAGAATTTAATTGCTTTATCCGACCTCGTGGTACTGAACTTTTTGCATAAGGTCAGCGAAATCCCCCCAAGTTACAAACTACTCTTATATAATTGAATATGCATAACTCTGACTCCCGATCAAAAAATTGTAACTTATTCAAAGGAGAGGATGGAATTTATTTTTTAGCTAAGGTTTTACAAGCGCAGCAATTTGGCCAATACAGCAAACTTCTTCAGCAAAACATTAAAAATTATTCGGCAAAAAAAATGGTCACCTGACCATTCAGTAAAATCACCGTCACCGTTCCATCAGAGAAATTATGGTCGTTACTTTGATGAGGGCGATGTCTCTATATTTGTAGTAAACTTGAATTGGGCCACGTGACTTTACAAATGAAATCAATTTCATGTACTTTCACAGATCACTGCCAAAGCGAGGTCACATCGCTACTATTTAATTAGAACAATGCATTAACGATAATTAAGAGCGGAGATAGGTCATCACATCTAATTTAAACAGTCTATATGTGATTGATCTTTTAAAAAACGTCAAATACATCAAATCTCCTCGCTATTGGCAGCTGCAAATTTCACGTTGCGAAAGGTCAAATGGCAATCCAATTTTTCGCTGGAAAAGCGATTTGCATTACGAAACAATACTAATTAAAAAGCTTTTAACCCGTTCTCTGCGTAAAACTAGAATTCTCGTCTTTGGCGATCGCTATCTCATTGCGTAAAACGAGAATTCTCGTCTTTAACGATCGCATTGTTTCATGGCGCAAGTTTTTTTGTTCGGAGCAATTTGACAGCTCAACAGACACAGTTTGACAGCTTCCCACAAAGCCGTTTAATTAACTTGGAACGGATTAGGTTTTGGTGGTTTGTAACTTTTATAGTCAACGTCCACACGAGCTCTTTGCCAATTTTGAAATATTTTATAAAAAAAATTAGATGAAAAATTAAGATTTTTTACGTAAACTTGAAACTTGATTTCGATACTTTTCAAGTTGAAAAAATCAAACTTTAGTAACAAAATTCTTTGTTTTGCGTAGTTTATGGGAGTGTGTTTGAAAAAATTCATAGTCACGGTTTTGAATGGCGCTACAAACAATTGTATTTGTTTACTGGACCTCTTTTTTCAAGTTCTATTACGCAACTCAGTATTATCAGGCCTTAGACATTTACTTCGTTGAGTATTTTAATTCGTTTGAAATATGAAGTTTTTTGAAAAAACGTACAACTTTTCGAAAACAATACAATGCGTTAAAACATAATACAGTTAAATAAACGGCGCTTGACATAGAAAAACATTTATAAGATAAAAAGTTCTTTTTTTATTCTCTATATTTATCCTCATTACTTGCACAAAAGCAAATACATATAATAAACAACTACCCCGACCTGCTTCCAAAGATACAAGATATTGCTGTCCGCTTGAAATTTAATTGAGATATGACAGAAATTTAGAACTGCTTGCCAAGACCACCAAAGCAAGGGAATGTACCGAAAAGTGTCTTTCTTAAAGACACAACAGAATGGCGCAAGCAAGTTTTAAACCGAGACCATGTAGATCACGATCCCGGAGCTCTAACTACTCGACCATGTCGCCGATTATTCACATAAAGGTTTGTATTTTGTGGCTATTGTTCTTACTTTTTTCAAAACTTTAGTTTTTTTAAAGTACTATATTAGTTTTCCTACAAGTTTTGAAATATTTTATTTCAAGATTAAAGACATGCTTTTTTTTTCTGTGCATATTACTTATGATTATGAGCAGTGATGCCTTTAGTACGAAATGAACGGAACAACTGCATCCGACCCCCTAAAACACGACTAAAGTAGGTGATCCTGTAAAGCAAAATATTGCTCTATTTCTTTATAATAGTACCATAACGGTGGCCTCAATCAATCATCATAATTTTAGCTCAAATTTAAAAAATTTTCATATTTTTTTTCACACGTGTATTCAGTACTGATACAACAACAAAAAATATAAAACTTAATGCAAGTACTGTAATGAAAGTTGGGAATTTTGATTTTAATAAGAACCAAAAAAGCACGTACAACCATGTATTTATTACTTACCTTTTTCAATATATGTGATATTTTCCATTGATTCATTTAATAATCTTTCTAGTTTTAAAACTCGTTGCACTAATTGATGGTTTTGCTGAAGTAGCATTTGACTAAAATTTGTCAAAAATTGCGTAGTAAGTTTTGAATCATTATCAACTTGATTCATTTGGCTCAGTTTTTTATGGTATGTATCTAAGTTTTGGTTTGTTTTATTGTTATCAAAGGCACACTGAAAAAGAAATGCAGTACCTTAAAATTTGCTAAATAAAAGTTGTTAAGATGATTAGTAACTGGATTTTAACTTGTACATTTTTACAATAATTAATAAATGCACCTTGACTAAGGTTAAAATTAAAATAAAGCAAAACAGAAAAAAAGTCATTTGTTTAAACATTTTAATGAATTTTTTTAAAAGGTCATCACATTAAAAAATTTTGTAACTGCTTATAAAGTTCATCATCATCATATTTTTCTGGGAAAGCATTGAATTAGTTCAGTGTATTTCCCTTTAACCGCTTGTCCTTTGGGTTTGCAAGGAAAGTAACTCAAGTTGGAATCTGCAAGCATCCTGATCTCCTGTAATTAGCGGCAATTTTGCTGGTGGAATTCCGAGATTTGACCATACCAGGTCTTCAACATAATTCCGCCAGCAATTTCTGGGTCGCCCTTTAGGGTTTTGACACTCAAAGAGCATTCATTAGTTGGTTTGCTGCTCATTTGTGGGACGTTCGTGCCACATGGCCGTACCAGCACAGTTGCGATTATTCTATGCGAAGTAGTGGCGGTTCGATGTTGAGAGATTGACGAATTTCAGTGCTTTTAAACTTTTCAAGTAGGGATAAACATCTGACTTTTCGCAAGAAACCCATTTCGTCCGCCTGTGCTCGGATTCTCACTTTTTCGGTCATTTCCCAACAGTCATGACCATAGGGGAGGATAGGAACAAAAACTGATCATAAACAGACAACTTTACTTTTGCACACAACTCGCGTTTCAGTACAACTAATCGGCAAAGCTGGCGTATTGCTTCACTTGCTTTTCCAATACGTGTGCCCAGTTCGTTGTCCTGTCTACCATCACTCAAGAATGTGACTCCAAGATACTTAAACTTCTCCGTCTGCTTAAGAGTTACTTTTTTTTTTGGAAAGAACACTGGACAGAGTCCCTTGACAAGCACATAATCTCAATTTTAGCCATACTAATTTTCATTCCAGCATCAAAGCATGCATCAGAAAATCAATTCACTGCATATTGGAGATCACTTTTGTTCAAGCTTAACAATGCAAGGTCAACTGAAAAAGCAGCCGGCGCCAAACATTATAACTCTCCAAATGTGACGCCACTACTTGAGGAACTGTCTTTGTCAATCTTGTCCATGAATCTGATGAACAGAAGAAGAGAAAGAACATAACCCTGTTGTACTTCAACACTGACACTAAAAGACTTTGTTTTTATACCATTGAAACGAACACAGACTTCCGAGAGTTTGTACAACGATTTGATAGCAGCTAATAGCTGACCTCTCACGTCATATTCCAGCAGTACTGCCCACAGCTTGTCTCTTGGGACACAGTCATATGCTTTTACAAGGTCTAAAAAGAATGTATATACCTCTTTGACATATTCCCACGGTTTCTCAAAATCTTGCTAAAGGGAAAAGATCTGAACCATGGTGGATCTACCTGGACAAAATCCGCATTGCGCATACTAAAGTTGAGATTCAACTATTACACGGCATCTCTTTTTGAGGCACGTTGCATAGACCTTTCCAAAAAGATTTAATAAAGAAATTCCTCTGTATTTAATGCATTTCTTCTTGTCTCCTTTTTTGTGAATAAGTATTAACACACTGGTCTGCCATTGCCTCGGTGCCTCACCATTTTTTCAAGCTACTTGGCACTAGGGTGGAGTGAAAAAAAATTTTTTTTTCAAATCAAAAAACTAGGTTTATTAAAGTAGTTATTTAGGTCTAAGAACACCTTCCAAAGTTGTTTTGGAGTTTTTTCGCTTACACCCATGTGGCTAAACACCCCAAAAAGTTTTGCGCTCCCTCAAGTTTTTGAAAATCTCATAACTTAAAAACTAGTTAAGCTAGAAAGTTGGTTTTGGGCTTAAAATGCTTAGAAGACCCATGTTTATATCTGCTCCAATAGAGCTTTTTCTTCTAGCTACTTCACACAAGCCACAAATTGGCAAAAATGATGTTTTTGATCAAAATCACTAAAAAAATTATTTATTATTAAGAAATTGTTGTGAAATTCATATTTTAACTAAAGTCATTTCTTAACTACTTGCGCAAATAAAGAAATTTTCACTTAGAATTTTAATATAGCAGTCTTTGAAGCAAGAAAAATTGACAAAAATGCTGTCAATACTATTTACTCAACAATAGTCACACACCATGTAGAATAATAAAATTTTGCCCAATTTACTAATTTTCAAGTTTTTTAGGCATTAAATTGCTTTTTGGTGTTAAAAGTTTTTATTAGTTTTCTTGATCGTATTTTCTATCTGATAAGTCTATCTCTATTTTTGAATCCAGCAACAGCTGCTGAAGCTTCAGAAACCAGTTTTATATGCCTTTCAACAGCTTGATTATGGCAAGGATGTTCCAGGTTGAGTTTATTTTGTTAAAAAGCCTCAATGTCTTTATTCAATAAATGTTTTAATGCATATGGTTCATGCATGTTTTTTAAACTCAAGCTTGACAAGGAATAATAAGTTTTTGCATTGGTATTAATCTTGGTTTTTATGAGTTTTCTTACATCTACTTCTTCATCACGACCAACATTATCCCAATTTTTCTTACGTAGATACTCTGAAGCTAAGTATTTTGTTGACTGCAAGAAGACGGACATTGTGATCATTATCAGCCAGCATCGCAAGTAATATATTTTCATGGTGAGCAAAATAAGCATTTTGTTGCAAAACCCCTACAGCAATTTCCTGAATAATTTTTTTTGGAAATCCCATTAATTGTGTAAGAATATTGAGATAGTTTTTTGGTCTATCAGTAATCTTGTTGTTGAGTTTGATTTGAAATCAACCAGGAAAGTAAACTTTAATTAAAAACTCTGCCAAAGTGCTTAAATTGGATGTCGGCTTTTCTTGGGCAACATAAAATCAAAGAATACGACATCCAAGTGTTAACCAGCGTGAATGGTTTAACCCTCCTACTTTGAGAAACTCAAGATTAGCATCAACTGATCCCAACATGATGGCAGAGTAAATCCTGTAAAAATAATATTGATCACTGCTTAAATCATCCATCAAAGAGTTTGGAATAACAGGAAATTTTGGATTTGGAATAGATTTGAACTTCACTACTTTCCATTCAGAAACAGCACCATTCGACTGCCTACCAATAGGTCCTGAAAAAGAGTCTGGTCCAGAAGTTACGCCATCTAAGTTTTGAAAAACATGTCTGAGAGGAAGCTCATTTAAATGGAGCAAGCATATAAGCGATTGCAATGGTCTTCCTATTAATGTTTCTAATGATGCAGTAAATTCATTGTTTTTGCCAGTCATTACAGCTGTTCCATCTGATCCAACAATCTTCAAGTTTTGTTCCAGAGCTGTATCTTTGATTGCAGAATAAACTGATGTTGCTATTTTATAACCAGTCCCATCTTCTGGTATTACATGTGAGAGATAAAAACCATTAGGCTTTCCCAAAATTACACAATGTTCTTCAATGACTGTTTGGCAATGATAATTTCCATTTACTTCAACCATTGTCATTGTTGCATCTTTCCTTTCACTAATTCAAATATTTCTTGCTCCTTGTTTTTGATTTCTTCTCTGTATTTTTGCCTTTCTCCTCGCAACTTGTTTCTATCCACTACATATCTTTTATCCTCTTCAGTAACAATTTCAAAAGCTTTTAATGCAGCCGAAGCTACAGCTGCACCAGCTCTATCAAACACTTCATGTTCATATCGCTCACAAACTATTGCAAGTTCTTTTAGCGTAACTCGATTCTGCTGCAAAATAGATTTTGAAGAGCAAGTTAACGCTGAATCAAATGATACTGATATTTCTGAATTTTCACTAGTACTTGTTTCAGAAGCAAAACCAAGTACAATATCAATATTTGCTGAGCTTGTTGAAACTGTATTATTAGAATTGGATTGTTTTTGAGACATTTTTTGAAGAAAATTTATATCAGACTGATTGATTGGTTTAACAACATTCAAACATTTTCTTTTTCTAGGAGCTATTTGATCTTCATAAAATGCAAAGTCATCTTTATTCATTTTCAATTTATAAATTTCTTCACGTTTTCGTCGCTGTTTCTGGTCATTACAAAAAATATCTAACAATTCTTCAATATCACGTAAAAATTTCGTCATATTATAATTAAATGTCGCACTGGTGTTGAATCCTTTTTTTCCTTTTTTTGGCTGAGATTCAATCTGTCGAAAATCTTTGACAAGAGTTAAAATTCTAAACACAATGCCATCTACACTTATGCAATAAACATTACAGTGGATTCAACGTTTATATAGTTCATTTGCAACAATGGCAGCTGCAGCTCTTGTTCGCCAATTTCTTTCATGAAGCAATCTTTGCAAAACTTCTATTTTGGTTGGAAGAACACCATTTGGAAAGGAGTCACAGCTTTTTAAAATGTATTTTCCTTGACGCTCACAAACTCTAGTAACAGCTTTTCTTATAAGCATTCCAAAATGATAACACTTTACACAGTAATTTTTTTTTAGTAAGAGTACCAAGTTTATAAGATCCCCAGTTTTTTTAATCTCCTAAAAAACATTTTGAACTTGTGGTGCCTAATTAATTTTGACTAGTAATACAGTAGTTAATCAAGACCAACTAAGGACTGCAAAAGCAATGATGTATATATAAAATACAAAGTGAATAAACAAGCTGATTTACGTTATAGGTAAAAGTTTTACTTTGCCATTAGCAAAAACATCATTTTTGCCAATTTGTGGCTTGTGTGAAGTAGTTAGAAGAAAAAGTTCTATTGGAGCAGATACAAACATGGGTCTTCTGAGCATTTTAAGCCCAAAACCAACTTTCTGGCTTAACTAGTTTTTAAGTTGACATTTTTATAAATTTGGGCAAGCACAAAATTTTTGGGGTGTTTAGCCACCTGGATGTAAGTGGCAAAACCCCAAAACAACTTTGGAAGGTGTTTTTAGACTTAACCACCTACTTTAATAAACCTAGTTTTTTGATTTGAAAAAAAAATTTTTTTACTCCACCCTACTTGGCACACACGAGTCAGCCAACGAAACCCAAAGTTGTTCATAAACTTTAACGTTTCAGATCAAATATCATCTTCATCAAAAACCTCGCCAGCTTTACCACGGACCTCCCATAAAATAACTTCAAAATTTTACATTAAAATCAATAAGCAAAAAAGTGCCTTTTTCTTGAATTAGAAAGATTTGCTTGCGGACCCCCTACAACCTAGAACGACCGCCCTCACCCCGTAGAGAAACTGCTGGCTTAGATGGTGATCATTTGGATGGTTAGCTGGTGGCACAGTGATAAACGTTGTAGGCAAAACTAAGCTTGATTCAAAAAGTGAAATCTGACTTTTATAAAGCTAAGAACAGCTATTTGCATTGAGCAACTGCATCAGAATATACCTACAGTACTTTTACCTCTTAATGATGTAAAAATAAAAATTGGTAATGTTATCACAAGACCGTCTGATCCTCACAATAAACTCAAAAATCCAACCAAGATTCTACTTTATATTAAATTAATAGCTGGGGTTTTAATCTTTGATTGATGCCTCCAGCAGTGTGGTCAAGTGATTAAGAGCGACGTGATTGTTATCAACATCGTCTTGTTTAAAACCTTTTCGGGCTATTTTTTGTGTCCTTAAAAAAAGACACTTTACGGAACTCTTTCTGCTTGTCAGTCTTAACAAAGCAGTTCTAAATTTTAGTCATATTCTTTCTCTACAAAACTAAAAAACCAAAATAAAAAATTTCCATCAAATAGCAATATTTTGGCATCTCCTGAAGCGGATCAAGGTAATTGCTTTCTCTATTTATTTCCTGCGAGTCAGGAGAAAAAATATACAGATAAAATGAAATGAAAATAAATTGCTTGCAAAACATTCTGTGAAGCTGTGAAGGATAAGTTAGCTCATTAATGGGTTTTACAATGTTTTTGGTGTAGTTTTGATCAATTGCTGTTCTTGAAATATTTGCCGGTCAGCATAAATTGCCAAATTTTTATGCAATGCTTCTGTAAATAAACAACAAAGGCTATTTTAGCAGATGACACTAATATACTATTGCATAAAATATCGTTCTAAAACTGACAATGCTTTAAAAAAACTCAGAGCATTTGAAAATATCAAAGTTTAACAGATTGGCTTAACATCTGCCAGGGCACAGTATATGGATAAACCCCAAACAAATTTGCCCAAACTGTCTAAATGGATATCATAAAAGTAGATTACTTTTGTGAATTGCTGCAGTTACTGTTTTGCAAGCAACATTTTTCTTTTATAACTTTCTTTTTCAAAGTTCGTGCTTTTCTCTGGACAGGTTGAATTTTTTTAATTGTATATTTTTTAATTAATAAAATAAAATGTAATTTTTGATTATCTTTAAGTCCAACAAATGAGAGTTAGTTCCAATTCACCTTAAAAACATTTTCCTGACAATTAAATTGCAACTTAAATCTTTTATGCGTCAATCAAAGCATTTGATCATTCAAGAAAGATTTAAAGCGTGGTCGTTCTGAACCTGAACTATTTACTAAATAGTCTTTTAAGCAGGGCTTCAGACTGAGATTGTGACTCCAGTTTGTGCCAGCTGCGCCAAAACCACTAAACAAATTTTCCGAAATAAGTGTCCGGGCTGCCAAGTAGACCAATCACAGATGGATTATGGAGTAAGCGAGGATGGGGTGATTTGATTCTCATAAAGATTTGAACAACCCATGTTTCAACAAAAAGAATAAAAATAGGAAAGATATCATAATGCCAGAAAAAATTAAACTTTCGTTCTCCGTATTTTTGTTAATTTTAAAAACGCAGCATACTTTACTTTCGTTTTGTTAAAATAATGTAATTTTAATATAACATTTTAGAGTTTTAGATGCAGTGACTTTTTTAATTTAGCTCATATTGTGACTGCTAATAGTTTGATTTTTAGGCTTATCAGTGATATCAACTATTTTATAAAAATTTCAGTCTGGAAAATCTGGCAGCCCATCTTGTTAGATGGTGGCTGCGAGAAAATTTGAGATTTTAAATAAAGGTGATTAAACCGGTCAAATATTGTATTGATGTATAAGCCTCATTCTGAGAAAATTGAAGAAAATTAAAAATATTTGGCTAAAATCAAATTCATGTAAAATTTTACTTTGCCTGCAACTTTATTTTACAGCAAATGTCCGAAACTGAACTGAACTGCCTGCAACTTTAATTTACAGCAAATGTGCAAGTATCAATACTTTATGTATTGTTGGTTAATTTTAGAAGTTACTATTGTTAGCTTATTACTAAATAGACCTAGGCTTATGTCTGATTTTATGGACATTACACTGTAATCAAGAATCATTATGACGCAATGGGTATTTGATAGCTTCTGAGTAAGCTTGTAAGTTGAATTTGTACAAAAAAAATTAATTAAAAACTTAAATCAATAAAAATAAGCCATAAATAGTACAAATGGCTCAAACCAACCAGTTCTTTCCACTGTGATCGTTCATCCAGATTTCGTGCTTTTATACTTATAAACGGTACCAAGCTTGTTGGAATAAGCTAGCTTCAAACAGCTTAGGTTAAGCTCAATCGCCTGCTGATTAGTGTAGGTGGTTCTGTTTTTCCATGCACAAATAAAATATCAATCCTTTTTTAGACTGAGAGTGCAGCGCTACTAAATAAACCGTAGAAACGTCTTAACGACGTGCCCGATGTATCGAACACCGCTTTTAACAAAAGGTAATAGGTTCTGAATAACAAAACCCGATGCTGGCTTAACACCATCGCGCCAGCATCTCGAACGAGTACCGTAGTACAGCAGCCTAAGGGTTTGTAAAAAATTAAATCCCTGCCCCAGTTCGTCTGACACAGAATGAATGCCAAAAATCTTGATTGTGCTCTGCTAGTGAAAGGACATGTGTAATCACTGTTGGCAGAAAAGAAAAGCTAATCAACGTTTTAAAAAAACAGAAACAAATTCCCGAGTTTTAAAACTAATGGATCACTAAATAGTTACAAAGGAAGAAAAACTAGATTTTATTTTGAAAGGAATAGAAAATTTAACGACAAGAATTGACAAACTACGTAGATTCTAAATTTGAACTGTTTGAAACTAGACTATCCAAACTAGAAAAAACCTTTGACAATCAAATTTATAAGTTCGATAAAAAGCTTGAAACCAAAGTTGATTGTATAGTTTAGGAAAACTTAAGCCTCAGATTACAAAATATTGAGCAGCAACAGATTACCCAACAAAAGAAAGACCTAATGCAAGAGTCTTATGACAAAAGACTTAATCTATTGAATCATGGCATAGAAAAATGGGATGCTTGGGAAACGCTTGAGAAAAACTAAAAAATTAATCCATAACTTTATGAAAGATGGTCTTCTAATCGACGATCCATTAACGATTTCTCTTGCTGACTATCATCGTCCACCACAAGAACCAATTTTTGGAAACAATCACACAGGGGCATCGACCAATTATAATTAAATTAACTAACTCGACAGATAAAAAACCTATTTTTTACTGAGCTAAAAAATCTCAAAAAATATAATAAAATAAGAAAATCCTTTAATAAGAAACCTCACTATATTACCGAGCATTTGCCCAAATACCTTTAAGAAGAACGCAAGGCTTTGTTTTCTCAATTTAAAGAGGCCAAGCGTATGAAAAAGAAAGTAGGTTGGAGAGCTTGAAATGGTCATTATTTTTAAAGTCATCCGAGAGTAAAATGAATTTCCATAAACATTAAATATTCAATTTTATTGATTCGTTTTGAATATGAATCTTTATTGATTGAATACTGTGAGTTAAAATCATCTAGTCTTTTGTATCTTTTATAATAATACCTCTTGTAATAAGATGGTTTTGATTTACTGTCGAGTGACTTTTGGCCAACCCTGTATGTTAATAATGTTAAATTATTTTATGTTAAAAACAATAGTTGTTCTTCCTCTCCTTTTACTAAAAAGTGAATTTAAATACTGGGACAATCGTTGTATAATTATATCTTGTTTATGATATAGTTTATTATTTTGTTATATTTTAATGTAAGTGGTTGTTAGTTATTACTCTTTAGAAGAATCGAATTTTTTACAGTTCTGGCTTATTAATTTACGGTAGTAAAAAAATCTTTTTCATTCGTGTAACTTTATTTGTTTCTCTTGTATATTTAAACTTCTTAGTCTGGTTTTGTTTGTCAACAATTTTTTGTGTATTCGCTGTCGACTACTACTGATTGTTTAGATGATTTGAATCTATTTTTGGCTTCAAGTCGAGCAGGCACAGATAATTTTCAGTATTCTGATGCAGATTTTAAAACTAATTCAAATGACAACTACATTAATCAGGTAATTTCGACAAATTGGAAAAATTGCGTTTATATAGATTTTTTAAATTTTAACAGTAGAGTAGATGTATTTAATTCATTATTTATGCTTCATTATTGGAATTTCCGAGACAAAAATTAATGATACTGCTCTTACTAATATTTCTATACCTATTTATACGTTTTTACATGCTAATTCTACTACCCGCGCAGGTGGTGTTGGTTTATATATTTTGAGTTTGATATCTTATAACTTACTTGGTAAAAATCAATTTAGTAATGTTGGCTGTGAGGATCTCTGGGTTTCTTCAAATTTTTTGGGAGTCCAGCGCACAGTTGTAATAGCTGTCAGATATCGCCATCCTAGAACTGATTCAAATGCTTTTATTCAAACCCTTAACATTAAACTGGGTGAAATCGACTGCAATAAGATTGATATTTATTTAATGGGCAATATCAATTTAAATATTAGCAAAAGTGATTGTTTTTCATCTTTTATTGATTACTTATCTATATTAAAGAGTAATGGTGTTTTTCAATTAATTACTAAACCAAGCAGGGTCACCGAAAATTCAGCATCCTTAATTGATCATATTTTTTCAAGCATTTCATCTAATCCTATATTTCAATAGATAATTCTTAATGATATCAGTCATCATTTTATTACTTACTGTGCAATTTCTTTAAAAGTGACCCTGAATCTGTTAAACACCATTGCAGAAAACCCACTGCACTGATGCAGAGAAGTTGGTACTTCCAAACTACCAACTAGCTGGTTCTTCTTTAAGCAAGAAGCATGGTCTTGCCACATTTGTCCACGAGCGACTAAGATACATACTTTTCGACCAATCTGCACTGACATCGGAGATCGAATGGTTGTGTGTGGACTTTAATGGCTATAAAATAGTCAACATCTACAAATCACCGCCAACGTGATTGCAAAGCCTGGATCTCCCAGCGTTTCTTCACCCCTGTCTTTACGCTGGCGATTTTAACTATTGTTATGCTGACTGGGTTTACGATGACAACAGTCCGGACGGTGAGTGCTTGGCTGGCTGGGCAAGTATTAATTGTCTTACCCTCCTATATAATGCCAAGGACGCTGCCAGTTTTTATTCCGGCCGCTGTAATACTGGCACCAATTCGGATTTAGCTTTCGCTAGCGTAGGTCCAAACAGTCGTTTACCGGATAGACGTTTCCTTGCAAAGTTCCCCAGGTCATAACATCGACCATCGCTTATTAAACGACCAAGGTTTTCTATGACAGTGCCAAGCATGCCTGTTAGGCGATGGAACTTTCGCAAGGCCAAATCGAGTAACTGCATTGCTTTGACGAATAAATTCGAAAAAACTTTGCTGCCGCCTAATTCTCTTGATGAGGATGCGGCTTACCAGGACTTCTGTAACACCATTAAGAAAACAGCCAAAAAAACCATCCCACGCGGGTATCGAAATAACTATGTTCCGTGTTGGGATGAATCGCTCTATAAAACTTTCCTACAGTCTCCTCAGAAAGACAACTCAAGTTTGGCTGCAACAGCTCTGCTTGCCAAACTTGACAGGAACCGGAGGGATCGATGGTCTGAGGCAGTTCGGAGCATTGACTTCTCACACTCTAGTCGAAAAGTACGGAGTATTTTAAACAACCTTACTGGTAGGTCACGACACTCTCCTCGTTACTGTTCCATTTCAGCCGATGCTATTGCATCTCAGCTGGTTATAAATTACTCAAAATTTCCAAGATCTGAAGAAGAGCGCTTGTAGTCAAGATCCCAAAGCAAATAAAGCCCGTGGGGGACCCAAAGAGTTATCGACCGATATCTCTTCTCTGTGTCCCCTACAAGATCATCGAGAGGCTTATCTACGCCCGCGTTGAGACATTAATCGATCCACTGCTCCTAAAGAGCAGGCTGGGTTTCGATGCGGGAAGTCAACCGTAGATCAAGTTGTTCTGCTAACCCAGAACATCGAGGATTCTTTTGAGGCTAAAAAGAAGGCCGGTGCCGTATTTATCGATCTGATAGCTGCTTATGACACTGTCTGGCACCGTGGCCTTACCTGTAAGCTGCTGAGACTTCTTGCGGATAAGCAAATGGTCAAAATGATTATGGAGCTTGTCCGAAATCGAAGTTTCACCCTTACCACCGGTGACAGCAAGCAAAGCAGGCTACGCCGTCTTAAAAACAGCGTTCTTCAGGGATCAGTCTTGGCTCCAATCCTATTTAACATCTATACGTACGATCATCTTTCCATGATTTCTAGAAAGTTTGCTTATGTTGATGATCTAGCATTGTTGCACTTTTCTGGAAACTGGAAGGACTTGGAGGGGACTTTAAGCCAAGACATGTCTACACTTTCAGCGTATCTCCAGGCTTGGAGGTTAAACCTCAGTCACACTAAGATGGTGACGGCACCCTTTTACTTAAATAACCGAGAGGCCAAATGTGAGCTAAAGGTCTACAACAATGGTAGACTTTTACCGTTCTGTCCAATCCCTACTTATCTTGGGGTAGAACTGGACAAATCGCTCACGTTTCGTCACCATTTAGTGGCATTGCACAAAAAAAAATTTTCGCGCGTCACACTGCTGAGGCAACTCGAGGTCTCGGGACGGGGTGCTGGTGCTAAAACGCTACACATAGCCACCTTATCTCTAGTCTACTCAACAGCTGAGTACTGTGCGCCAGTCTGGTGTCGCAGTGCTCACACTCGCCTCATCAACAGTATCTTAAACGACGCCTTGCGCATAGTTACTGGATGCCTGCGTCCCACTCAATCGGATCACCTACCTGTACTCTCAGGCATCCAGCCAGCTGAGCTTTGCCGAATGGGAGCGACACTCTCCTTGGCTCACCGTGGATCTCTGGACCCCGATCATATCTTGTATGGTCTTTTAAGTGGGTCCTCAGATACTCACCAAATGAAACTAAGATCCAGACGCCCATTTGTGCCAGCTGTGCGGAATCTCTTGGATAACCTTGCCAGACTTAGCATCCACGCTTCTGATTGGACAAATCACAAATGGAAAACGAAGTACTGTGCAGCTAGTTCTAAGCTCCGTGCTTTTGTGCCCGGTACCGGTGCCAGGCCTGTTGGGATTGGCTTATCCCGACCAGTTTGGGTTAAGCTCAACCGCCTGGGGACTGGTGTTGGGCAATCTCATTTGTCCATCCACAAATGGGGTCTCACTTTTTCACCGCATTGCGAGTGTGGCGCCTCTGAGCAAACCGCAGACCATGTTCTAACAGCGTGCCCTATAAATCGGGCACCACATGGAGCACGAGATCTGACGGTTTTGGATGACAAAACTCGATGCTGGCTTAATAACACCACTGCCAGCATTTGATTCAGGCAATGCAGCAGTCTGGAAGGTTAAACCCTCGGCCCCAGTCCTGTTTGTGTCTGACCTGGAGTAGATACCCTTCAAACGACGACGACGCCGATAATTTTAATTTCATTTTTCGAGATTTTGTAAAAAGGGTAAGATCAATAATCGACTTTTACGCTTCCTTAAGTCAAGCCTTAGACAAAAGTGTCTTCGAGCTAAACCTTGTTTAACAAAAGGTCTTCTTGTTTCCATAAAGGATAAGCAAAAACTTTATCGTTCTCATTTTTGGTCGAAAGATGTAGACAAAATGACATATTACAAGAGATATTCAAATAAATTAAATAGAATTAAAATCAAAGCTAAAAAAAACTCTTTACTATAATTTATTTAAAAATAGCTGTAAATATCCTTGTAAAACCTGATCTACAATTAATTCAGTTCTTCACACAAAAGATGATGCTCAGTCTACTCCATATAAACTTAACATTAACAATCGTATCATAATTGACCCTACTGCAGTGTCAAATTGTTTTAGTGACTATTTCAATGAAGTCGGACGTAGTTTTGTACTGTAAGTAATTTGCCAAATTGCTCTGCAACTTATATAAAAGATTTTTTGATTAATAGTGTCACATCTATTATATTTCTAGAGCCAGCTTCCATCAATGAAATCTTTAATGTTATTAATGAATTAATATTAACAAAGTTGTAAGTTTTGATGATATTTCGTGTTATTTTATTAAACTTTTCTCCTCCGTGCTTAACCCTGTAGTTTCAACATCGGTAAATTCGGTTATGACTATAGGTATTTTTCCTAAAAAATTAAAACTATTCAAGGTAATTTCTTTATTTAAAAAGGTGATAAACTTGATGAAAACAAACATCGCTTATAGGCCGATATAGGGCCTATATCTTTATTAACCTGTTTCACAAAAAAATTTGAAAAAGTTATTTTTAATCGTCTCTTAAATTTTTTAAATAAACATTCTGTTCTGGTTTCAAATCAATGCGGGTTTCGAGCAGATTGTTCTAGATCTCACACAATTCTAAATCTAGTAACTTCAAATTATGATAATATTGATATTAATCAATATAATGGAATGGTTACGCTTGATATTACTAAAGCTTTTGATACTGTATGCCACAAAAGACTTTTAATAAAACTTCACCATTATGGAATAAGAGGAACAGCCTTTAAACTGATGCAATCTTATTTAAATAATAGATTGCAATATGTGTACATAAATAGTATTGAGTCCAATCAAAGAAGTGTTATAATGGGTGTACCTCAAAGATCTGTTTTAGGCCCGCTTCTATTTCTAATTTATATTAATAATAAACAAAATTGTTTGCAAAGTATCCCTAGACTCTTTGCTGATGACACCGCCTTGTTAATTAATCATTCCAGTATATTTGAACTCGAAATCAAAATAAATGAAGAATTTTCTAGAGTGTCCTAGTGGATGAGTAAAAATTGTCTTTCATTAATCCCTCCAAGTCGCAAGCTATAATAATACCGCCTTTGCTATCACAAGTAATTTCGCAGAGTAATATTAATATTAACTTAATTCTATTACAATTTCAATTCCAGACAGTATTAATTATTTACGCATCCTAATTATTGTTTTGCAATCATATTCATAAAGTTCAAAATAAACTCTCTCGTGTAGTCGGTATTTTGTGCAAACTAAAAAATTATTTCTTTCTTGTATTTTAAAAAAACTTTACTTTTTCTTCTTTTATTCGCACTTACTATACTTTCTCATAATATGGAGTGCTACATATAAAAGTTATCTCGAACTTTGAGAAAACCGAAAAATAAAGCTATGCGAGTCATCAGTAATATGCAATGGTCATCGAATTCTGATCCTTTGTTTAGAAAAAACAAAACTTTTAAATTAGAAGACTTATCAAGCTTAAAACTTTAAAACTAATGTTTATTTTGACAGATGCAAATTACTGAATTCTTTCTGTATTTCAAAAAGGTATCTCAAACTCATTCCCGTGTAACCCGTTCATCCGACAATAATATGTTGTACTTACCAAGATGCCGATCCAATCGTTTGCAAAAATCTCTTAAATATAGAGGAGTTAAAGTTTGAAATGATGTTGCATGTAACATTCCATTTTTGAGTTGTATAGCAAAAAAGAAATCAAAAATCTTTTTGTTGGTACAAAACTTTAAAATAGCTCTTAAAAGCAAATGTTTTGCTTAAATCTTTTTTGTTAATTAAGTAGCCTTAAAAAAGGCTGTTTTAAAAAACTCGAACGTTTTTGTCTGGCTCTTTTCAGTAGATTTTGCTAGAATGAATTGCAGAATTGAATGTAGTATTTCAAAAGTTTTAAGACTGATTTTGATTGGCTAAAAATTAAGGTTAATAATAGTTATCATAATAATTGAAAATATTTAATAAATAAAACCACGTTTCGTCAGCGAAAAATTTTTTTGGCAAAAAAAAGGAACAAAATTATGCAAGTTTTGTGTTAAAATTTAGAACTAAAAAGAAAACTTTTTACAGTTATACTAACAATTTATGTTTGTAAACAAATCCTTTCTGTTTACACAAATTAGGTTTTTGAAGAGTGATCAAAATTGATTGTAAAACTGATAAATGGAAATCGGATCGTGCTTTAGAAAGAATAAATAATTGATTGTCCTTATAGTGAGATGCACATTTTTGGTTTTGTAATAAATGGTTTCCAATCGCTGAGTCACAATGCGGTATTGAATTAGCTAGTTTTCCTGGTTGTTCTGGTTGTTTACATTCTTGACTGGTTCTGTTCCGAATAGACTTCGGCACATGCTGGCGGATTCTGTTACGCAAACTTTGAGACGTTCGAACCACGTACCGACTATTGCAGTGGCACACGTATTCATATACGACGTTACTTTATTGAAAAGCGGGAAAAACGTCTTTTTTGTGTATTGCAGTTAAAATTCGTCTGGTGGTAAAAAACCATTTCATGGAATTTTCGCCAATCCAAGGTAATTCTAAATAGGCAGGACATTTTTTGGACCTTCTTTAGTGCTTTGTTGAAAACGTAAAAGTTTTTTAGAAATTCTTGAATCAATAAGAAATTCTGGATTACCATTTTATACAAGAATAGAGCGAATATTGTCTAGTTCCTTTTTTAATATTTGTGTTACGTCGTTCGCGTAATGTTCGTCACGTAGGTCACCGCTAGCAAGATTCGAGCCGGCGCGACTTCTATATTAGCGCTAAATAATCAGCGCCGCCTTTAAGTGCGTTCTCGCGCGGCTGTTAGGCATAAAGTAATGTCACATTGTGTTGGGCAAGTGTTGCTTGCCAATTCATTTTGGAGAGAAGCTTTGTGATCGATAAGAGATCAAATTTTGGATCGTGTACTTATATTTGCATTTCACTGATAATTATTAGTCCCTTTGGACATTGGCTACATTTGGTAGCAGTTCGGTTCATAAAGTCGATTCTCTTTGCTCGTCCGCCCAACATCGTTGGTGAGTGTGTGCATTGTGTTTACGCGTTGGAGTTAATTAATATAACATTTATTTAGAAAACCGTTTCGGACTGGCGCCGCCATTATTGTTTTGTTTTGTGAAATAAAATTATAAACCTGGTGCTGGTCGTGAAGCGCGTTTGTGAGGAGTTGGAGGAAGGACGAGGCAGTTTGCGACTCCGTTACAATTTGGTTTAATATTATTTTAATATTTTCTATCATGTTTGGTAACAAGAATATCCAAAAAAGGCAGAGAATTATTGGTTTCAATTTCATTAGTATACTGTATATTAAGGAGGGGTGAAGCGAATTAAACATTTAAAAAATTTTTGAAAGTCAGTTTTTTTGTGAAAAAGAGAAAAGATGTCATCAACGTTAATGACAGTGTACGGTAGGTTTTGAAATTTCATTGAAAAGCTTTGATTCATAATAGCCAACAAATATATTTGCCAGAGGGAGACCAAGGGGACTGCCCATAGCAACTCCATCAATTTTCCTGTACATAATGTTACTAAAGCTAAATTCAACTGAAATAGTTGCAGTTTTTATCAGTTTTCATCGGTACGTGGTTCGAACGTCTCAAAGTTTGCGTAACAGAATCCGCCAGCATGTGCCGAAGTCTATTCGGAACAGAACCAGTCAAGAATGTAAACAACCAGAACAACCAGGAAAACTAGCTAATTCAATACCGCATTGTGACTCAGCGATTGGAAACCATTTATTACAAAACCAAAAATGTGCATCTCACTATAAGGACAATCAATTATTTATTCTTTCTAAAGCACGATCCGATTTCCATTTATCAGTTTTACAATCAATTTTTAAAAAGAAATAAGAGATGAAAAATACTGCGATTGATAAGAAAGAAACAAGAGATGAAAATACTAAAATGATCTACAAAGAAAAGAAGAGTAAGGCAAAGAAGGCAGTTGCAATGGCGAAGGGACGTGCATATGACGATTTGTATGATTGATTGGAAGCAATGGATGTTGAAAAGGAGTTGTACAAATTGGCTAGGCAGAGAGACAGAACAGGGAAAGACGTACAGCACGTGAGAGTTATAAAGGATGAAAAGGATAATGTCATGTTAAATTCGGAGGCAGTGTTAAAGAGATGGAAGGAATACTTTGAGAAATTAATAAACGGGGAAAATAATAAAGACCCTAGGACAGAGGAACCAGAAGTGGTTAACGAAGAGGTAAATTGCGTCAGTAGAGAAGAAATAAAGAACGCATTAAAAAGGATAAAAAAAGGTAAAGCGGTTGGACCAGATGAGTTGCCAGTAGAAGTTTGGAAGTGCATGAGAAAGATGGGGATAAATTATTTGACCAGACTGTTCAACAGATTATTAATGGGTGAACGGATGCCAGAAGAATGGAGAAGGAGTGTGCTTATCCCAATCTATAAAAACAAAGGGGACCAACAGTGCTGTGGAAACTACAGAGAAATAAAGCTAATAAGCCACACAATTAAGGTAGGTGAAAGAATTATTGAAGCCAGTTTAAGGGATAGAGTAGAGATCAGTAAACAAGAATATGGATTTATGCCAGGAAAGGGACTTACCGATGCCATATTTGCTTTAATAATGTTGATGTAAAAGTACAGGGAAGGTTAAAGAGAGCTACATTGTGTATTTGTAGACTTAGAGAAAGCTTACGACAGGGTTCCACGGGAAGATCTGTGGTACTGTATGAGAAAATCCGGAATAGTGAAAAAATATATGCAACTTGTACAAAATTTGTATGAGGAAAGCGAAACAGTGGTGAGGTGTGCAATAGGAAATATAGAAAGTTTCAAGGTCAAGGTCGGACTGCACCAGGAATCAGCGTTAAGTCCGTTCCTGTTTGCAGTGATAATGGACAGGTTAACGGATGAAGTAAGGAGAGAACCACCATGGACGATGCTGTTTGCTGATGATCTTGTGATTTGCAAAGAGACCAGGGCAGAAGTGGAGTGGAGAAAGAAGAGGCATAAAAGTAAGTAGGTTAAAGACCAAATATCTGTAAGTAATTGGAGAAAATGACGACGAAACGGAGAAGATAAAGAATACAAAAGTACCAAAAGTAAAGGAATTTAAGTATTTTGGATCAACGTTGCAAGAAAGTGGTAGTTGTGAGAGGGAGGTAAAGAGAAAGTGCAGGCAGAATGGAACGGATGGAGAAAAGTATCGGGAGTAATCTGCGACGAGAAGCTAGAGTAAAAAGAAAAGTGTACAGCTCAGTGGTGATACCAACACTGGTGTATGGACTTGAGACGGTGGCTGTCACAAAGAAACAAGTGAAAGAGATGGAAGTCGCAGAGATGAAAATGTTGAGGTTTGCTATGAGAGTGACGAGAAAAGACAACATTATAAAACGAGTACATCAGGAGTGCAGTTAAGGTAGAACGGTTAGGAATGAAGATGAGGGAAGGCAGGCTGAGATGGTATGGACATGTCATGAGAAGAGACCAAGAATATGTAGGAAGAAGGATGATGGAAATGGTGTTTCCGGTAAGGAGGAGAAGAAGGATACCAAAGAGAAGATTTTTGGATGTGGTAAAGGAGAATATGGGGGAGGTTGGTGCAAAGGAGACGGACGTTGAAGACAGGATGGTTTGGAGGAAGATAATACGCTGTAGCTAGCCCTGATTGAAGGGAAAGGCCAAAAAGAGAAGAAATCTTAGAATCAATTTTGATCACTCTACAAAAACCTAATTTGTGTAAACAGAAAGGATTTGTTTACAAACATAAATTGTTAGTATAACTGTAAAAAGTTTTCTTTTTAGTTCTAAATTTTAACACAAAACTTGCATAATTTTGTTCCTTTTTTTTGCCAAAAAAATTTTTCGCTGACGAAACGTGGTTTTATTTATTAAATATTTTCAATTATTATGATAACTGTCACTAATCTTAATTTTTAGCCAATCAAAATCAGTCTTAAAACTTTTGAAATACTACATTCAATTCTGCAATTCATTCTAGCAAAATCTACTAAAAAGAGCCAGACGAAAACTTTCGAGTTTTTCAAAACAGCCTTTTTTAAGGCTACGCAATTAACAAAAGAGATTTAAGCAAAACATTTGCTTTTAAGAGCTATAAAAAAGTAACCTTCTGATCTCTGTATTTATAATGATAGCTAGTTGTAGATACACACAGAAAAAGATAAGAAGCTGGGATGTTCGTCACAGTACTGCGGGCATTTAAAGCGGTCCAAAAATAAATCAAATTTTAATTTAATTGTAGATGGCTATCCACATATTATTGAGTTAAAAAAGTTAAGTGAATAATGATCAAAAGTACAATAGAGATCTAATGAACGATTATGCATAACATTAAATAATAAAAGGAAAGTTTTAACCCTATTCTCCTCAACGCCCGGGCTTCGAAAGCCCGGCCCTTGCGAAAACATTTGTAATTACTTCATCTTTGTAAATAAAATTCTGGAATTTCTTGACTTTTCCTAATTTGAAATGCTAAATAATATGGTACTATTTTTAGGTGCCCCTGAACAAGGCTTAACGGGTAAAATAGACGTTTTTTAGCAAATTTGTGAATTTTTGCTGGTTTTTGCAAGCAGAGCATGAAATTTCAATTTCACGTCTTTATCAAGTGACATGAATTTTACCAAGAATTTGCTATGCGTAACGAAGTGAATTACATCGTTTGCCGACGTCGAAATGCCTTAGGCGATGCAGAACTTATTTCATGTAAATCGCATTTTCTTTTTTTGAGCTTTTGGCGATTGCTTGGAAACATTTTACATATATACATTCTTTTGTACAAAACGATTGCTGTTAGACTGCTTGAATACCAATCAACCGGACAAAATTCAATCTTTACACTAAGCATTTTTATAAAACCTTCTTGTAACTAATCATTCGTGGGAAAAAAATTAAATTAACTGGTTCACATTTTAGCTCTTATGCGGACGCCTTCAGACAATTAAACACACCTGACTTTTTATAATGAACTTTTTATTTATATTTCACGTTGCATTTAAAGTAACAGGACGTTTTTATGCAGAAATTTTCTTTACAATGAAAAATCAGACGTATTTTTTATGTATAAGTTTACTTGTTTAAAAAAGTTTTGTAAAAAAATTTATAGCTTTTAGATGTGGGTTTTGCAAACAGAAAACACAGAATAAAAACAAGACATTTGATGCGATTGAATTTCAATGAAACAGGGGTTTCCAACTGGTATAAATTCATGACAGTTCTAAAGTCTGAAATTTGCACAAATGACTTTTTTCCTCCCAAAAAACTTTCTTGCCAAAGTTTAAAAAAACGGTCCTTACTTATTGCAAACTGTTTGATAAATTTATTTCAAAAGTTAAATAAAGACCAAAAACACTTTATTCTTGAAATTCGAAAAGAACTTTTTATGTAAACGTAAAGACCATTTATGTTCTTCATTTGCCTTTCGCAATAAATTTTATGTTTGAACTGAAAATGTTATTTAAAAAAAAATTGGATATGACTTCTGGTCTAATATGATTATTTTATTATATTTTGACGTCTTTTTAGCTTTAAAATGACCCACTAACTGGAAACTTCTGAATAAAATCAACTTAGATATCTTAGTTACGGATGATCTGGGCTATTTACAAAGGTTTTTTTACGTAAAACCAGATAAGGCTCCGGGCTCTAATTTATGTACATAGAGCTTATAATCCATGTTAGAGCTGCTTTGAATTTTTGATTACATAACTTTCTCTTTTCCTAATTGTCTCAACTCCAATTTGGAAAATCAACGGAAGAGCGCTTGTAGTCGCTATTTGAAAAACAAGGAAGACGGTAGAAGACTCAAAAAGTTATTGACAAACTTATCCACTTTATGTCCTCTGGGAAAAATTTGAGACGCTTATCTACGTCCGCAACAAGCTAATTGATGGTTTTAATGCAAAAATTCAACCGTGGATCAAGTCGTTCTATTAATACAAATCATCGACAATTTTTTCAAGACTAGGAAGTGCTATTTGTCAATCTGACAGCTGCATATGACACTGTTATTTCATTCAAACTTGACTTTAACTGCAAGCTGCTGAGGTTTCTGCTAGATAAATGCATGGTTGGAATGATTATAAAACTAGTTTACAAGGAAGATTTTACTCTAACGGCAACAGTAAGCAAAATTTATTTTATTTTTTTTATTTTATCTCTATATTTATCCTCCTGAGTTGCAGGAAAGCGACGGAGGCGCTAATACGTAGGATAGGCAATTATTCCGACCTGCTTCCGGAGATACCAAGATATTGCTGTCCGCTTGTAAATTAATAGAGATACGACTTTAATTTACTGCTTGCCAAGACCACCAAGCAGGGGAAAAGCGCCGTAAAGTGTCTTTCCCAAGGACACAACAGAATGGCGCGAGTGGGTTTCGAACCGAGACCATGTTGGTCATGAGCACGGCGCCTTAACCACTCGACCACGCTGCCGACTCGTCTAGGTTAGTCTCGGGTGTCAGAGAAACAGTGTTCCTCCAAAATCAATCACGACTTTTTTAACATCTAGATGCATAATCTGCTTTTCACAATATCCAGATTAAGAAAAAATGTGAGCTAAAAGTTTACAGTAATCAACATTCACCATTGTG
Source organism: Diplosoma virens (assembly GCA_963680785.1). Lineage (NCBI taxonomy): Eukaryota > Metazoa > Chordata > Ascidiacea > Aplousobranchia > Didemnidae > Diplosoma > Diplosoma virens. The sequence continues at coordinate 33,842,916 of OY796893.1, read as the reverse complement.
TTTGGTTCCGATTTATCTTGAAGTAAAACTAGACAAATCAATCAAGTTTGTCACCACCGTTTGGCATTGAGCAAAAAACTTTGCCTGTCCCACTGCTGAGGTAACGTGGGGCCTCAGAGCGGGTACTGGTGCCAAAACATCAAATACAGCTCTCTTATTTTTAGTCTATTAAAAAACTGCATATTGGAGTCTTGTTTGTTCTCGTAGTACTTGGTTTATATTTAGTGTCTTGAATGATGCTTTGCGAGTAGTTACTGGATGCCTCCGTCGTCCCTCTCCAACGGACCACTTACCAGTTTTTTCAAACATCCAACCATAGGAGCTCTGACAACTAGTAGTGTCACTTGTTGTTGCTAAAAGTGGTACTCTAGACCTGTGCTCCGCTACTTTTTCGAACATGGGCACACTTTGAAAAATTTTAAAAATTAGCAGAATACCAGGACCAGGTAAAGAGCTAAATTTCAAACGCTTTCCGTTGCTTGAAGTTTCATTTGGCTGTCATAAAAACCTAAAAACTCAATCTAAACTCAAAAAATAAAGTGATGACTTTTTTTTATTTGAAGTCACCAATTTGCGTATATCATGCACAATCAAGCCTCGTTGAAAATTGATCAAAAAAATTATCAATTTATCAGCAGAGAGTTTTTATGATTACAAAATAAAGCTTCATATGAAAAAAAGTGTTCGAAATTTAGTAAAGACCAAAAAAGGTCTTGACATTACACAATGAGATGTATTGCATAATGAATTTTTTAAGTTTTTAGGTTGCTACTTCAGGGAAACATAACTTTATATCTATTTTAAAGAGTATGTTTCTCGTTTTTCCGCAGCGTATGAGTTGCAGAGCACTGCTCTAGATCCTAACTATGGTTTATTTATCTGTTATCAAATGCCTGTCGATAAACACAAAGGTCTAAACACTTGCTTGTGTCTGCTGCGCAAAAACTTGAACAATTTTGTGAAAGCGCATCCGATCTGCCCATCACATACAGTAAATCATAGATCGTACACAGAATACTATGAGAGTATATCAGGCCTCGTGCTTTCATTACCAGCGCCTTGCCTTATCCGTTCAAAATACCAGACAGTTTGAGTTATGCTTAAACGATTTCAGACGGGTTAAAGACAACTGGATGCAGCCGACTGGGGGCAGTTTAACTAACCAGTTGACTGCCTCTAGTATTCCTTAACTCCTCTGGTTGCGGCCAGTTGGTTGTGGCCAGTTGGCCCATTCCGCCTGCAGACTATAGTTGCGCATTTTAATTTGTGCATAAAAAAATGGGGTCTCGTTCCTTTCTCTCATTGCAAATGCAGCGCCTTGCACAAACCAGAGATAGCATTGTATCGGAGTGTCACATGCAGTGGACATTACAAGGAGCACGAGGTCAGACAGTTTTGGATAAAAAATAAACGGTTGTAGCTTGCTACATTACCAACAACATTTAATCCAGGCAATACAAAAGCAATTTGCAGTAAAATAATAAAGCACGGGGCCAGTCCTATTTATGTGTTTTACTTGAAGTGGATACTTTTACATGCTACAACAATTTCGGCATAGAATCGCCTGTTTTAAGTAATGATGAAAAAGAGCCTTTACAGCTTAACATCTTTTTCTCGAAGTCATCTTGAAGAGGCCTTGTGGTGATCAATATTTTCTGAAGATGATTAATCTAATCTTCCACAGTGTAAAACAAAAAAACGCACTTTTTAATTAAATATATTGGAGCCAAAATGTGTTATTTTTCCCGTATTTCATGCAATATTTTTCATATTGCAAAATAAAAAAATATATTTTTCTACCTTTGTTACCCAGATTTGCTTATTTTCTAGTTTTGCTTTAAGGTTTTCACTTGTTAATTACTTTTTTGCTTTTTCGCTGCTTGTTTTTCAAACGATTGTTTTGTTATAATTTTTTTGTCATTTTGAATGACGCAATAAAAGTAACTGCTTGACTAAGACGCTATACGGTTATTTCTCAGTCACGTTGTTATACATTTAATCTCAATTATATGTTATGCAAATATTTGCAAATGTTTAGTGACAAAATAAACAAATGTGAATCTCGAATCTTCACAAATGTTAGAACATTGCTGTTAATAATAATAATAATAACAAACAAAGTATTTGTATCCCGCTCTCTACTTGTATAGTCTCTGAGCGGCTGAACATGAACAAAATAAACTACAGGAAATAACAAATAAGAGAACAGGTCAAAACTATCACCATCGGGAAGTGATCAATGGTGTAAATTCACACATAAACTGTTTCCACCGCAAGCATTACGAAACATACAAATTTGATAGTGTAACTTACATATCCGATACAATTGAGCTACTCTATACAATGCATATCCCTACAAAACAAATAATAAACGTTATTAAACGAACAATAAAACAATTTAGGCTACATTTATGTATTGCACAAAATCGTTTGAAAATAAAATGTCTTTAGGTTCTTTTTGAAAATGTGTAATTGTCTACATGAACGAAGAGCCAATGGCAACGAGTTCCAAGTTATACACATCTTGTGTGAAATTGTTTTTTCAATCTGATGTTTAGTAACAATAATGAAACAATCATCTCCTAATCTAAGGTTTTCTCGAAGCGGTGTGTACGTGTAAAACAACTTTGACAGATATTGCGAGGCTAAATTATTCAAAATTTTATGAACTGTAAGACATAATTTATATTTTATTTGATATTCAATGGGTAATATATGACTATCAGCATAGAAGTTAATCAAATCATGATTGGTCAGTAGAATATCATATATAAATTTAATACACGCATTTAACACTTTTTCTAGTTTTTATAGTAAATAATGTGGAATGCAAGCATAGAGACAGTTACAGTAATCTAATCGTAAAATAATAAAAGATTTAATTAGCATGATTTTGTGTTTTTGGGACAAAAATACACGAAAATTGCGCAATTTCAAGAGTTTAAAAAAACAAATTTTACAAGTTTCAGTTATCATATGTTGTAGTGGCTTGGCACTTGTCATCAGACTACAATCAATTTTCAAATCAATATTAATATTTTCAATATCAACTTGATAAAATTTTAACAGCCTTTTCTTTCCACAAACAAGTAGTGGAGTCTTATGTAACTTCAGTTTTAAAAGATTTTGGGACATCCATGTTTCAATCTTGCGCAAACATTTTTGTAAAGTCCCTAAAACAGTGTTAAACTCTGACAAGGGATTAAAGTCTAAGTATAAGATTGTATCATCAGCATAAGAATGCATTTTTAAATTAAATTTTTTATATACATCAGACAGTTCGTTTGTGTATAAGATGAACAATAAAGGTCCTAGAACTGATCCTTGTCGGACACCGAATGTATAAATTTTATTGGTACTATAGCAACCATTTAATACAACTAATGATGATCGGTTACTTAAATATGAAGAAAGCCACTGTAACGCATTGCCTGTTATTCTAAACTTGTTTTTTAACTTGTACAAAAGACAGTTATGATCAACTGTATGAAATGCTTCCGATAAATCAAGCATCAGTACAGTAGTAAGATTATCATTTCGAATAAATTGTTAAATATTGTTCACAACTTCTAAAAGTGCTATTTCACAGGAGTGATATTGTTTATATCTTGATTGATTTGGACTAAGCAAGTCATTTTTTTGAACATGTTTGCTGATTTGATTAAAAGCTGCCTTCTCTAATACTTATGAAATAAATGTCATATTACTAGTAGAACGGTAGTTTTTTAAATTTTCAGCATCTAGATTTGTTCCTTTAATTATTGGCGTTATTGTTGCTTGCTTTAGTTGACAAGGAACATGAGATTCTTTAAAAGATTTATTGATAATGAATTGTATTAATGGAAAGATTACTTGCGGGCACTGTCTCATTAATTGTACTGGAGCAAGATCAAGCAAACAGTTTTTGTTGTTTATAGATAAAATTATTGTTTTCAATTCTGTAGTTGAAACAGGTAGAAATTCTTCCATTTGGTCACAAACTAAGACTCTGCTTTGTTTGTCATTTATCAGAATTTCTTGTTGTGAATTCGTGTTTAAATTAGAGCAAATAGAAACTATTTTTTCATGAAAGTATTTATTTTTATTTTTTATTTTTATCTTTATCTCTATATTTATCCTCCTGACTCGCAGGAAAGCGACGGAGGCGCTATACATAGGGTAAGCAATTACCCCGACCTGCTTCCGGAGATGCCAAGATATTGCTGTCCGCTAGTAATGTAGTAGAGATATTATTGTAATTTAGAACTGCTTGTCAAGACTACCAAGCATGGGAAAGTGCCGTAAAGTGTCTTTCCCAAGGACACAACAGAATGGCACAAGTGGATTTTAAACCGAGACCATGTTGATCATCAGTCCGGTGCTTTAACCACTCGACCATGCTGCCGACAAATTGTTGTAGTCTGAGAATAATTCAACCAAGTCTTTGACACAAAAGCCAATCTTTGTTTGTCCTATCCAATCTGTCCAATCTTTGTTTGTCTTTCACACAAAAACCAATCTTTGTTTGTGATAATTCAACTAAGTCTTTCACACAAAAATTTAAAAAAAGACTCTGCTTTGTTTGTCATTTATCAGAATTTCTTGTTGTAAATTTGTGTTTAAATTAGAGCGAATAGAACTATCTTTTCATGAAAGTAGTCTGAGAATAATTCAATTAAGTCTTCCACACAAGCTGTTCAAGAAAATTTTTATTGGGCATAGTTAATTTAGAGTTGCTGATAAAGATTTTCTAGTTGGCAAAGTGGCATAAAATGTTTTTTATAATAGAACAATAAAATGTAATAAGAAACGAACATATACGATCTTCATCTGTTTCTATCAAAACGACACTTGCAACCTCTCGCCAGCAATAATTCAATCGCACGTTGAAAGAAGACCTTTGACTGTCTTACGGTTTGATGTTCAACGAAAAATTAAATTGATTTTGGTCGAAAGTCATTTCCATGCGAGTGACTCTAGTGTTGTAACATTTACACCTCGAAATTATGCTTCAAAGTCTAAGTATAGGAAACGTTGTTGTCTCTGCTATGATAATGAAACTGGATCAGGCCAGAAAATGCAAAAACAAACATAAATAAATCACGAAATCAGTGTCAAACATGCGGCTCTTCCACGTGTTTGCGGCACTGCTTACAAATTTGCGCTTTATGCATTGATCGATGCCGAGATATGTTCCACGACTAACAGTAACAATTGTATAGAGTAACATTGTTTTCTCAGTGTTTTTTTGTAAAGTAAATGCAATGGCGTAGTTTCATTTCTATACTTAAAAAAGTCTTTTTGCGGCGGTGAAATACGACGTGCATGTAACCAGTGATATATAAAAGATAAAGTTTTGTTGGTTTTATAATATCTGTAAGTCGATATAACACTGCTAAAATCAAAACACAGCCAATTTCAAATTCTTTTGCGTAAAAAAAATTCATTTTTGTTTTTTATCCTGTTTTAAAAAAAGCAGCAATACTATTAGTAACCACAAAAACATGTGGGCAAAATATGTAAGCAAGTAAATGAAATTGATCTAAAATATTTTTCATAATTCGACCATTCAAACATTGAAAGCTTCCTTAGCTTCTTCATTGTTTGTAATTGTCGTGCGCGTTGAGTCAGTCTTTACGTCCAATTTTTAATTAAGTTTTCAAGTGTTACAACAGCGAATCCGTTACAATCGCATTTTGCTCTAGTTAAATGAGTGTCTAAACGTAAAAATTGAAGTGACTTTGCTAAATTGCAATTTTGCATACTTTATCAAGACGAATTTTTAAAAACTTTTTTGCTCTAACAAAAGTTAAATAAATGATCTTTACTCTGCTTGAATTTCGTAAAGATAGCTCAAGTAGTTTTGGAGTTATAAATCGTTGATTTGGTGGGCTTCTGAAGCCCAGCCGTTGAGGAGTCAATAGCTCGAGAAAGCTTGAGGGGAATAGGGTAAGTCTAAACGTAAACTAAAATGTAATTTCAAGCAGTTTGAAACTATGGTATTCACGACTAATTGTGTTTGATTATCTGTGTTTCTTTTTAGCTACCGCCATATAAACTTTCTCATATAATTATATACTTATATTAAGACTTGGTGAAAAAACGGCACATTTCTAATCGTACAAAACTACATTATTTACGTGTCATTGAGTTGAGAAAAATCAAGTAAATATATACCCGCAATACAACATGATCATTTACTATGAAACATGAATTTTTTATGTATCGCCAGCCTGATGTAATTGGAGATTTTTGGCTGAAGGATCATAAATAGCTGTATAAAAACAAAAACAAGTTTTCACTGGGATAATACAAAACTACTTTAAGTTAAAGAATTTGAATGTTTAATTTTATATATCTAACGTTTATGTCGCGCATATGATTATATTTTTGTTAAGTCAACTTAAGCTTCTTACCATAATGCTTAAGCTTGTTCCGAAGGTATAGTAAATAGAAAAATTAATGAATTTGCTTGTACTAAAATATACTGCTTAAAGGTTGTTTTTCTGAAATTAATTTTTTTTACTTTAAATTAGCAAAACTTTTTTCCTGCTGTATATCATTAGATCATCAAATTACATAGTGTAAAAATCTGAATCCGTGTTACAACTTTTCAAACTTCTATTATTACTAGAGGGATATTTTAATATTTACTTTCTGCAAATAATAAAATAAGTGTTTTTTTTCAATGTTACGTTTTCTTTGTTCAATTAAAACTATATTAAAATGAGTGATTTGACGAGCTCTACATCAAAGATGCTCTTATTTTAAGCAATATTAATTAAAAATTGAACTACTTTACTTAGGCCCAATTTTAAAAAAATAAAACACATTTGAAGTTTTTGATTGATAATATGTTTATAATGTTGAAACAAAATTTATCATAGCGCATTAACTACAATACATACCTTAAAATATGCTCCAATACTTATGCCAATAGAAATAATAAACAAAATAATAATCAAAAGTTGGAAATGACTTTGGTTTAAAAAAGTTAATCTTTGTAATTTTGTGTTTTTATCTTGATCTTTATTGTCGATAGATCTATCTAAACAAAAAATTCACAATATTTAAAGATCAATTAAGTAAAAGAAAAATAATTAGGTTTGTACTTGTAATAAAAACTTAAAGTGCAAATTTTTTAAATTAATTTTTAAAGTTGCAGTGTTAGTTGAATACTTTTCACTTACAGTAACTCATGTTAGTCCAAGCCTTTTTAAGATTATAAACATTACTGAAAATTCTAGTTTTTTGTTTTAGACTTATTGCCTACCCTGTGTATAGCGCCCCTGGCGCTTAAATTAGGAGGATAAATATAGAGATAAAAATAAAATAAAAATAAAATATTTTATCAACCGAGATTTTTTGAAATTTTGAAACAAAAACTAATACCCGAAGATACTTTCTCAAAAGTTTCCACATATGTAGTCAATTGATTAATAAAGGTTACAAATTATTTAAAAGTGCATGTTGTTGATGAGTGCGTATGTACCCTTTATGTCCTGAATTATTTTTTTGTGAAAAAAATTTTGTTTTTGCTTTTCTGTCTACGTTGCCTTTATTTAACAATGCTATGTAAAAATAAAATCATATTTTTTTTCTTTGAAAAATATTGTAATAGGAGATATAGGCCCTAATAGGGCTTTAAAGCAACTTTTCTTTTCCTCTAAGGCCCAAATATGTACTAATCGATTTTTTGAGTACTTTTCTACAGATGTAAAAAACTAACCATAATTAAGCTAATCTTAAATTTTAAAGATTGGAAAGTAAAAATTGTGATTGGATTGGATTTTAAAAATTTATTTTTTATTGTAAAAAATTGAAAAGTAAGTTTTAATTTTTACGACAGCCCAAATACACATTTGACCTCGTGCAATAAGAGAGAATATTTTGCCGTTATGCCCAATCATTTTATTACAAATTATTTATTTACCCAAACAAACAGGTTTACTAAATACATGTATTTGCTATGAGCAGATCTAATATTGTGGTGAGAAACTTAATCAATTCCGTTTTGCTTGCCATACGAAATTATAAACACTTTCAGCAAATGAACAATAAATGTTGACCACAACAACTAGTACCTTGCCAAATTATAGCTGCTACTTCTATGCAATCTATAGCTGCTTTCAAAATATCTTTAGTGCTTATAATTTCTTTAATAAAGTTGAAAGTCAGACTTAAATTTTTAAGAAGGTACTCTACATGCTTGCTCGGACCCATACTGCAAAATACTTTAGCTGGCCAAATATTTGAGTATTTGGATGGACATAAGCTAGCTTTCAAAAAACAGCTCGGTATTCTTGGCTAGAGGTATAGATTGTGCAAGCTGCAGAACAATATTTAACTTCAGAATAAAAAGTATGGCCAGTACACTTTGAAACAGTTTTATTTAGGACGTTTCGGAATTAAAACTCATTCCACTATCAACTGCATAAAACTCTTTTTAATGGAATGAGTAATAATTCCAAAAAGTCCTACATAAAAATATGTTTCAAAGTATATTGGCTAAACTTTTTATTCCGAAATTAGATAAGCGTTCCAAATTTTATGCTCCAACATTTAAGTTCTTTTTACGTCAGTTACAGCTTGATTATCATCTGGAGTAATTTATCCAATAAATGCTGCAAAATTGTAAATAACTTTTGGTTTTACGGTTATCAAAACAAAAATGAAAACCCTAGATTGTATGCCAAACACAAAATTCCAATTTGTATGGTATTTTCCATATTTTTCATATTGTATAAATGTTGATATTCCCTTAAAAACATCATTAGGTTAAATTGCAATGCTCTTTCTCTCTCTCTCTCTCTCGTCATACGTTTGTGGCATAGCGGGAAATAACTGGCCTTGCCATTACAAAATTGTGAGTTTGTTTTTTGCTTAAGAGCTTTTGCACTTAAGATTATTGTCAGAATTTTTTATGCTGCTCTGGAACTAGCTGCATTTGTAAAGACATCCACTCAACTGCTTTTGATCTGACACTCTCTGGCAAGACGTTCTAAATAAAAGGATAAATTTCTTAATTTGATTATTATAAAATTGTCAAATTTCATATATTTGTTTTTTAGGACTAACATTTTTATTATTTCTTAGGTTAAAAAAGATTTTATTTTCCGGCTATCTGTAATTATTCATTACACTGCTTACAAAATTTCATTTGAAAAATTTGCATTTGAGTAAATTTTTTTATCTCATAAGGTCTATTAAAACATATATGTCCTGTTTAAAAAACATTGAATAAAAAAAAGCAAAAAAAATTCTGAAAATCTAAAAAGTGATAAACTTATATTATGAAATAGAGTAACAGAAAAGAACCTTTAAAATAAAAAAATACGTATTTTTACCCGAATTTATTACTTTTAAAACACTGTTTCAGCAAAATTAGAATTTTTAGAAAAAATTTTTTTTAATTTTTGTCACGTGGTATATAATACAGAGTGGTCCCTAAAATATGTTTTGCAAAAATCAATAAATGTGAAAGTGTTCTAAACTTTTTTGCGGTAAATATTTTGATGTTAAGAAATTTATAGATGTTTGTTGAAAGGGAACATATATGTCCTAAAGAGTTAAATGGTTTTATAATCTTTATAAAAGATAAATATACCAACTCAAGGCAGTTTTTGATTGAAATCATATTCAAAACAAGTATTCCATTTTTGAGATTTTTTTATGCAGTTTGTTAAGTACAGCAATTATTATACAATATACCAAAAGAAACTTTCAAAAAAGCTCCAAATTTCCAAAGCTACTTGTTCTTATACACTACAGTTTATTTAGAAAATGATTTTGAGCTAGTTTATCTTGTTCCAAAAAAAGTACTTAAATCATTAATATTGTTACTACTATCTTTGTTTGTTTTTCGTACTCCATCATACGCCAAAGATGCTAAACTTACAGCAACAGTCACCTACTATCAAAGATGCCAAAATATTGCTGTCTAATTGAAATTCTTTTTTTTTTTTAAAGGTATGACTGTAATTTACAACTGCTTGTTCAGATCGCCAGGCAAAAGAAAGTGCCATGAAGTGTCTTTCTTTAGGGCACAACAGGATGACTTTTTAGGTTTTAAACTTAGAACTATTAAAATTACTTTTTCTGCCTAAATTTGTCTTTGCTAGAATATTTTGAACCTTTTAAATAAGTTCTGATTTCCTTGATACTATTCTGAAAATTTCCACTTCCATTTAACTTGTCACTATTTACATAAAAAGTAGCCCTATCATAAGTATTAGCAACATCAAAATATATATTCTTCACTAAGTTGTTTAATTGGACAAAAAACCTAAACTAAATTTTTTTTATATGTTGTTTCAGCTGTTGGTACTTCTGCAAAAAAATCTAAGTAAAACATAAAGCAAGTGAAAAATATTTATCTATCATCTGTTTTTTTTTTTTTAATTTAAATTAGCTTCATCTAATCAACAACAACTTTAATAATTAATAACTTCTCCACCAAACAGCCATACTGAAATAAGCTTATCAATGCATGTAACTGTACATTCACGAAAAAAACTTTAAAATTTTTTATTATTTTTTTTAATCATCTGCTGCAAGAATCACTTGCACATGTTTTTTGAAAGTCGAAACTTAAAACAAAACTATAAAATTATGTCATCCAATCTTCAAGGAAACATTGCGCTGAATAGTTTACAATGTTGCATACATTCAAGTAATATTTGGCTATTAAACGTAAAAAAACTTTAAACCTTTAGTTGTTTATTTTCAGAATTTAAGTTGAAAGTTGCAAAAATAAGGTTATAATAAGATAAATTGAAAAAGTGAAAATTATCTATTTTTTTTATTATCTTATTATCACGTCGACTACATTTGTAAACATTGGTAAAAAAAAAATATAATTACAAAAAAGTCTAAGAGATAAAAGAAAAGAAGTTGCATAAGTAATGCTGGGACTATGAAATCATAATATTATGGCTTGGGCTATACTTTCCAAATTTAAATATATACATGCATTCTATTTTTAAAATAAATGTAGGGAGAGCAAAATTTTAAATTTCAATGTAAAGAGTATGTTTTTCTGAAAAGTCTTTTTCTGAAAACAAACAATCCAGAATATTATTTTCTGAAAAGTGGGTTGAATTCAATGTTTTTGTTTTTTTTAAATATCAATAAATACGTTTTTAAAGTATTGCTATAAAATTAAAACTTAATTTTAGTTCATTAAAATTCAAGAAAGTTATGAAAATTTAAAAATTAACTGATTCTTGTGTTGAAATCTGTGTTTTGGTGTTTCCAAAAACACAAAGGTGTTTAAATAAAGTTGTAATTTGTCTAAAAGTAATTTTTTCTCTAGTTGCTATATTATAAATCTAAAAGAACTAATCAAATTAACAAAACTATTTCAATCGATTCTCTCATAATCATAGTTGAGGCTATAAATCAAATTGTATCGTTTTCCAAAAGCGAGAACAAGATTGCTTAATAAAAGTAGTTTTGAACATCAAGATCAGATCATGTTCATAATCATGATCATGACCTTGAAGATCACATTCGTCCCCATCTCTCCTATGTGCATCTTTATTATGGCATATCACAATTATTTTTAGTAATAATAACAGCAGACAATGTGACTGTTTAACCTGAAGGCCTGAAAGCTGTGATGACCAGTCTTTTCTTGGGATATATTAAAAGCCTAAATCAATTTTAGCCTTTGTAGTATTTAAACTCGTTTAAGTTCAAAGTTACTTTGTAAGTTTAAGTTAACAAGTCTTATTTCTAGTAAAATAGAGGCAAATTTGTCTGCTCATTATAATCCAAACATTCTGTTGCGATCAATATTGTAGGTGGCCAATATAGTAATTGCTTTAAAATTTAGCTCTGACAGTGTTACTGCTTTGGCCACTACAACCTCATCAGTGGTGTGATGACAAGTAGGCCTACTCGTTAAGAACTATCAAAGAATCACAAAAAAACTATAGACTTTGTCGTATCGTTGGTACTAGTCTTTGGTACTAACTAGTCTTTGGTACTAGTCAGGTTCAGCGTGCAACTTATTCTTGACTTGTATAAAATATAAATACCACAAAAGCTAAATTTATGAAGCCTATTTTTACATTCCTAAGCAACTACTAGTCATAGCTGTACTGACAAGGCCTTAGACGCCAAAAAAATGCACTGTTGGCAGTTATTGAACAATTGCTTTACATTAAAAATATTTACTCTACTGTATAGATAATTAACTTACAGACCACAAAATTTTTTAATTTAACATTAATTTTATTTGCCCCAACAGACTGTTTCGCCTGCCTGGGCTCGTCAGGGGCGGTTAAAAGTCTGAAAAACAAAATAAATAAATAAATAAAAAAAATTCAGTTTAAACGAAGCGCTTGAATTCCGGCGAAAAAGCGTAAAACAACAACAAGAAAAAACAAGAGAAAAACTACGGTTGTAAGGTTAATCGATAAATGAATTTTATTGCCAAAGAATTCATTTATCGGTTAATTATCTAACCGCTCTGACTCGACGTCATTGAGCACTTTCCTGATGAGCACCGACCAAAAAATTTTGAAAAAATTTCTACTCTACTGTATATATATCTGTTTGATATTATGGCAACTATTATACCTTGTATAAAATCACTGCAGCCTAAAAACGGAAACTTGTTTTTATGATTATTTTAAAATAAAATTTGTTTTATAAACATTCGTTTTTATAAGCATATTGGTTCAGGTAGTTAACAGTACTTAACGTTAACAATGTTATTTCACCATTCACAAGTTTTTGCTTTAAAACTCATTTCCATAAAATTTATACTTTTAAATGTTTTCTTTTTTGTATCTGGACTTCAAAAACTTTTGAACAGCAAGAATAGTGATTTAGGGTTTGGCTTATATTTGTATTATAGTTAAAATTTTGACGTCATTCCACATTTTACTAAGTAATTGCATTCTTTATTTTTTAATTTTGATGAAGTGTTTGAATATCACGGTATGTGAGTTAATTCTAAAAGTACTGAGTGTTGCTGTGAATTTTTCATTTTATTTTATCTCTATGTTTATTCTCTTGACTTGCAGGAAAGCGTCGGAGGTGCCATATATACGACAAGCTGCTTCAAGAGATGTCAAGATATTGCTGCTCAGTTAAAATTTTTTTTGAATTCTTTTTTTAGTTTTATAGAGATATGACTAAAATTAAAACTGTTTGCCAAAACTGTCAAGCAGGGAAAACTGCCTTAAAGTGTCTTTCCCAAGGACATAACAGAATAGCACGAGTAGGTTTTAAACCAAAGCTGTGTTGATCACAATCACCGCGCTTTTAACTACTTGACTACTGGCCACCAAAATGTGGTTCAAAGTGGGATTAAAAACTATACCTTTATCAGGAAACAAAGTAAAAATGTTTGGCTCTTCTACTGTTTGCTTACTTCATAAAAAACGCGACACGCAATTAGAAATTATCATCAGTAACAATAGAAAGATTCTTAAACCTTTTACTTAAACTTAAAAATTATTTACAGTTGCTTGCGGAAAAGTAAATTTTCCGCTACACTTTCCACTTGTTTTTTCAGCGTTTTGCTTTCAGCCTTTATCGACCTTAACTGCTTATGGACAGATTTTTTTTTTTGATTTTCCTATTAGGAAAATAAAAAATTTTACTTTCTTAAGGCTTATATAACAATCGTAATGTATAAAAAGATTTAATGACAGAAGAGATATTATTGTTTCCCATTGGTTTATTTGAAGAAGAATTTGTATTTTTTATCTTTCTTTAACACCGAGCAGCCATTTACCGTTTTTCTTTGTCAAGTGAGTGGAGTATTGATCGTTTTAAAATTGACGTTTGAGTTTCTTTTACTTTTGATCGTTGTTATTAAAATTTATGATAATGAAATAAATTTTCCTGTAACTTTTGTAGTTCAAGCAGAATTAAATTTAATTCTATAAACACCAAGCAGTGATTTTTGACCGTTCTGGTATTTTGCACATTTTTATTATACAGTATGTTTGTTTTTTATCACCTCTTTTTTGTTGAACTATTTATACAAACTATCAAGTTACTCTTTTATTACGTGAGAAAGAGGTCAAATCTTTAAAAAGCAAAATAACTTTTTTGTTTCTTGCTGAATCCTTTTTCGAAAAATGGAAATCGTGTTGACAGTTCCATGAGAACTACTGTAAATAAGAATTCAGTTAAAAGTACTGTAAAATAGACGATAGAACTTTTCGAGAAGTAGACAATAGGGCTATAGTGCGATGATAGAGTTTTTGGAGAAATAGACAATAGAACAATGAAACAATTGCAATAATAGTGCGAGCGTTGCAGCAGTTCTATAACAAATCTATAAGGAACAAATAAGAACAAATCTATAACGCTATAGAAATACGTAATTGAGTCACAGATTGTAGCGAACTTATCTCTGCAAATCGTTTTTAGTGAATGCATTTGTCTTGATTTTTTAAAGTGTGATGTAAAGTTTGTGTTCTCACGCTGCATTTCATTTTGGTCTTGTGAAGCATTGTTCTCACACTGCTTTTGTTCCTCCCAGAATAACTCTTGGCTGATCGTGAAATCAAGGCCAATACTGTCTATATTGTGTAGCTGATTTCTTCTTTTGTCACCAGGAAATCGCTCGTTACGTAACCTGAAGTCATTCTTGATAATCGTTTACCGTTCATTAGCGAATTAGTCGGTTCCTGGGGATCGAGTTGAAATCAACCTTTTTTTCTGTAAAGCAATATCAGTTGTTTTCTCTGTTCATCAGTATTGCTCGAGGCTGTTTGCAATAAAATAAATTCCTTTTCTTATCGTGTGTTGAACGAAGTCAGCTGAGTGAATTTTGCACCATTTAACACCCCGAGTGAATCTTAAAAAGGCTTGGCATATTACCACAATCGGCGCCCCGAGTGATTTTCAGGAATATTTGGCACATTACTGCAGATTTTTTCATAATTTTGGCACCACAATCCGTATCCCGAGTGAGGTTTTAGTAAACTTGGCACTCTATACAACTGATTAATTTTCCGGTCATTTGCATTCCGATCAACCATAGAATTGTAACCTCCGAGCAATCCGCGCCCGAAGAAACCAAAAACAATTCAAGTGAGTTCATTTGGCACATGAATAGAAAATGAATTTATTTTATTGCAAACAGCCTTGAACAATACTGATCAACAGAGAAAACAACTAATATTGCTTTACAGAAAAAAAGGTTAATTTCAACTCGATCCCCAGGAACCGACTAATTCGCTAATGAACGGTAAACAATTATCAAGAATGACTTTAGGTTACGTAACAAGCGATTTCCTGAAAAAATCAGATATACAAGAGAAAAAATAAGCTATACAATATAAACAGTATTGGCCTTGATTTAACGATCAGCCAACAGTTATTCTGAGAGGAACAAAAGTAGTGTGAGAATAATGCAACACAAGACCAAAATGAAATGCAGCGTGAGAACACAAACTTTACATCACACTTTAAAAAATCAAGACAAATGCATGCACTGAAACGGTTTGTGGAGATAAGTTTGCTACAATATTAATTCCGTGGAACAAAGTTGTGCCAGATTTATTGTGATACTGGAAGAGCTGAAATGTTTCTTTTTATGGAACAAAAAGTATATCGGCTTATTTTTTAGCATTTGATGGTCAGACACCGATTACAAAAGTTTATAAAACACCACTTGAAGTTCGATCATATCGGCAGTGGCAAGAAGATAATTAGATAAATTTTTCTTGATTTAAAAGGTGTAATTGTCAAAAATGTTTGATCTCTAATTTTGTTCTTACCATTGGTGAACAATTGTTTCTTTGTAAGTTACGCTGCTCTTTATTACATTGCATGCTTTCAACACCAGCAAATTTCATATCGATTCTGGCTTTCTGTTAATCTTTGCAATTGTTTTATCCAACTCTAAATATCTTCGTAATAATAAACGACATTTGGGAAAGGGTCCTGTACGCAATTCTGATCATATTCTTTTTTCTGATTTGTTTCTATGGCTTATGAACTCAAATTTGAAAAAGGCTTCAATGTAACGTAAGACAATTATTTTACAGTGTTGAGGTCATATAGCAATTAAAATCTGCAAAAAATACAATCATTGACACCATAAGAAAACAAAAGAAGCAATTTTGAAGTCAGTAAAAATTCATCTCTAAGCTTTTCATCCAACACTCTTCAGGAGATATTGTCTTTGTTCAGCTTTATTAGACAATCAATTAAATTTTTTTTTTATTTCAACGTCTATCTGCAGACGAGTGTCAGACAAAATGCTTAGATATTTGAATTCTCTAACACAAACCACTTGTTCAAATATTTTGAAGTCAAAGGCGCTGCATTCATCAAAGCATACCTATCACCATCTGATTGTACAATTACAGTTTAGAAAGGTAAGAAGACTAAGATTTTTTCTTTCTATGCTTCAACCACAGTTCTGTCCGTATTGATTAAAAACACTGCAAAAAGTTACCAGAAACACTAAAGTACAGCAATCGCAGCAAAGTAGAAGTTGATATTCTTGATCTAATGGAAAGATACACACATCCAAGAGGTAACTATCAGCAAACTATTTTGTGGATAATTTCTATTAGAATTTATTGATGATGTATGCCTAAAAAAGCTAATCTTGAAAGTGCTGAGCTTCAAAACTTCCACCAGTTAGTCGAAAACCAGTGCTGAAAAGACTTCAATGCTAGGTAAAAACATGCAAAAAAAATCTTCTTATCAATGCTTTGTGTGCTTGAAAATGTTTTGTGACAATGGATTGTAGAATATGCATGTGATTTGGGAGAGTAGAACATACATAGTAGAAGATAAATAAATAGAATCAGAGATGATATCTTTGTGTTCTATAATACATGTTCTACAATCTCTATCTGTAGTGCACATACCGCTTTCACAGTTACAAACGTAAAACCGTGTAATTGCATGAATTAATAAACCACTCCGCAATCAAACTAATAATGAATGATGGTAACGAAAAAAACCTTTCTTATAAATTGACATATCTTAAAATAGTTCAATAAATTTTATAGTCAAAGTAGCGGATACACAAAGTTTGGATCAAGTTTTTAAATGAAATATCAAAACCTATAAAAAGCACAGCCCCGGGTTGCACACATGAACAAAATTGCTTTTATAAACAGCGGTCAAAAGTGACCGCATGGTTCTTCTAAGCCGTAAAACGTTTTGGTACTTCTAGAGTTAGTTTTTAAATATTGGAGACAAAGAACCAATAACAATTTTCTTACTTGGATTTATCTCCTGATTCAAGTAACCGTGGTTTTGATTTTGGTCGCTAGCTTGCATCGGCAATTCATCTGACAAAATTGACTATAAGTCACTTTTTAAACACCATAAATAATTAAAAGTTAAAAAATTTTTAAATATTAATTTGAAAAAATTAATCATGATGGATTGACAGATTTAAAAAAATTGACTCGTTGCACATTGCTAAAACGCACTGGTAAAAATAAACAAAATAAAAATTTAAGCTTTTTATTTAAATTAATAATTTTTTTTATTATGCTTCTTACAACTACGTCTGTTATAAAATTATATGTACTGCAGTTTACTCATGTAGTTTGGTCAAGCAAATCTTGCCTTTTACTATTTATCACCAATTTTTGTTAGGTTTAAAAAAAAAAAGTGAAAGATTTTTAAAGATTCCTAAACAGACTTTATGAAAGCAAACAAAATAATCTAAATACAAATACGCTTTTAAAACATTACACTATATACTTTAAACTAATGTTTTTTTTTACTTTCGTAAAGACTTTTATTTAATAAATTATTACCAATAATGTCGAAGTTTTACTAAGAATTATCAAATATATCAAATAAATAATCAATTAGATTCTAGTTTAATAAAATCTACTTTGATCTAATTTTTTCTCGTATACTTCATAATGAAAACTTACTTTCTGCAGATTTGTTTATGTAATAATACATCTTTGTCCAACTATGCTTCGTGGTATTGAGAAAAAATTCAATGTTTTTGTGATTTAAACAAGCAAACTAATTTATTGTATATTTTTAGATTTCAAAATTTACATTAAAACATTTCAGTTTAAACAACATAAATCAAAACAGGTATGTGAGTTGATATACTTATTAGAAGAATCGAAACAAACTAAGGAAATGACGTTTTCGGTTTCGTTTACTAAAACTTTTGAGATAACTAGTTCTTAAAAGCTTTGTATCGCAATCTGATTAAATAACAATTGCCGCAAGCTTTTTTAAATATCATCACAATGACAAATCAGCCATGATAGATTTTTGCGTTTTGAAATTAAAAGATTATTTATTTACTAATGTGTTAAGATGTTCCTTAGTTTAAATAGCCACCATAAAAATAATTGCGGAAAAGGCTTATGTTTTATGCATTTTCAACAACAGTTTACAATTTGAAAACACTAAGATAATACTGATGCAAAAGCTATCTTTTTTCAGCGTTTTTTCTCAGCTGCTAAACCACCAAGATTGCATACTTGCTACTGTACCGCTTTCTTAACCAATTGCCAAAACTTTCCGGTAAAGAACACATTTACAGTACATGGTAACAGAACCAATAGAATATTTATTAACATCAAAAGCCTCTACGGACTAGGAACCCTTCAACTTTTTCAAAGTTTACTGTCCCAAGGAGATAGAATTGCGCGTCACCAAGGTCATTTATTTTTCAACCACATCTGCCTAAGAAAACAAGTTTTACCACGTAGCCTAGAATTCAAATCGCCTATAAACACTGTTGCTGTTAAAAAGTTAACTAGAAATTTTGGCTTCCGGTTTTTAAAACTTAGAATAAATAAATCGCATCACTGGATTAGAATTAGTGTTAAAACGATTAAGAGAATTAAAACTAAATTGCAAAAGACTCTGTCACAATGTGATTACGAGATGGTCTTGGATTGGTCAAATTTAAATGTGAAAAAGCTTAGTGTCCAGCTGAAGAGTCATTACAGAAGCAAAATAAATAAACTTTTAGAATATAACAATAAGACCTGCAAAAAGTATACAAATCAACAAAAGAATTGGGTTATCAACTTGTTAAAACATGAATTAACTAATGCTGAAGAGAATGTGCTACGTTATGGCTTAAATTTCGCTGTTACTCCTATAATCGTACCGAAACTTGATATCATATCTGCAGCTGAAAAAGGCATTCAACGTTTACCTAAATCCTCGGCTAATATTATCAGAAGCAAAGTAGTTAATACCCTCAATACGTATAAAACCCCTAAATTTAATTTATCGTCGGAAGATTATAAGGCGCTGAAAGGGTTATCTAAACGTGACAACTTGGTTTATAACACAAGCAGATAAAGGCAACTGCACTGTCATTCTAGGTAAAGATGACTACGGAGAAAAAATTCTAAAATAGTTAGCTGATAAAAATACGTATTTACGATTGAAACGTGACCCTACACAAAGTTTAGAGAGAAACGTTAACAAATACATTTATGAATTATTCAAGAACGTTCAACTGTCGCAAAGAGAATACCACCTTCTTCACAGTTCCGATGCCTATGCTCCACGCATTTACGGCTTACCTAAAGTGCATAAGCCTGGCGCCCCCTCCGACCTATAGTGTCATTTATTAATTCTCCCTTATACAATTTATTTAAATTTTTTTTTTAAATTCTATCACCGCTAGCTGGCAAAAACGGACACACTGTTAAAAACTCTTATGAATTCGTCGATACGATAACAGGTTTAAAACTTGATGATGATGAATGTATCGTGTCTTTTGACGTCGTTTCACTTTTTACCAAAATTCCAGTTGATTTAGTTAAATGTTATATTTGAACTTTTAAGCAAAGATGACTGTTTACAAGACCGCACTAAATTATGTTCGAAAGAATTAATGCTTGGAATAAACATGAGTCTGGACAATACCTATATTCAGTCTAAAAATCAATTTTAAAAACAGACTTTTGGCGTCCCTATGGGCTCCCCCATTTTAGTAACTATTGCTAACCTGGTTGTGAAGACCGTAGAAACCAAAGCTCTTTAAACATTTCAAAATCCCCCGATTATGTGGAAACAATACGTCGACGATACGTTTGTGATTATGAAAAAGAATAATTTGAAAGCCTTTCATGAGCATTTAAATAACATAGAGGCAAGTATCAAATTTACTCTAGAAACAGAATGCAACAATTCCCTGCCATTTTTAGATGTCTTGGTAGTAAAAGAAAAATCTGAAAATTTGACAACCAAATTAGATCTAAAACCAACGCACACCAATCGGTTCCTCGATTTCAACTCGCAGCATTCATTAAGCCAAAAGCGTGGGATAATATTCACTTTATCCCACAGAATCAATTCGAAACTAATTACAAAAAAAACAGACAAATCAATAGAAATGAAGATGTTGATAGAAACACTAAAAAAGAATGATTATCCGGAATAGTTCGTTAGACAAACACTACGCCGTACCAACAAGAATTGAAATGATCATATCAAAGAACCAAGCTTTTCTAGTAATGAAAGAAAAGAATTGGTTGTGCTTCCATACTTGGCAGGTTTTACAGAAAAAATTACAAGAATTTTTAAAGCTTTTAACGTAAATGTTTGCACCAAACCAATAAAGACAATCAAAAATATTTTACCGACTACGAAAGATTTCATTGATTTTAATTAATGAACAGGTGCAATTTATCAAATTCCTTGTAAAAATTGTTCTGGTATACACATTGGAGAAACCAGCCGCAGTTTCAAAACCAGATGTTCTGAATATAAGCGAGATTTGAACCCGAGAAACATGGCAAAAATTGATGACAGTAATATTAACAAAAAAACTGCTCTTGTGAAACACGTGGTAAAGTTTCAGCATAGCATTGATTTTGACAACTCTTCTATTCCTGCTTTTAAATCGGATTTTTTTAAATGTCATTTTTTAAAATCGTTTTTCATCAATAACAAAATTTACCATTTAGATTTAATTCAATTCTTTCAATTCAATTCAATTCAATCAACACATTCAACCATTTAGTGGCATTGCGCAAAAAAATATCCTCGAGCGTCACACTGCTGAGGCGACTCGTGGGCTCGGGATAGGGTGTTGGTGCTAAAACACTACGCATAGCCACCTTACCTCTAGTCTACTCAACAGCTGAGTACTGTGCGCCAGCCTGGTGTCGCAGTGCTCACACTCGCCTCATCGACAGTGTCTTGAATGACGCCTTGCGCATAGTTACTGGATGCCTGCGTCCCACTCCAACGGACCACCTACCTACACTTTCAGGCATCCAGCCAGCTGAGCTTCGCCGACTGAGAGTGACACTTTTCTTGGCTGACCGTGGATCTCTGGACTTCAATCATATCTTGTATGATATTTTAAGTGGGTCCTCAGATACTCGCCAAATGAGACTAAGATCCAGACGCCCATTTGTGCCAGCTGCGCGGAATCTTTTGGACAACCTAGCCAGACTTGGTATCCGCGCTTCTAAATGGACAAATCACAAATGGAAAACGAAGTATTGTGGAAATGCTTACAGGCTCCGTGTTTTTGTGCCCCGGACCGGTGCCTGGCCTGTTGGGATGGGCTTATCCCGAGCAGCTTGGGTTAAGCTCAACCGCCTGCGGACTGGTGTTGGGCGATTCCATTCGTTCATGCACAAATGAGGTCTCGCTCCTTTACCGAATTGCGAGTGTGGCGCCTCAGAGCAAACCGCAGACCATGTACTAACAGCGTGCCCTATACATCGGGTACCACATGGAGCACGAGGTCTGACGGTTTTGGATGACAAAATTCGATGCTGGCTTAATAACATCACTGCCAGCATCTGATTCAGGCAGTGCAGCAGTCTGGGATAGTAAAAGGATAAATCCTCGGCTCCATCCTGTTTGTTTCTAACCTGGAGTAGATACCCTTCAAACGACGACAACAAATAACAAAATTACAGCAGTAAATGACAAAGAAAATTGTTTTTATAATGAAATTTACAATGATTTAAAACAAACCCGTTGCTTTTTTGGTTGATTGTTCGCTTGTGTTTACATCCTTGACCGCCTGTGTATCACATGACTTGCTTTTTTCTCTTTTTTCCATTTTTCAAATTTAAAACAGTAGTATGTGTATTTTTGTTCATGGTTTTTATTAGTATTATTTTAAGCTAAGTCCTGACGAAGAGCGTCTGTAATAACGCTTGAAACGTTCACTATTTTTAAAGTTTTTGGTTTAATAAACTAAAGGTTTTAAGTATAAGTCTATCTACCCTAAGAGCATAGAAAATATAAAAGAACACACGTTTGAGGTAATCAGTTTTTTCAAGCTTCGTAACGCAATCTAATAAACTAACAATTGCTAAAAGTTTTTTTTTACTGTCATTACAATGACAAATAAACCATAATCTATTTTTGGTTTTTGAAATGGTTATTTATTTAAAATTTATTGTTTGTTAAATTTAAAATATAAAGACTGTGAATTGATATATTGCTTCAATTAAACAACCACCATTAAAAGTAATTATGAAAAAATTCATATGTTTTTCGTATCATCAACAACAGCTTATAATTTGAAAACACTTAAATAATACTAATATAAAGTTATCTTCTTCAGCCTTTCTTCTCAGCTTTTATACCGATGAGATTGCAGCTGTACCGCCTCGTTAACCGATGTGCCAAATCTCCACGGAAGGGAAGACGCTCCCTTTCAAGATAATAGTTAAGAGAGGTCCGTCAAGATCTAACAACCAGCAATTTTTGTTAGACCTTGTTTGATTCTGTTTGTTTAGATCTTGTTACAAAAAATAATGGGAAGTTTTGTAAGCTTGTTGATAATTTTACTTGACTAGCTTGGAGGTCAACATAAAGCTGAGGCAGCCTGATGAGCCTTAATGAGGAAGAAACAGACCTGTCGGTCCTTGCTGGTTGTTGGATCATGACCAACCACTGATGACAAAATAATATTGATATTGCATCAACTACACCGTAACAACAGAGAATTGTTTACATGTTTCGCGCTTTTATCAGGCAATTTTAGTGTATCATACCAATCAAAAAATCTTTAGATTTGTAAACATTGTGTACCAAGAAGTTATGTTATTCTCTCATAAAAAGAATACAACTCGGGCGGAAAAGGTTAAGACAAAAACTGTTTCCAAAATTTGTTGTATTTTACCTGCAGCAAAAGTTCTGACACGTCAGTAAATATTTCATATACAATTTCCATAAACTAATTTTATGGATATTTTCAGTTATTTACTTTATGTATCTTGTAACTGCCATTTCGTCCTCGTTAGGTGGCCCAGTCATCCTTAATTTAACCAATCATCGTTTGTTGCCTTTTGTTTTCTGTAATCACCTAAAGCACTTTAATTTCCACGCACAATGGCAGTTAATTGTTTGATTTGCACCAAACGTATCAAGTTTTCTTTTAGTATCACTTTGAACGCCGGATAGATTGCTTTACTCAAATTCATTAACGTGGTCAGTTGAATTGTAGCTAGTTTAGGTTTAGGAAGTATTTTACTTATATTTTAATGCGCCAGTTAATTAGCTAGATTAGGGTTAGGATTGTGTTTGTACTTAAAAATGTATTTTATTCATGTGTACTAATTATTTCTATCATGCTATTTGAATGAGATTTAAATTAACGTGGTTGTCTAATAAGCTATAAATTTTGTTTTAAACGACGCCCATCATTTCTGGATTAACAAATAAATTCAATACAAGATCTGTGAAGTGTTAGAGTCCGTTTGACATCGATAGCATTCAAAATTTGGCAACTACATATCTTATCAGTAAAAAAGTTTATTGTATTTTACCTGGCAGCAAAAGTACAAACACATCCGTAAATATTTTTAAGTACAATTTCTGTAATCTAATTTTACGGATATTTCCAGTAATTCACTTAACGTATCTTACTAGTAAAACAATTTATTGTATTTAATCTGGCGGAAGAAGTTTGGACACAGATGTAAATAATATTACATACAATTTCCGTAAATTTTAGGAATATTTTCAGTAACCTATTTTACGTGTTTCATTAATAAAAATTTTTTCTGCATTTTATCTTATAGCCAAAGTTTAGACACAGAAAAACGCGCTGCATTTTAAGCGCCAATATTTGGTCTTTCTTTCTTTTCCTGTGCATTGCTGACATTTATTATATATCATTAAGAACATCAGCTGAACATCGAAGGCCTCACTGCAAGCAAGATGAATGTTCTTCATTACCTCGCTATGCAGTCTGAGGCACTCGTCATCCTACTGCAGGAGACCCACTGCACTGATGCAGAGAAGTTGGTGCTACCACACTACCAACTAGCTGGGTCTTCTTTAAGCAGGAAGCATGGCCTTGCCACGTTTGTCCACGAGCGACTGAGATACACGCTTTTGGACCAATCTCCACCGACATCGGAGATCGAGTGGCTGTGTGTGGACGTTGATTGCTATGAAATAGTCAACGTCTACAAACCACCACCAACGCGATTGCGAACCCTGGATCTCCCAGTGTTTCCTCACCCCTGTCTGTACGCTGGCGATTTTAACTGTCGTCATGCTGACTGGGGTTATGATGACAACAGTCCGGATGGTGAGTGCTTGGCTGGCTGGGCAAGTATTAATTGTCTTGCCCTCCTATATAATGCCAAGGATGCTGCCAGTTTTTATTCCGGCCGCTGGAACACTGGCACCAATCCAGACCTAGCTTTCGCTAGCGTAGGTCCAAACAGTCGCTTACCGGATAGACGTGTCCTTGAGAAGTTTCCCAGGTCACAACATCGACCCTCGCTTATTACACCACCAAGGTTTGCTATGGCAGTGCCAAGCATGCCTGTTAAGCGATGGAACTTCCGCAAGGCCAATTGGAGTCACTACATTGCTTTGACGAATAAATTCGCAAAGACTTTGTTGCCGCCTGATTCACTTGATGTGGATGCGGCTTACCAGGACTTCTGTAACATCATTAAGAAAGCAGCCAAGAAGACTATCCCACGCGGGTATCGAAACAACTATATTCCGTGTTGGGATGCAGAGTGTGAATCCCTCTATAAAACCTTTCTGCAGTCTCCTCAGGGAGACGACTCAAGTTTGGCTGCTACAACTCTGCTTGCCAAGCTTGACAGAAAACGGAGGGATCGATGGTCCGAAGCAGTTCGGAGCATTGACTTCTCACACTCTAGTCGAAAAGCGTGGAGTATTTTGAACAACCTTACTGGTAGGTCACGACACTCTCCTCGTCATTGTCCCGTTTCAGCCGATGCTATTGCATCTCAGCTGGTTAGAAATGGGAAATACGAGGCTGTTGATCTCAAGTCATCTCGACTTGTCTTTCAAGAAGTGTCTGACCTTTGGAGGGCCACAACACCAGACGCAGTAAATATCTCTGATACTTTTTCACAGAGAGAATTTGCTGCTGCCCTTCAACATTTAAAACCAGGTAAAGCTCCGGGTCCTGATTCCATCTGCCCCGAGCTTATACTCCATGCTGGAGTTGCTTTGAAGTCCTGGTTACGTGACTTCCTTTGTTCCTGTTTGCGCCGACTCAAAATTCCCAAGATCTGGAGAAGAGCGCTTGTGGTCGCGATCCCAAAACCAGCAAAGCCCGTGGGGGACCCAAAGAGTTATCGACCGATATCTCTGCTCTGTGTCCCCTACAAGATCCTCGAGAGGCTTATCTACGCCTGCGTTGAACCATTAATCGATCCACTGCTCCCTAAAGAGCAGGCTGGGTTCCGACGCGGGAAGTCAACCGTAGATCAAGTTGTTCTGCTAACCCAGAATACCGAGGATTCTTTCGAGGCTAAAAAGAAGGCCGGTGCCGTATTTATCGATCTGATAGCTGCTTATGACACTGTCTGGCACCGTGGCCTTACCTGCAAGCTGCTGAGACTACTTCCGGATAAGCACATGGTCAAAATGATCATGGAGCTTGTCCGAAATCGAAGTTTCACCCTTATTACCGGTGACAGCAAACAAAGCAGACTACGCCGTTTGAAAACGGCGTTCATCAGGGATCGGTCTTGGCTCTCCTCCTATGTAACATCTATACGTACGATCTTCCTTCCATGATTTCCAGAAAGTTTGCTTATGCTGATGATATAGCATTGTTGCACTCTTCTGGAAACTGGAAGGACTTGGAGGGGACATTAAGCCAAGACATGTCCACACTGTCAGCGTATCTCCAGACTTGGAGGTTGAAGCTCAGTCACACTAAGACGGTGACGACAGCCTTTCACTTAAACATCCGAGAGGCCAAACGTGAGCTAAAGGTCTATAACAATAGTAGACTTTTACCGTTCTGTCCAACCCCTACATACCTTGGGGTAAAACTGGACAGATCGCTCACGTTTCGTCACCATTTAGTGGTATTGCGCAAAAAACTATCATCGCGCGTCACACTGTTGAGGCGACTCGTGGGCTCGGGATGGGGTGCTGGTGCTAAAACACTACGCATAGCCACCTTGTCTCTAGTCTACTCAACAGCTGAGTACTGTGCGCCAGTCTGGTGTCGCAGTGCTCACACTCGCCTCATCGACAGTGTCTTGAATGACGCCTTGCGCATAGTTACTGGATGCCTGCGTCCCACTCCAACGGACCACCTACCTGTACTTTCAGGCATCCAGCCAGCTGAGCTTCGCCGAATGGGAGCGACACTCTCCTTGGCTTGCCGTGGATCTCTGGACCCCGATCATATTTTGCATGGTCTATTAAGTGGGTCCTCAGATACTGGCCAAGTGAGACTAAGATCCAGACGCCAGTTTGTGCCAGGTGCGCGGAATCTCTTGGACAATCTTGCCAGACTTGGCATCCGCGCCTCTGAATGGACAAATCACAAATGGAACGCGGAGTAGTGTGAAAATGCTTCCAGGCTCCGTGCTTTTGTGCCCGGGACCAGTGTCAGGCCTGTTGGGATGGGCTTACCCCGAGCAGCTTGGGTTAAGCTCAACCGCCTGCGGACTGGTGTTGGGCGATTCCATTCGTCCATGCACAAATGGGGTCTCGCTCCTTCACCGAATTGCGAGTGTGGCGCCTCAGAGCAAACCGCAGACCATCTACTAACAATGTGCCCCATACATCGGGCACCACATGGAGCACGCGGTCTGACGGTTTTGGATGACGAAACTCGATGCTGGCTTAATAACATCACTGCCAGCATCTGATTCAGGCAGTGCAGCAGTCTGGGGTAGTAAAAGGATAAACCCTCGGCCCCAGTTCTGTTTGTGTCTGGCCTGGAGTGGATGCCCTTCAAACGATGACGACGACGATATATCATTGTTTTCTTCCTCTGTCCCAAAAAATTTTTATTATCAAACACTTTATCAAAACTATCTTCAATTTTTAATGAATCTAAAAGATTTAAATATGTTTTTCAGCATCTTTTATAAAAGAGTACATGATAAGTTAAATTTTAAAATTGAAAAAACTACCAAGAGTTCAATAATTATCTTACAATTAAGATAAAAACTTAAATTATATGATTTATTGCATAAGGCATCTACTTTAATTTTATGAGTAGTAGCGATTAGTCATTGAGGTGTTAATTTATTCTAATAGTCAGTACTAAGTTGTTGCTAGATTATTTGCAGTTGTTGGTACTGTAAATCTTTTGAAGTTTGGTCAAGTTTGAAAGTCAATTTTTCGAGAATAGATCAAGTTCTATTAATTTTTTTGAATACATTTTTATACTAAATCGTGGTTTCTTTTTATCTGTAGACAGAAGTTTTATAACAAATCCATTTGTACTTAGCTACAACTAACTGTTTTAAGGACTTCAGTCTCACAGCAAACTATTTTTAGAACCGACGTAAATAAAAAATAATCCAGCTTTCCTTTAACGCATGTATTTCGGTTGTGTACCGAACAATAATTTACGGCAACCATATTATGTTATTATAAATGCTTTTTGAATGCGTTATACCTAAAAAAGTTAGATACTCATTGGTTTTGCAATTTTTTACTTACTGTCGTCCGCAATATGCATGTACGTCAATCAACATCTTTGAATGCAAATTCTACGTACAAGTCAAACATTTGTTGCTAAGACCAAGCTGAGCACAATAAAAATGATTATGGCTGTGGGTGAAATTTTAAATTTTTTTACAGGTAGAAATTAAAAGTATTAAAAACTTAATAAATTGCCTTTAACTTTCCGATGATTTAAATGTAATTAAATTAGCCTTAAAAAAATTATTTATAGCTTATGAGCAAAGATGGGCATTTTTCCTTAAATTAGCAAAGCGCGGCGCAATAAACTTGTCTGTCTGTCTGTCTGTCTGGCAATGAAGCGCAATGGGCCTTTCAAATTAGTGAAGCGCGTAGTGAAGCGCTCAAATATTGTCTAAATCATCAGCGCAGTCAAACCCGAGCTCTAAATTTCAGTTTTAACTAAACTTTCAACCCAATTTTGTCTTGTAAAACAAAAAGACATTGTACTTACAAATTCCCAAAATAAAAAAATAAAAAAGCTTACATTGAATTTGCTTTTTATTACACAAACTTTCGTGAGCTACTGTTTTCATCATTGATTGCATCAATTTATTATACCAGTACTTTTGAAGAAGTAATCAATAGATCACAAAAATTTGTGTTATATGTAATAAGAGTAAAGTCAAGCATTTTTTCGATTTTGATTGTTTGCGATAATTGAATGGCTTTTTCTTTTTTATTTATTTGATTTACAAAAACAGCTCAAACGCAGCGGAATAATAAATGCAACAACACAAAAACAAATTAATTGATATCCATTATTTAGGCGAGGTCACAGTTTTTGTTTTCTCGAACAAATACTAATTGTTCAAAGTTTTCTGATGATAAGGTCGCTCTCTTTAGTTTCATTACGTCAGATCCAACAGAGAAGACACGTTTTATTGCCGCAGAGCTTGGAATCCCAGCATTATATTTAAAAAAACTTGAACCCATGCTCTTCGGTGGAACACAGTAAAAGATTCCAACTGGATTTGTGTCTTCCATGTTGACTTTATGACCATCCAATCTTCTATAGCTTTATTGACCAAAAAAGAAATCTATCCATCCTTCGTCGGTGTTGTCAAGTCATATAAAACAAGAAAAGTTATATAAAATCCAACTGTAGACCTTTTTTTACACTCGACTAGAGCTGCTTTTGAGAACGTAAAGTACGATAAAACCCAATGTGACGTAATTTCAAACGCGAGCTAAAAATTTATGAAGTGGCAAAACTACAACCACACTTTTTACACCAGACCTAGCTGAATATGGCACAACTTTCACTTAAATCAAACAATCAAAACACTATCAACAAAACAACATTCAAAAATTCTTAAAATTCCCCCCAAAAAACTCTCGACCAAAAATTGAAATTTTTCCAACAAATAATCACCATCACTAAAGCAAAACAAACTCTTAACATATTGGGTGCACTTACTTTTACCAAAATGAGTAAATAAAAGGAACCAATTGTTTCTACATTCAAAGTCATCATTCGCCCTGTTTCGGAATATGCAAACATTATATAAGGCCCTATCATATCAAACACCAACAACACCATTGACACCCCGTGACTAGTTTAGGAAAGGACACCATTTTCTCAATACTGATTTGCAGTTATCATTACAACAGTCATGTTAATGACATTGCAAAATGCTAACATACATTACAATATAGGTTACCATTGAAAACGACAGATTTAATTTGTGCAAACCTTAAAAAAGTTTTCGTCATCTTCAGTATTTGCTGCATCTATAACGGCGAACTCCTCAGGAATGTTTGTAAAAATTTCTTCTAGAAATGCGACTTTATTTCGGGTAAGAGTTCATTGTTGAGGTAAACAACAACTCCAAGTTTAATATGAGGGTTAACTACGCTTGACACCAACAGCTTTACGTCACTAAAATAACGTCCAAATCCTTAAAGCATTTCGGCCGATTTTTTTTATTTTCCGGATGATCAAAAAGATATAAAGCAAGTGACTAAGCATATTTCAAATCAGTTCTGGCTTGTAGTGCTTCCAGTTTTGTCCTAAACAGAATATTTTTTAAACAGGTATAGACGATGTAAAAAAAAGCGTTTAGAACGGCACGCATATTTTTTCACTGCCTTAATCGAAAACGAGCAAGGCTTGCCATTTCGTGGTTATGGCTAATATTTGTGCTTTATAGACAATTTTAATAGGCTTATTTTTTAATAAAATCTTTTTATTTCAAAGTTTATTGTTTAATTTTTATTACTATTTAACTTTTTAGTTTTTTTCATTCATTTTTCATTTTATTTCTAGGAAAGCAATGGAGGCACTACTGCATAAGGCAGAGATAGGAACCTGTGGCCGAGTTTTTTGCGCGGTTTCCATGATAATTGAATTGTGTGTCAATGAATACTGCTGATAACTAGAGAACACTAGGTCAGAAACAAAATGAAAACTTTTTTTAGAGATCACTTCACTTTTAAGACGGAAATCAAGAATGAATCAAATTCAAAATGAAGACCTTTTTTTAGAGATTACTTCTTTTTGAAGGCAATATCAAGTAAAAACCAAGCAAAAAAGGTTTTTTTTTTATGAGTTGTTTTTTATTTCTTTTTTTAGTTTTTTACAGAGTGTTTTTTACAAACCTTTTTATTTCATTGCACCGGATGAAGTGAGCAGTAGCCCACGAACGCTTTTGCCTTAATAAAAACCAATCAACTTTAGTGCACAATTTTTTGTTTTTCTCATTTGATTTCAATAGTTGACGCAGCTTCCCCAATTTTATTTCTTCCAATCCTTTGATAATTTTTTTTAGTCACCCTAACTTTTGTAAACTACTGCTCACTTCCTCCGGTGAAAAGGAATGAAAAAATTTTTCGTTACCCAGAAAAATAATGTTAGATAAGGTTACACTATAATACGTATACAGTCAACTTCGGATAAAAGGGATTCGGATATAAAAGATTTTCACTTACAAGGGACTATTTTAAATGGTTCTAATGATTTTTAATATAAAATAATACTAAAATATTTGCTTATAAGGGACCCGGATATAAGGGATTTTTGCTTATAAAGGATTAAATTTCTAAGTCCCAATCATAATTTTCTAGTAATTTTGGTCGGTTATAAGGGATCAATTTTTTGTTCTGATGATGCGTCAAAATAACCAAAAGCGCACGTTTCGAGTTAATTTTGCAAGCATTTCTGAGGACGCGCTTTCTTCGCGGGATTTTTGGAGGGAAGAATGTGTGAAAAGCTTCAAAAAGGATGTTTTGAGCATTTAAAACTTGCGTTCTTAAGGTATCGGATTAAACTTTGCGTCAGTCGGTTATAAGGGATATTCGGATATAAGGGATTAATTGAGCTGGTCCCGGCGGATCTCTTATATCCGAAGTTGACTGTAATAGAATTTGGCAGCTCATACACTGTGTCGGACGTAATAAATTAAAGCTTCTCTCATCCCTGACAACGTAAGCAATACTTAACGAAAACTAGGGCAATTTCTAAAAAATTAGTCGATTTTGGTGCATTTTTCTGTTTCATTTCTGTTTCAGTTTGTAGTTACAGATTGATTTCAATAAGATTTATAGTTGTAAGCAAAGGTCTAAAATTGCAATTTTTGCGCATCACAAAAATATCGACTATAAAATTTGGAAACAGTCTACGGAAAAAAAGGTCAATTAAAAGACTCGTTTCCATTGCGACCGTGGAATGGAGTATTCTTTGTTTGTTTTATTCATTTTTTTGCTTTGCTTAAATTTTAAGCGGAAAGATTAATAAACGAAAGAAAGAACGTTCCATTTCACACTTGTTGTGGAAACGAGTCCTAATGCTTATGAACTTGTTGTATCACCATCACTTGAAGTAGTAAGAATTTCTACATCATCAACAACTTTCTCAGCCATGATTTCAAATTAATTACTGACAAATAGGCTAGCGTAAAGAAACGTATACTGATATGATGCTCATATTAGTAAATCATGCTACTGAATCGGGCGTATTTTTAGCTCAATAAATTGATTAAATTTGTTTTGCTGAACTAAAATTTTACGTAGGTATTGCATAAAGCCCACCACTGCATAAATTAATGCAATCAAGCCCAACAACTTAGTACAGATTGCGTAAACTTATTATATTACGAGGTACAACCAAATATAAAAACTATACTTTACTAAAAACTTTACTGATTTACAACAAATAAAATGTAATAGAAAATATAAATATTGCAGTGAAGTTGGGATGAAAATACGAGCACCTTGGATGGATACGGTTTTCTATATTAAAAATTATATAAAACAGAAGTAAACACAAATTCAAAAATTGACACAACGCGCAAACACTTACTGAAATCTGCTTCACAATCTCCAAACAAGAATAACGTTTGCGTTTTGAACAAGAACGATTTGAAAATGGCCCACAAGGGTCCAACTATTTATACTAAGATAACACGTGGAGAGAGGCGGAGGGAGAAAGCAACTTTAAATGGTAATTTCATTTTTTACTGCAACTTTATTTTTTATTGCATTACGGCAAAAATTACGTAATGCAATAAACAATTGTCATTGTTGAAACTAAAATGTCATTGTCAAAAACAATTACGTAAGGCAAAAATAAAACAACTTATGATTTAAGAAATATTGACAGAAAAAGACAACTTTTAGATGATGTAACCAACGAAAACAAGTACGTAAGGCAACAAAAATAAAGCAACTTTTGATTTAGAGACATTGGCGGGAAAATCAATTTTAGTTAAAAAATCTAACCTCGAGTGAACTCGAGTCTGCATTAACAATAAGTTTATACCTTACTAATGTTGGAACTGTGATTTACAATGTACTAACTGTGCAAGATTGGGTACATCTTTTAAAACAATGTTATTGTTAAAAAGCAAATTAATGTAACCACAGATTCTAATTTAGCTCTCTATAGTTCACTTTACCCGTTTCTGCATCCTTTTATGGCGTAAATTTTTCTGTTTACAAGTAAATTGACGGCGCAGTGTGACAGCTGTCCACCACGCTTTGTTTTTACAGCGGTTTAATTAACTGGGCAAAGATGTGTATGCAGCTTTGATGATGCATAACTTTTATTGTCAGTGTCTGCATGACCACTTTGCCAATTTCAAATTATTTTAAAAAAGAAATTCGCTTAAAAGCTAACATTTTTTACTTTTATTTTTTGTATGAAAAATTATCATTTGAAACTTGATTTCTTTTTTTTTTTGTTGTTAAAGAAATCAAGCTTTACAAACAAAACTTTTTGCTAAAAACTTCAAATGTTCAAATGTTCTTCCGGTGATAACACCACGCCAAAATTTAGCAAGGTATATTTATTTAAACTAACGTTTCGTTGGTCAGAAATCAACCGACATCTTCAAAGATAAAATGTTCACAGTAACAACTGCTAAAAGCTCGTCATCACTAACCGCGGAAATGCATCCAACATCGAACAGCAAGTGGTTAACTTCAATGATCGCTAAGGCAAAAAAAAGTAATA
This sequence comes from Diplosoma virens, assembly GCA_963680785.1. Taxonomy (NCBI): domain Eukaryota; kingdom Metazoa; phylum Chordata; class Ascidiacea; order Aplousobranchia; family Didemnidae; genus Diplosoma; species Diplosoma virens. Next base: position 33,809,588 of record OY796893.1, on the reverse strand, counting down.
AATAACCAAAGCATGGCGATCACTGAAAAAACCAACCGACCTCGAGCTTACGCGCACCCACGAACAGCGATAAACAAGTCCGAGAACAGGTCTTGAGACAAAGGCGTATACCGAGTTAGAAACCAATCACATTTCGTTTTACCAATTTAGAGAACCAATAGAATTTTGTTGTCAGTTCACGTTTTATGCAAGATAAAATGTCTTTAATAAAGTTCGCCACGTCACGTCAACAATTCCGCAATTGCGCAAGTTGCGGAAGTTGCGCTTTGCGCTTTAAGTTGCGCTCTGCCCACTTCTGTTTATAAGCTAACTCCTCATTTAAATGTATGAGCGTTTACACCAGTGCTTCTCAACCTTTGTAATACTGTAACGCAGATGGAAAAGTTGGAAAAAAATAATTGCGACCAACAATATATCTTTGCTTGATTTTGGAAAAAACTCATTTATTTCATATCTATATTTATCCTCCTGACTTGTAGGAAAGCGATGGAGGCGCTAATACATACGGCAAGCAATTATCTCAATCTACTTCTGGAGATGCCACGATATTGCTGTCTGGCTACAATTTAATAGAGATCTGACTGAAATTTACAACTGCTTGCCAAGACCACCAAGCAGGAAAAAGTGCCGTAAAGTGTCTTTCCAATGGACAAAACAGAATGGCTCGATTGGGTTTTAAATTGAAACCATGTCGATCACAATTACGGCGCTCTAACTACTCGACCACGCTGCCGATACTTAAATTTAAAGTGAAGACTAAAAAAGAGTTCATTTTCCAGCCAACAATGCTATGCAAATTTTGCAAACTATGGGTGAAGGCAGCCTGTACAAAACCCGTTCTAATTTAGCCTCGGGCACTGTAGTGGTCGCCAATGGGTTTACCGCACGAGTTTTCTGTAGTTTAACCCTTTATGCTCATTACCCAGTGTTACCTTTTTGAGGCGTTTGATAAGATAAACTTATCAGTAACTTTCTTTTTAAGACTCATTTTGTATTCTCTCTTTTTGTACCGGTTGCCGTAAGCCCAACACATGGCAGTAAGCAGCAACCCGCTGCAAAATAGATAAGTATCTTCTATGCACTACCTTCACAGGGCCCTTGAAGGTCCAGCATAACATTTTTGGAGCATTTACACATTTAAATATACATGTCTTTCAAAAGAAATAGCTAGACTTCCATTTTTAAGACCGGTTTCCACTACGTGCGTTGGAGCCATATTATAGAAGTTTATTCTTACATCATAATTTTCTCAAATAAAACAAAATGTATTTAATCTATAATACTGATAAGAATATTACATATTATAAGTGACTTAAAATCCAATATGGTATTTTTTACTCTTTGCTGTAAAAAATTACGGGATTTGCAGATGTATGGAGTGCACGCCCCTATTATATCTCCTCCCAAATGAATGACAATATGAACGAGAATCTGTCCAAATAACCTTAAGAAAAATTTTGTTTATAGTAAACTTAATAAATCATTCTTGTTAACTTTAAAAAGCGTGTTCGTTTCTCGAAGACTTTTTATCTGAGACTTATTGGGAGCAATCGCCAGAATGCAAATCCAGTAATCCGATTGTGCTTATATAGAAAAGGAGAAGGAGTGTGATTGATTAAGAAAGCAACCAATCGAGAAAAAAAAATAAAGGTGCGTAAAGAAAGCAACAAATCAGAAGCTAATTAAAAAAACCTTAGTAAATGAGTTTTAGACTGTAAAGAAATTCCTTGTGTGTCGACGTGTCGAAGCATTTGATAAAAGTGGTTTAAGAGCAAAAAGGTGGAAAGAAGTACGTCCTTGAGCAAGGATAGAAATTTTTGTGTTACTGTATTGGCTGGCACAGGAAAGGGTTTTCCAAAAGATGCTGTCCAATAGTAGAGTAATGGGCAATAATTTGTGGAGTGCTGTTTGTCTTGCAGGTACGGGAACAACTAGAGCTGTCTTGGGAAGAATGATGGTTTCTGATCGATCTGGGAATGTGTTGCTAAATGCGTTTTTGCTACCTTTGAGATGTACATCCTACGGACCGACTGTCGCAGTGCCACACAAATTAGCATGGTATTATTGTGGTAATGGCAAGGTAATACATCCTTCTTAGTTGCGGATAGCAGAGGCCCAGTTGTAAAAACAACGTGTTTTTAAACAGCAATACAGCAACGCTGAATGGCTGTAGTAATTTGCTTTTCAAATTTCGATGAAACATTTCCCAGCCATGGATGATTGAAATAAATGAATCTGGTTGATGATCGAAACTGGTTGAATTGTCGGATCTTTTTGGTAAATGTAAATGTAAGAATATGGATTGGGTAGTCAATAGAACCTAAAATAGATCGAATTTTGTCGGGGTGGGCCTGAAGTCTGCTGCATAAGGAGATGAACATAGCTTTGTGAATCAGGATAGCCACGAATCGGTAGCCAAGAATCAGGTCAGAATATTAATTTGGGTAGTTAACAGTAAATAACGTTAACAATGTTATTTCACCATTTGCAAATATTCTGCTTTAAAAATTACTTGCAGAAAATTTATATCTTTAAAAAGTTTTGTTTCTTTCTGTCTGGACTTCAAAACTTTGAACAGTAAAAATAGTGATTTAGAGTTTAACTTTTAATTGTTTTTGATTTTGACGTTTTTCTACATTTTACTAAGTTTTTACATTTTGTATTTTATTATTGTTAATAAAATATTAAATATTAAAGTATGTAAGTTAACTCTAAAAATGCTGTTGTGTTGCTTGTAAAATTTTCGTTTCATTTTGTCTTTATATTTATCCTCCAGATTCCCAGGAAAGCGTCAGAAGCGCCTTACATACACCAAGAAATCACCCCGACCTGTTTCAAGAGATGTCAAGATATTGCTGTCGGGTTGAAATGTTTTTTAAATTGTGGTTTTAGTTTTATAAAGATATGAACAAAACTTAGAACTATTTTCCAAGACTGCCAAGCAAGGGAAAGTGCAATAAAGTGTCTTTCCCAAGAACATGATAGAATGGTGCAAGTAGGTTTAGAACCGAGACTATGTCAATCACAATCGTAGTGCTTTTAACCATTCGACAACGCTGCCGATAAAAAAGTGGTCCAGAGTGGGATTTAAAATTATGCCTTTATCAGATAAAAATTTTCGGCTTTTAATGTTTGCTTACTTTATAAAAAAAAGCAATGCACATAAGATAACAAGTTGAAATTATTAATATTAAAATTATTAATATTATATATTATTATTATTATTAATTACAGTAGTAGGATTTTTGCATCTTTTAATTAAACTTACAAATTATTTACAGTTGCTTGCGGAAAATTTTCGCTGCGCTTTCCGTTTGCTTTTCAACTTCCGTTCTCAGTCTGTATCGATCTTTACTACTCATGGACAGAATTTAATTTTTGTTTTGGATTTTTTTATTATTTTTCTTAAAAATAAGACATCTTATTTTTCTTAGGGTTATATAAAAATCATAATATACGAAAAAACTTCAATGAGAGAAGAGGCATTATTGTTTTCCATTGTTTTTTTTGAAGGATAATTTGAGTTTTCTATCTTTTTGTAACTGTAAGCAATCATTTTCGACCGTTTTTCATTTTCAAGTGAACGGTCAATTATAATCATTTTGTATTTGTAGGTAATAACCTTAATAGACCTTGTCCCAGCCACCCAGTGGACATGGCAACCGTTGCTATCCGAGCAATTTTCGCTTTATTTAGTTTGTTTTAACGGCCAAGTTATGAAATGAATAGCTTATTTTACTAATTTGAATTTGAGGTGGGAGTATCAAGTTAGTCTAAATTTTACAATCTGTTAGCTCAGTAGTAGAAACTAGCTCATTACACTTCTTAAGCTACACTTTGCTTTTATCAGATACTGTGGTTATTTTTTAAAAAAATATTTCTAAACATCCTTTACACTGTGATTCGGGGTAATTTTGCGTTTAAAGTTTATTTAAGGCCAATGTTACATAGTTTAAGTTAAACCAAAATTAGGTAGACAACCAAAATATTATGTAACTGAAGTATGGTAAACAGATTTTTTAATTTACAAATATTATGTTGTAATGTTGTAATTTACAAATATTAACAATTGATGTATCTGTGTCAATATTTTTTGTAGAAATGGCTAAAATAATTACAGTACATTTTTGTTTCAAATGATATAGTTGCATCTGATTTGCTTCTAGTGCTTAAATGTATTCTTGTAACTTTTCTTTTCTCCAATCTTATGGCAGTCAAGTTGCATGACATATTTTAGTTAATTTTTGTTAATATGTTCTGACATTTTTTTCCATTAAAATGCTTGCTAAAAATAAAGATAGATTGTAGCAAATATTTACTCAATGTCCTTTGATAAAGTATAGCTTTTGTAGTTATTATCTTCTACAGTTATTAGCCAAAATTAATCAAAATAATACTAATAATTTAATATTGTAATAATTATTTTTGTACCAACTTTTCTGTTTTTGAATAATTTAGGTTTTTGTATTAAGTACCATTTTAAGTTGATTTAGACTACGCAATTATGTAAGCATTCAAGCTCTTAAATGGTATTTAATGCAAAACCAAATTATTCAAAAACAGAAAAGTATGGTACCAAAACAGTTATTACAATAATAAATTATTGTTATTATTTTAATTAATTTTTGCTAGTAACTGTAGAAGATAAAGGTTGCAAAAAGCTTCATTTTATCAAAAGGCAACGGAGCATATATTTGTTATAGGCTATCTTTATTTTACCAAGTTATTAAATAAAAGAAACTCTCAAAGCATATCAACAAAAATTAATTGAAATTCATTATGTTGTGGAGTTTGTATAATTACGAACAAGAATACACATAAGTACTAGAACAGCGTTTTTCAAAGCAAGGGTTGCTACCCAAATATGGGTCGCCAAGGCTTAATAAATGGGTTTCAAAAGGCTTTGTTTATAAATTGGATTACCCAAAATAAAGTCTTTTAGCAGTATTTTACCGCTTCTTTTTTAAAAATTGATAGCGACTGTTACATCATAGAATGAGTAAAAAGTTTTTTACATAACGCTCATGTAATTTTACATCATACAAGTAACTTGTATCCGATATTAGACCAGTACGCTTGGCAAGATTAAAGATAATTGAACTGCTGTGGCAGTGATTGGGGATAATTTCATTTCTATTTTCAGAAATGTTAAAATGTTGCTATAAGACTTAATTTTTGAAACAGGGCTTTGCAAGTATTTGCAGGAAAACCATTGAAAAACTACAATGTACTTTGTGTTTTCAAGTTTTTTTGAACTAATCGTTAAAAGAAAACAAGCTTAATAGGCACCTTACTTCATGCCATCCTAACATTAAAGAAAAAAAATTAGATTTTTCTCAACAAAAGGAAAATGTGCTAAAAAAGCAAAGGCTTGACAACACAAGTGAAAATGAATCTATTCTCAGTCAAAAGAAAGTTATTGGTCTATCTTAAACTGCTTCGTATTTAATTGGAAAGTTGAAGGCCACTTAATATATTGGTGAAACGTTGATGAAGCCAAGCAGCTTAGGCAATGCTAAAAGCAGTGTACAGTGAGGAAACCCCAAAAAAACTAACAACAGTTCTTTTGTCCAACGATACTGATCAGCGACGAATTGTTGAATTGTCAAACAATGTCAAAAAGTAAACTGTCGTAAAACCGAGGGTCAAATTTTTTTAGCTTACATTTGAATCAATGAACAGATATAGCTTCCTTCTTGCAACTCCTTGCATATACTGTATTCGATTTGCTAGCAACAACGATATTAAAGAATATTTTCTGTTTGGCCTACGACTTTGAACTACAATAACTAGTAAAGTTGTTTTGAATATGGTGAACAAGTTTTTCGAGAAGACATGATTGATTGGGCAAACTGCTGTAGTGTTTATAGAGATGGCGCTCCAAGCATGATGGGATGTCGAAAAGGGTCTGTTGCTCGCGTTTAAAAAGTTAATCCAGGTGTTTAAGTAATTCAATGAATGCTTCACCGAGAATATTTGGCGTCTCGTGAATCAAGCGCAACTTTTTATGGCATTATGAAAGACTTTATTAAAATTGTAAATTTTGTTCAAGCTCAAGCTTGAAATTCTGGCTGTTTCAAGAGTTGTGTTTACTATGCGGAGCTTCGCATCAACATTAGTTCGTTATTTCGTTTGAAAAGTCGATGCTGTCATACGGCAAAGTTTTAGCTCGTTTTACAGAACAGAAGGGAGAGCCCAAAACTTGGTAAACAATTTTGCATTTTGGGTTTTGCACTTGGCCAAAAATTTCAGGATAAAAAAATGGGTTTTATTTCTCTTTACTAGTGTAATATGATAACAGCGCTAAATAAGTTGAATAAATTGATCCAAGGAGAGTGTTGTACAATAATTGATTTAGCAAACAACGCTTTCAAAAAAAAGTTAAAAATGTGGTATACCAATGTGAAAAACAAAAAGTTTGCTTTCTCTTTAATTTTGAGCAGGTCCATTGAAAACCTAGATCCGAATTTCAAGTTAATGACTTTGGCTTCTTTAGTTATTTTGGACGCCTTCACACTCTGAGAAAAAAATTCAAGAAAGATTGTACAGGCTCCATCTTGCATAAAGATTGTACAGTTGTGCATCGATATGTGCAGTTGTAGCTTCTCCTTCATTAAGTATAAGCATCTTTGGCCGTTCATCGTGGCTCCAGGTTTCAAAAAGAAGAATCCGGCAGTACCTTTAATCGAAATAGCTCTCGGTGATACCTGACGAATGTTTTACTGTATTTTGGGTATAGTTTTTATTTTATTGGGTTCCTGGAGGTCGGCGGACATTTCTCTTCCTTGCAGCAAATTGTTGAATTGTAAATTTATCCGAAAATAATGCTTTAGACCACTGGGCACAAGTCCAGTCTTTATGCTGCAATGCAAACTGAAGACGCTTCTTTTTCATCTTTAGGGTAAGCCTCGGTTTTCTTGCAGGTTTTCTTGACTTCAGACCAAATTCTTCAACTAAACGACGGGTAATAGTCTGCCTGCTGACTAAGATAACAGTTTCATTCAAATCGGCTCTCGTCGTTGTCATCATCGTCGTCCTTTGAAGAGGTATCCACTCCAGGTCAGACACAAACAGGATGGAGCCGAGGGTTTATTCTTTTGCTACCCCAGGCTGCTATACTGCCTGAATCAGATGCTGGCAGTGATGTTATCAAGCCAGCATTGGGTTTTGTCATCCAAAACCGTCAAACCTCGTGCTCCATGTAGTGCCCGATGTAAAGGGCACGCTGTTAAAACATGGTCTGCGGTTTGTTCAGAGGCGCCACACTCGCAATTCGATGAAGGAGCGAGAACCCATTTGAGCATGGACGAATGGAATTGCCCAACATCAGTCCGCAGGCTGTTGAGCTTAACCCAAGCTGCTCGGGGTAAGCTCATCCCAACAGGCCAGGCATCGGTCCCGGGCAAAAAAACACGGAGCCTGGAAGCACTTTCACAGTATTCCAAGTTCCATTAATGATTTTTCTATTAAGAAGCGCGGATACCAAGTCTGACAAGGTTGTCAAAAAGATTCCGCGCAGCTGACACAAACTGGGCGTCTGGATCTTAGTCTCACTTGGCGAGTATCTGAGGACCTACTTACGAGAATCGTAAAATATCGTACAAGATATGATCAGGGTCCAGATATCCACGGTTAGCCAAGGAGAGTGTCGCTCCCATTCGGTGAAGCTTAGCTGGCTGGATGCCTGAAAGTATAAGTAGGTGGTCTGTTAAAGTGGGACGCAGTCATCCAGTAACTATGCGCAAGGCGTCGTTCAAGACACTGTCTATGAGATCTTGGATAAACATGTTGGAGAATTCATCACTTTCCTTTTGATTAAAAGTCAGTTCTGGTAGTTGTTTTACGGGGATGACTACTTTGTTTTACATCAGCATAAGTGCCTAGTTCCTAAAATTTCACTATAGCCTGATGCACAGCAATTTTGCTACATCCAAGCCGATCACCTATTTGGCGTTCTGTGTGCCCTTCCTTGTGAAGAACAACAATTTAACATTGTTGAACTTCCAAAAGAGAGCAGTTTTACCCATTTCAGACTGTTAAAAAATGCAAAAAACTAATCTTTACTTCTGACATTCAAATGAAAGTTGCTAAATAATGACTGATAAAATTAGATTTTACCCTGGGAAAAGATGATGCAACTGAAACAATATCTGATGCAATATTGCGACACAACAGAAAAAACGTCATAAATCTAGTTTGGTCTTAAACTTTTGGCCATGGCTGTAGATTCCAGAAAACATAAACAACAATACGTGGATAAAAAATTTGTCCACGCAAACTTGGCCGATTTTGATGCAGATTTTTTTTTAGTTTTTAAGGAGAAATGATTACTCTCAAAAACGACTCATTATTAAAGTTGTTTTTTGGGTAACTTTAATTATCCATATTTTCGTGTCAAGTTCCAACCAAATATTTAATCTTATACAAAGAAGCTTTGAAAATAATAATCCATTTTCCAAGTTCATACTTGTGTGAGCTAGAATTTTTAAAATTAGCATTTATGAAAGATAAATATAGAATGTTTATGCTGCACATCTATGAGTCTGTAGAGATTATTCGGCTACACTAAATCCTCAACTTGAAAGTCATCGTCATCCACTCTCACGTCCTGAGGAATTAATGCAAAGATTAGGCGGGGGATTTGAATTTACAAAAATTGATTTTACTGATGCTTACAAACAAATTCAATTAGCTTCGGAATCACCGAAACGCTCAGCGTTAAGTAAAAATCGGGGAGTTTTACTAGAAAATGTTTTGCCTTTCGGAAGTTTTTCCAAGCGATCATGGATGATATTACTAAAGATCTAACAGGTGTGGCGGTATATCTGAATGATACCCTGGTGATTGTCAAGAATGCAAAGATCACCTTCATCATCTTAAACAATTGTTACAGAGGTTGTCCAAAAATATTTTGTGTTAGCGCAAAGAAAACTGTTAGTTCGCTAAACCTTGTTTGGAATACTTGGGTCACGTTCTTTTTCAACAAGGATTTTTAAAGACTCCTAGGTAGATGCAGTCCTGGACATGCAAGCACCCAAAAATGTATCCACAATGCAATCTTTTCTTGAATCAGTACAGTTCTGTGCGAAGTTTTTACCTTCTCACTTTCCTACAGATGCTGCTCCTCTTTACAAACTTCTACGAAATGATGTTTCCTGGAAGTGGGGCTAAGTAGAAGCAAAAGCATTCGACAATTTTTAAAGAACTTCTTTTCTGGGATTCCTTATTGGTTCATTTTGCTCCTTCGCTTCCTTTGAGGATAGCTTGCAATGCATCAAGGGTCGGTATTGGTGCTACATTGTTCTATCGTTATCCGAACGGAGATAAAAAACCAATTGCGAACGTATCTAAATTGCTGTCTGCATCTCAGCGCAAGCACAGTCAGATACAGAAGGAATCGCTCTCCATCATTTTTGCGTTAAAAAAACTTTACCAATATATTCATGGAAGAAAATTCATTATCTTGACTGATCACAAACCATTGATTACACTGTTTACACCTGACAAACCTGACCCAGGTTTAGCGGCAAATCGTTTAGCTCGATTGTCCCTTTTTCTTGGACAATTTCAGTCGTCAGGAATTTCGACAGACCAATTATCATCAAAACGCTGATGCCCTTAGTCGTCTACCTTCTGGCGAAGAAGAAGATGAAGATGATTTGGATATGGTTTGTGCCCTCGAAACCCTGAGTCGACAGATCCAATCTACTGATTTTTCACTGGTCAAGAAAGAAAGTTCAAAAAATCCAGTTACTGGCAAAAGTAATGAGCCTTATACGTGAAGGTTGGCCATCTAACCTTTCTTTCAGTAATCCTGCTCAGCAATTTTGACAAATTTCCGATTCGCTCATTAACTGTCATGGATGCCTACTGTATGGCATTAGACTGGTCATTCCTTCGACACTTCGAGAGCAAGTGCTTCAACTGTTACAAACTAGTCATTTTGACATGCAGAGAATGAAACAGTTAGCAAGAACTGCAGTCTACTGGCCCAACATTGAAACAGTCATGGTGGAATTTTGTCGCAGTTTCTTCTCTTGCTGCGAACACAGGAATGATCCTGATGAACTTCCGAATCACCCGTGGATTCTTCCTGAAAAGCCTTGGTCCCGCTTACATATGAATCACGCCATCAACTTCATCGGTCAAAATTGGTTGGTCTTAGTGGATGCCTATTTTAAGTAACCTTGTACCCATCCAACTTCGTCGAGTTCCAGCAAAGCTACTATAGATTTGTTAGAAGATTTTTCGCACTTTGGATATCTTTATACCATTTTGTCGGAAAATGCCATTTGTTTTACCTCTGACAAATTTCAGACCTGCTGCAAGGACTGGCACATCATTCATCTTTCTGGTGCTCCCTACCATCCTGCAACAAACGGAGCGGCAGAGCGGCTTATTCAGATCTTCAAGCAAATCTTAGGGAAATCTTCAAAAGCACCAAGAAAAGTATTACAGAAATTCCTGATGCAATACCGAAGAACTCCAACTGCTAGTGGATATTCGCCCAGCGAACTCATCAACAATCTTTATTTACGTGCAGTAATCGAACCTTCCTTCACCACCCCACATCACACAATCCAAACTCAAGTCCAGCAACGGCAAGATTAACAATACTTGTCAACATTTCAAAATAGGAGATTCCTGTTATGCGTTGTACTTTGGACCGTGGCGCAATCAAGATCTTCGTTGGGTTCCTGCCTTAATTGTTAAAAGACAAGGCAGTCGCATGTTTCATGTACGAGTTGTTCCCACCGGACCAACAACATTGAAGACGTTCCTTCCACCTCTGATGCAGCTCAAGAGCCTACAAGAGAGACATTCGCCACAAAAGAAGAGTCAATACTGTCTTCATTCACTTCAAAAGATATCGAGACAGAAGAATCTTCGCCTTCGTCTGTCACCCATGCTAGCGATCCTATTACTTCGTCCTCCGATCCACCGTATACACGTAACGATCCAGCAGATGAGGGAGACGTCCAGATTGTTATGTTCCTTAGTACTGTATTTATTTTTTTGCGCACTTTTTTACTTAGTTCGGAATGTGTTGTGTATTTTGACCTTAGCGCATATCGAACTTAGACGCATATCATACTTCGTTTAAGCGCGAGTTACCGCGTAATCATTATTTGCCTCGCGAGTTTTATTTTATTTGCGTCTTCATAATTACTGCGCCTTACGAGTTATTTTAGAACTTAAATATTGCTTTTTGAGACTTGTAAAATCAGATTAAAAAGAGAATAATAGAACAAAGATATTTTCTCGTGTATTCGCTTTACAACAGAGTCGCTTGTTGGTGTACCGAGTAAAAGAAATTTAAATAAATCTGTTGAAAAATACAACGTTGAGGATGTTTCTCTTGTTTGGACAACCTTTGTTGCCAAACCAATGTTGAAAACGGAGATGTAAGTGACGTTCATTCTTCTTCTGGTTGGCTACTGCTTTACGTTCATCGATGATGGTAAAGTAGCGGCAAAACCGAAGCAAGACAAAGAAAGACAAAATTGCCTACCTTCCTACCAAATCGAGCGGCATTTATTTCTGAAAAAACCAATCATAGTTTGATTTCTCAATTTATCATACATAAATGCCCGCTAAACAGTGTGTTGTGGCAAGCAGGAGATTTCTCTATCCAAAAGTTCACTGACTTTTGAAGAGTACATGTATGCTTAGAAATGTTAGCCTTGATAAAAGCTGTTTTTGACATCGGTGTTCGGATAGTTTACATTATGATTTTGAGAAATATTTTTATATTTTTTTGTGGTGACAAATTATTATAAATGAAATTTTTGTTTATTTACAATTTTGATAGCGATCGAGAATAAAAAAATAAAAGAATGAATGATTTTGTCTATTGTATTCATTGTTTGTATTTGTGTATTCGTCTTCTAAATATTGTGTTTCAATTTGATTTAAGTCGTGCTTTTAATTTAAATAGAAAACATTAAAAATTATTGCAAACTGAAGTGCATGTCATTTAACAGAAGAACCCGAGCAGCGACTTTTATTGTTAAAATCTACGACAAGCCACGACTCTTTAACGGAACCTTGGAAGAGTCCCAACAATCATCTCAAAAAATTTAAAAAAAATTTAACAAATCTGACATGCATTTGAAACCATTGAAACACTCGCGTTACTCTTGACCTAGTAAAGATAAAATTTCAGCAAACAAACATTCAAAATAATGGAAATTCTTATAAAGAAATTATACAGATTTTTCACAAAAAAAGTAAAAAGTGGCGCCGCAATTGAAAGAAGCTGTAAAAAAAGACCTATAATACAAAACTCCACCACAATTGTATGATCTCAATGAATATGGCTGATTTGTTTCCCAGAGTATCGTTTCTTTTGTGGCGGTTTCTCCATAATTACTTGGATAAGAACGAATCCACTGCCAACTCCCTTTCTGTTCTATGTCGTTTAGACCAATCCATATTGGTAGAGATGAGAATGGGACGAAGGAAAAGATATTCAAATTTTTAGAAGCTTTTTCAAGAATTCTAAAACACATTGTTAAATAGCTAAAAAAGTTCCTTTATGTTTTTTTTTTTTTTTTGGCCGATGGTAAAATTAAAATTTAAAATTTTCATAGAATTTTAAAGAAAACGTATTTATGTCTATCAAAAAAAATAACAGATATTCCATGCTAACCAAAAACAATAATAACAAAATGGTCAGCATGATATATCATTATAATTTGTTTTAAGAATATTTAAAATCTTTTAAACTTTACGTATTTCTTTATATTTTCTGGCCAATCAATGGCACACCCAATATCGACACTATTAACTAATTCAGATATCATATGGCTCATATTAAGCAAAAATAACCCTTCGGTTTTTTAGAATCTCACACCCATCAAAGCAATCAATTACACAGCCTTTCTATATTTACAAATTAAGCAGTTGATACTGCTTAGACTAATAAATATATATTTTAAATAATAAATTAATTTAGCTAGAGCTTCTCGGAGACCAAAAGTGGTGAACAGATGAACGCATTAAACCGTAATACGATATCCAAATAGACAATTATAATGCATGCAAAAAATGGGAGTTCTGATGGTACCAACAAAATGTAAACAAATGAGAAAAATGACCTATTATTGTGTTAATGGGCTAGAACAAAGATTTTTTTAAACATTTTTCTTCTATTTTTTTATAAATAAAAAAGTTACTTTTCACAAAAACAACGATTAATTACCTTTCGTTCTAGCTCAATTTTTATTTGCTTCTTTAGTTACTGATTTACTTACTGTCGTGTGTGCATATTCTGAATACCACGAGAAGCTAAATCTCCTCCCAATGAGTGACAGTGTGAACGAGCTTCGGTCCAATTGTGCTTCTTTTTTATAAACTTATATTTATATCCATTGAGTGGGGCAATCCAACTGTCGTTCAATTTCAAGTAACCTTAACAATAAATTATTTCTTGTCGTAAATTTAACATTTTTATTTGATGTTATCCAAAACAGGCTAGATTTAATTTTTTTTCTTTTTTCCGCTTATATCAGCTTTGCATTTTGGAAAACTTTTTATAAAAAAATGCAATACGTCATTTTACTTTATGAATAACACTGGTATGCAAATGCATATAAAAAAATTTTTTATACTTGTTACAGCAAGTTTTGAACCCGGTTTACTTTCGACTTTTGTTTCGGTTAATTTCGCTTCTTTTGTTATCCAACATTTAATAAGAGCCACTGTAATCTTGATTTGCCTCTCACCACTGCACCTGAAGTGTTTTTTCTTCTTATAAATTTAAGTTTAATGATTGGATAAGGAGAGAGGATTTGTTAGCTTTGTAAAAGCTTTTTTAATTTATCGATGACTGTTCGAACGCCTATAGACGAGAATACTGTTTGAAATTGTTACTGTATCTGTCTATTATTTTCTTGTGTTTCTGGGAAGGTTTTTGCGTAGAGTCCAAATTAGTTAAAAATCGTCAATCGTTCGACAGAAATCTTTAATTTTCATAGCTCAATCATATAATTGTTATATTTCAAGTTGTACAATTTCTGTCTTCATTTGTTCCTTCTTAATTTATTTCAATTATTAACACATTCATTTTAATTTAATGACCATTGTTTAAATAATTGCTTAAGAGATCAGAATACTAGTAACAATACTGATTTTAAAAAAAGACGTATTCTGGTTAATTTTGAGGTGCTGATTCCAAAAGTAATCTTAGAATCTTTCTATAATGTCAAATTTTTTCACAAAATGCAATTTAAAATTGTGGCAGTTAAAGGAAATACGTATAGCATAGAGCATTACTCCGAATATGCAAATATACCAAGGTGTAAAAAAGCAATAAAAGTTAATAAAAGCACATTTATAACAGTGTCATTTAATGGAAGAAGCTTTCTTCTTTTTGACTTTCGAGGATGTTCATACGTTTTCTCAACTCTCATAAGACACCAGAAGTAATCCGCCATCATATATTAACGTTCCACCGACTTTGGTATCGTTTTTCCATGGTTTTGATATCTTGGTGGAAGTAATCTAAAGGACTATGAAGAAAGTGTACTTTAACACTCACGTTACAGACAAGTTTTTGACATGCGCAAAGCAAGTTCTTAACAAGTTCTTTATAATTAGGTGATGTGGTATTACTTACAAAGTTGCTCACGACCTGCCTAAAAGCCATCCAACCTTCTTTTTCATCTTGATTCATAGTTTAGATAAATTTCTTGTCTTTCATTAGCATTCTTTTTTTTGGCCCATCAAATATTCCTGCTTTTTACTTTTCATTGCTAAAGGCAAAAAATTTTTGGCAAATATACCCAAAACATGCCACATGTTTATCCAGGCTTTTCACATATTGCTTCATTAGGCCCAGCTTAATGTGTAGAGGTGGTAGTAACACTTTGTTGGATCTACTAATGCTTGGTTAAGAATGTTTTTCTCTCCAGGTGTAAATTCGTTTCTCTCAGGCTATTGTTCCTGTTTCCAATGTTTTGTTTTGGCTCTACTATCCCACAGACATAAAAAGCAAAGATACTTAGTGTAGCTACCTTGTTGTCCAGGAAGCATGCACAAAACTTTTAAGTCACCACATATTAACCAGATGTGGTCAAAATACTGGGTGTTTCAAAAAATTTGACATCATTTGACATGTAAATATTACAGAAACTACATGATTGAATCAAATAAAATTCAACAGGGTTAATGCTGAGCTAAACAAAATATATTCCTGTAAATTTAAATAAAAAATTCGAAAGCACATCGAAATGTTCAATATACGCACCGCCTGTGACACGGCACACGTGAAGTCGGAACTCTGGCTTCTCCTAAACATGCCGCAGGATGTCTTGGGTAACAGTCTCCAGTGCGGTGATGTTTCTTTGTTAACTACCTGTCTTGAACAAAAGTTAAACTTGAGATTGTTACCCAAGACATGCTGCAGCATGTTTAGGAGGAGCCAAAGTACCGACTTCACGTGTGCCGCGTTACAGGCGGTGTGTATATTGAACATTTGCGAAACCTTTCATGGAATTCACGTGTGTAGACATTGTTAGTGAAGTCTTCTAAACTTATCAATAATAGACTAACATTGTCCACAAATTAAATGAAATTTATATTTTATTAGCATTGATGATGTCTATCTGATCACATTATTCCCAAAAGAAGAGAGAAGCAAAGCACATTTTCATTTTTATCCACAAAATGAGACAAAAAAAAAGGTTTTTTAAAAACGGGTTGCTAAAATATATAATTTAAATACTGTATGAACCAATTAAGTGTGTAGTGGGATACTATCCCGCTACACGTGCCTTTAATTTCTTAATCAAATTTACAGAAATAAATCTTGTTCAGCTCAACATTAACCTTGTTGAATTTTATTTGATTCGACCATGTAGTTTCTGTAATATTTACATGTCAAATGATGTCAAATTTTTTGAAACACCCTGTATTTGATTTTATTTATTAAAATTTTTATATTTTCATACGTTTCCTTCAGATGTACGGAATAAACAAATGATATAGAGGCATATCTGTTGACATTGTGCAACAATAAACAATTTAAGCTTGCTTTTTAACTGTTTTATAAATAGCCGCCATTTCTTTGGATCATACACACAACCCATTGCATGTAAGAGGACATCTACATCATGAAAAAACACAAATATATCGTCTATGCTGAAGTACGGAACCAAACCTTCCTCTCGTCGTCTGTTGAATGAAAATACGGTTCCGGGAGCTAGTAGATTGTTTTGGTGTAGCCTGGATCTTAAAAGCTCTGCAGCAGCTTTTGACATATTCAAATCACGTACTAAGTCATTTAAAAAACTCTACTTGATTAGTACAGCCAGCTTCTTTTGATCTGAAGATGAGTGGTACTCATCATTTTCAATGAAACTGTCCTCTGATGTACAGGTATCTGTCCCATTAAATGATTGAGTAAAAGCGTTTAATCTAGGTACAGGGATGCTGTCAGAATGAGGTACGGGTCTCATGGCTAATGGATTTTTAGGATAGTTGATTTTGGAATTAGTTTTGGAGCTAAATCCAGCTACATTTACAATGCAGAAATAACAGTCATCTACTTGGTTTGCTGGCTCTCTCCATATCATTGAAATGCCAAAGCTTAAACTCTTTCGCTTTTCCTTGGTCCACGGTCTAAGATTTTCAGCACATGCCCTACACACCCTGTGAGGTACCCAAGATTTGTCCTGATCACCCAGTTTAATGCCGAATATGCTAAATAAGCTTTTTTCACAAAATCTATGATGTTTTTCCTTTGCTTTGGAACAGTAAAACATCTGGATGTGGCTTACACCTTCTTTTTCCAGCAGAAATATTAGCCATTGGCAACAGATTAATTGTATAAATAACTAAAAAGATTAATAACACAGATTTGCAGAATACTTTATAAAAAAGTTTAAAAATTTGAAATAGCTTAACAGATTTGCCTATATGTACTTAAGTAGTTTATTATAACTAGGGCATGCTGCCAGCTTTTAAAAAACATAATATTAGCTAATACTACTTTGAACTAAAACAACCAGTAGAAGACTTTGATCACGCAAGGCAAGGTGCTTTGAAGCTTCATCTAACCAGTCAAGCTACAAAGTGAGAAGGTGATCTCTTGGCGCTCCATCGAGTGAAAAACAAAAAGTTAACCATTAAAAGACGAAATATTGATTGGTTATAAAGAATCAGAAAGCCTTCATTACAAAGTACGATGTAATTGTAGGCTGGTACAACAACTAAGATAGGCTATTTGTAGCTATGCAATGTGTAAAACTAGCTGATGGAAGATCGTTTGATTATAACTGAACGCAAGGTGATAGACAAAAACTGATAGCATTTTTGAAATCAGCGCCCAGGAATTATCTAAAAACATCACTTACTTCCAATTCAGCAAAATTGGTGCGGAGTGATGTAATTATTTTTTGTTAAAGCTATTTTTATGATAAAACATTTATCTTTTTTGAAAACAAAATTTTAATGAACATTTGGTTCAGTACACACACAAAGATTCTTATAAGCATAAATTTGAATAAAATTAGTAGAATCAAATTGTTTTTATTATATACCCATATTTATTTAAAACTTATTTTGAAAAAAATTTACTCAATAGAAATCTTTTAAAGCATGGAAGACAATTTATACCGAAATGCAAATTATCAAGCGTTTTAGTGAAATTAATTTTTTTTTGACAAGGCTGAACAAGTTTTCCAGATGTTACAAGTCTTTTTAACAGAAATCTATTATCCTTTTTAGTAAAATCAAATTGACAATTTTATTTAACTGATCAAATAGCGATACATAAATTCATGAATAAAATCGATCAAATTTCAATGATCCGAATAATTAATACAGAAATCAAAAATTAAAAATTAAAATAAACTAATTCATTAATTAAAAATTAAAACAAATTAATTCATAATTTATGAATTAGTTTGTTTTAATTTTTAATTTCTAATTTTTTATATTAAACATTCCGGATCATTAACATTTGATTGATCTTATTAATGAATTTATGTATAGCAATTTTTCAAGACGGGGGTGCGTTAACTAACAACAGTCCGTTTAATTTTTACTAAAACCCATAAACAATATTGTTTTGCAAACACATGATAAATATTTACATTATACCAGAAGTGCGGTATTTTTTAACTTAATGACTAGTAACTAAAAATTAAAAAAGTAATTTAAAAAAAAATCATCTGATTGATAATAATTTAGAAATATCTGGTTTATTTTTTTTATTTTACTTAAAATGCAGCAAAGTTAAAGAATCCAAAAACAGCAGGATGTTAAATTGATGAACACTGTCTTTTACGCAACAAAGTGTTATAATTCTGTGATAATAGTGTACAAATTATACAAAACTACTGCTCGAACTGCTATTACTCCGCATAGAACGAACGCAACTGCACTGGTAAGGCATGTGACGCGAATGTCCCACAAGCGACAGCAAAACAACTAATTGATGCTTTTTCAAGTGGCAAAAGGACTAGAAGGCGACCCAGAACTCGCTGGCCGAATTATGTTGAAGACCTCACCTGGTCGCGCCTTGGAACTTCACCAATGGAATTGCCGCTAAATGCAGGAAATTGGGACGCTTGGAAATCCCAACTCGAGCTGCTTCCCCAGAAACCCAGAAGGACAAGCGTGGGAAGGAAAATACATCGAATTAATTTAATGTTTTCCGCAAAAATGATAATGATAATGATCTACAAAACTGCTCCACCTTCGTCTTGTTTATAATCATTCTTTTTCTTTGCCATATCTTATTTTGTTGCTGCGACATGAAAAAATGTAATATGCTAATCAAAAAACTTTTAAAGTGTACTTTTAAAGGATTTTTATACACACTCATGATGGATAATAATATCCAATTATTTCCATTTTAGCTGAAAATTACTTTTCTCAAACTTTTGCATTTGATTGTTTAATGTAAAAAAAACTATGATATTTGCTTAAAATAAATTTAAGGAACCAGCGCACAATTTTTAAAATTTAAGTAAAGATTTAAAACTTTTTTATGATTTTTATACGATGTATTCACTACTCGTCTTCGTCGTCGTTTGGCAGGCCATCCACTCCGGATCAGTCACAAACAGGACTGGGACCGAGAATTTATCCTTTTACTACCCCTTTATCTTTTTACTACCAGCATCTGATCTAGGCAGTACATGGGCTCGTGTACTGCCCAAATTAGATGCTGGCAGTACTGGTATTTAGCGGTAGCGGGATGCGGGGAAGGAGCAAGACTCCATTTTTGCATGAACAAATGGAATCCTCCAACAACAGTCCGCAGGCGATTGAGCTACACCTGAACTGTTAGTCCAAGCTCAATTCAACAAGCCTGGCATTTTTCTTGGGATCAAAGCACAGAGCTTGGATGTAATCTCACAGTATTCCGTGTTCCAGCTGTAAATTGTTCACTGAGAAGCGGGTATGCTTAATAGTCCTGCAACGTTGTTTAAAAGGTTCCCCGCAGCTAGCACAAACAAGCGTCTAGATCGTAGTCTCTCGTGGCGAGCATCTGAGGACCCACTTAAAAGACCATACAATACTGTATATGGTCAGGGTCCAGAAATCCACAGTAAATCACAAAGTAGTGTTGCTCCTAGTCGGAAAAGCTTACCTGGATGGATGCCTAAAAGTACAGTATGTGTAGATGGTCAAGCGCTCTTGGTAATTTTAAGTCGCCACAAGCAGAAAAAAATACAGTACGTAGCCAGGACTTTAAACCAGTTTTAGCATAGATTATATGCTGTAGGCAGATGGAATCAGGGACCAGAGATTAACCTGGTTTTAAGTGTTGGAGGGCAGCAGTGAAATTTTTCCGTGACAAATTCCTAGAGATACATGTATTTACTGAGTTTGGTGTTGAGGCCTTACAAAGGTCAGACACGTCTTAAAAAACAAGTCAAGATGACTTGCGGTCAAGAGCGGTTAAAAATAGTATCTCCCATTTTTAAATAGATGCAATAGCATCAGTCAAAACGGTAGAGTGACGGGGAGAGTGTCGTGACCTACCACAGTAAGATTGTTCAAAATGCTTCATGCTTTACGACTAAAGCGAGAAATGTTGATGCTTTGAACAGCGTCGGACTATCGATCCCTCCGCTTCCAGTCACGTTTGGCAGGTAAATCTTTATCAGCCAAACTAGAGATTTCTTTCTGAGAAGACTGCAGGATTATTGAGTAGACGAATTCACACTCTGCATCCCAATACGGAATATAGTTGTTTTGATGACTGCGTAGATGGTCATTTTTGGCTGTTTTCTTGACGATGTTACAAAAATCCTGGTAAGCCACATCCACACATCAAGTGAATTAGGCGGCAACAAAGTCTTTGCAAATATTTTTGTCAAAGCAATGTAGTGACTCCACTTGGTTTTGCGGAAGTTCCATTGCTTAACAGGCATACTTGGTTCTGACAAAGCAAACTTTGGTCGTGTAATGAGCGAAGGTCAATGTTGTGACTTGGAGAACTTCAAGATTATGTCTGTCTGGTAAGCAACTGTAAGAAACCACGCTGGCAAAAGCTAGATCTGGATTAGTACCAAGTGTTCCAGCAGCCAGAGTAAAAGCTAGTAGCATCACTGGGATTGTAAAGAGGACAAGTCTATTAGTATTTTTCATACAACCAAGCACTCCAGGTGTGCAATGTTATTATCATAAACACAATCAACGTGGCGACATTTAAAATTGCCGGAATAAGGACAGGGGTGAGGAAACACTAGAATATCAAAATATCGCACTTGCATTGAAGGCGGTTTGTAGACATTGACTATTTTATAACCATCAGCGTCCACGCACAGTCACTCAATCTCCGATGTCAGTGGAGATTGGCCCAAAAACGAAAACCTTAATTGCTCTTGAACGAACAGGGCAAGGCTATGCTTCCTCTTAAGAAAGGCCCAGCTAGTTGGAAGCCAGGAAATACTAGTAATTTTAAGTCGCTACACCGTATTAGTGCAGTTGTTCCTCTGTAGCAATGTGCCGAGTGTCTCAAACTGCGAAGCAAGATAATGAAGAACTTTTATTTTGCTTACAGTTATGCCTTTGATGTTCAGGTTGAAATTAGTGAGCTTTGGGAATTTGTTGAGAATGTGCCGAGATAAGAGCGGTTTTTTCACCTTCCTGAAAAAGATGTTTACCAATTAGCAGACCCTCGCTGAACATCCGGGTGAGTGGATACCCTTCTGTTTTGGCAGTTTTGGTTTTGGTCTGTCATGTAATAACAAAAGCAGACTTACTCACGGCCCAAGCTGTAAGAAAGCAACCGCCATCTGGATCAATTCATTATTATTCGTATTAATGAAACAGCAAGAAATATGAGAAAATTGGCAATTTTAATTTCAGTAAAAACATAAAAAAGTACGTAAAATCATGTAGTCAAAACTTACCTTTTTCAATATTCTTGTTATTTTCTATTGATTCATTTAGTAATTTTTCTATCTCCAAAAGTCGCTGTGAAAATTGATGGTTTTGTTGTGGCTGTATTTGACTAAAATTTCTTATAAATTCAACAGAAAGTTTTATATCATCATTAACTTGATCCTTTTGGCTCTGTTTATCATTGTATGTTTTCAAGTTTTGGTTTATTTTGTCAATATCAAAAGCACACTGAAAAAGAAACAGAGTGCCCTAAAAGTTGCCAAATACAATTTATTAAGATGAGTAATAACGTCTTTTAACTTGTATACTTTTACAGCGATTAATAAAAGCATATAATTAAAGAGAAAATAAAAATTAAATAGGAAAAAAATAATTTGTTTAAATATTTGAAGTCAATAAAAACTCTTAACAGTTCATATAGTGACTGGAAATGTAGAAATTGCATAAATCCTTCCTTTCCATTCAGTAACATCCCTGATGAAGAATTAATTAATTTCTTTCAGTCTGAAAAAATAAGTAGGCCTACAGATCATTCTTTGATAAATTGCAATGCTAACTCCATGCAAGCTAAAGTAATGTTAGAATTAATAATTTGGATATTCCTAGCATATATTATGACTCAATCTTGAATGATGAACAATTCCTAGTGATAAAATACCCAAACTTCTATCAAATCAAAATACAAAAACAAGCCTGGTCTTTCACTGCACTTAGCCTAAATGTGCGATCACTAAATAATATTCATAATTTTTTAAAACTGGAAAGCTTTTTGCATTCAATTAATGTACAGCCAAGTATTTTAGCAATAACAGAAACATGGATTAAAGAAAATCAAACTGGTCCACATACTAACCTCTGTAATTATACATTTGTTTCAAATTCAAGGTCTCAAAGTAGAGGGGGAGTTGTTGGTTTATATATTAATTGTTCACTTAACTTTACAATGAGATCAGATTTAACCATAATGCATGAAAAAAATTTTGAATCATTATTTATTGAAATTGAATCCAATAACTCAATAATAATTTGTGGTGTAATATAGGATAGACCTCCATCCAAAAACTCTAAAAGTCATGCATTATTTCTTGAGCACCTCATTAATATTCTCAAATCAATTAAAAACAAACCCCGCTTCCTATTCGATGATTTCAATTATAATTTACTGAATTGTGATGATCCACACATAGCTAAATATACGGATATGCTCTTTGAAAACTGCTTTATACCACTTATTAAAAAACCAACTAGGTTCAATGCAAATAGTGGATCACTGATTGATCACATCTGGACCAATGTCAGTTTGGACAAATCTATTTGTGCAGCAATTATAACTCATCCCCTTTCTGATCATCTTCCATTATTCCTGAGTTATGCAAACAGCATTGATCCTCAATCTAAACAAATTCTTTGCGAATATGTTTGTCAAAGCAATGTAGTGACTGCACTTGGTTTTGCGGAAGTTCCATTGCTTAACAGGCATACTTGGTTCTGACAAAGCAAACCTTGGTAGTGTAATGAGCAAAGGTGAATGTTGTGACCTGGAGAACTTTTTAATATCCGAGAGGCTGAACGAGAACTTAAAGTTTACAACAGCAATAGATTTTTATTTTTTTGTTCAATCCCCTTCTTATTTTGGAGTAAAACTGGACAGATCGCTGACGTTCCCTCACCATTTAGTGGCATTGCGCAAAAAAACTATCTTCACGCATCACATTGCTGAGGCAACTTGTACGTTCAGAATGGAGTGCTGGTACCAAAAAATTTTGCACAGCTGCCTATCTATGCTCTACATAACAGCTGAGTACTGCACACCAGTCTAGGGTCGCAGCGCTCACACTCATCTTATAGACAACGTCCTGAATGACGCATTGCTCATAATCACTGGAAGTTCCGAAACCCGATTCCATCTGCCAATAACTTAAAATTCAAGCAGGGGTTGTTTAATGTTCTATTTACGTGAATTTCTTTCTGCTTGATCCGACTCAAAATTTCAAGATCTGGAGAAAAGCGTTTGTATTTGAGAATCCAAAGTTGATGAAGCTTGCAGTCAATAAGCCAAAGAGTTATCGATCAATATTTCTGCTCTGTGTCTTCTACAATGTCCTCCAGAGGCTTTTTAAGCCTGCTTTCAGCTAATTATTGATCCATTGCTCTCTAGGAAGCAGGCTGAGTTTTAATGCAGAAAGTCAACCGATCAAAGTCTTTTGTTAAAGCAGAACATTCACGATTTTTTTGAGGTTTAGAAAAAAATCTTGTGTCCAATATCGTGGTTTTACCTACAATCTTCTACAACTTTTTCGGATAAGCACATGGTTAGCTTGATCAATGAACTCTTGCGAAACTACAGTTTTAGCTGTATTACCGGTAACAGTGAGCGAATCAAGCTCCGCCATCTGAAAAGCAGCGTTTCTCAAGTATCGGTCTTGTCTTTCCTTTTTTTAAAATTGTAGGTACAATCTGCCTTTCACAATATTCTGACATTATCTTTTTATTACTTTGAGGCTGAAGCACAACTACACAACAAAGCTGACCGCATCCTTTTATTTAAATAACAAAAACGCCAAACATGAGACAAAAGTTTATAACAGCAATAGAATTTTACCTGTCCAATCCTTACTTTTCTTGGGATTTACTGTAAAAATTAACTGTAATCACATTCCGATACCATCTGATAACATTGCGTAAAAAACTTTCATTACACGTCACGCTGGTGGGGCAGCTTATGGGCTCGGGATAAAAAACTAATACCAAAAATTTGTTTACAATTTTCTTGTCTATCGCTTACTTGACCGTTAAGCATTGCTATCCAAATTGTGTTGTAATGCTCACATTTATCTCATAAACAGCGTCTTCAGACTAGAACTACCAAGCGCATCAATTGACGCATTTCAAGACTTCAACTGCTCATATCTTTGTCGGACATTACTCTAATTGGTTGAAATTTTTTAGTTTAATTTTTTGTTAGAGTTTTACCTTTAAAATAAGAAAATTAGACAAAGATATACGTAGAACGATCAAATACGTCAATTGACCCAAACAGCTGAGAATTTGTCATGTTTTTTTACGGAAGAGTGATTACAGTCAGTAGAACCTTTTAATCAGTGGTACTCAAACTTTTTTTGCTACCAGATCCTTTTTGTTTCTTTGAAATATTGGGGTACCCCTTTTAACCCTTAAAAGACCGGAATTAACGATAGTTGATCAGCGACGCGAAACCGGTGTCATTCCAGAAATATACCAGTTTCGTGTGACGCATAAATGTTGCGAGAGCGAGAATGTAGCAAGTGCGTGAATGTCATTAGAAAGATTACAAGACAAATAAATAAAAAAGAAAGAACTATTTGTTTTCACGCGCCTTGTGAAAACAATCGACCTCACAGCAGAGGTGATCGGATCCACATAAAGTAGGATCCGGATCCGGTCTGGGTCCGCAAAAAAAAGAACTGGGTCCGCACCAGATACGCCTTGGTTCAATATTATGAGATCCGGATCCGCTCCGGGTCCGGGAAAAAGTCAAATCAAATATCATGCAATAACATGTGTTTTTCATCGATTTGATCGATTTTTGATAAACAGCTGTTTCTTGCATGGCTCAATAAAAAGGCAAGACCAGCAGATTACGGGAAGTCAATTGCCATCTTATAAAACAAAAAAGCAATGGAAAAACAAGATCAAGTACACATGAAAAAACCCCAATATTTTTTGAATCATAAAAATCTTACATATGGTAACTAACGAAAAAGGAAATCTTGATTGTCACATTAAAACCATCAACTAACTTTTATAATTGCTAACCAAGCATATGTAAAACCTGTATATATAGCAATACAAACAACAGTTTCCTGTTTATTTTAAATGTCAAGAGTTTTGTTTGTGAAGCTAACCTGGATCTCCCCTGTGGTTACTATTGCTTCTTAAAAGAGAACCTTTTCCTCCTGTTTTTTTTTATTCTATCCTGGTGCAGTAAGGGGATTCAAAGTTAGTTTTGTCGAAAAAAATTGTTTATGTTGACTTCTTGAAGTGACTCGATTTTGTTTGCTTGTTGCATTTGGAAAATTTTGAGGTAAACATTCAAGAAGCAATAGTAACCACAGGGGATTCAGGTTAGTTTTACAAACAAAATCCTGATACTTAAAATAAATAGGAAACTGTTGTTTGCATAAATTAGTGCATTTAAATAAAATTCGATTTAACGCCTGTAAAAACAATATTTACCTAATTAACTTTATACAGGGTGGCCCAGCGAAGTGTGAACTAAATTTTATATTAAATTTAAACACATTTCCCGACTACTGAAATACTTGTATTTATTACAGAATGATATTATAATCATCCTAGATTAGTAATAAATTATAAAATTTGTGGAAAATTAAAGTTACACCCATGGCAAAGACTTTAAATGAGATCATTCAAATGCACTGTCATAAGGGGCTATTAGCTGTTACGATTTTCAGAGTGTTGAAAGGAACTGTAAGCCGTTCTGGTGTATAAAAGGCAGCAAAAAGGTTCAAAGAGACTGGAAGCTGCTTACCAAAGGTCAGGAGCACCTCAGAGAGGTCCGTAAAAACAAAAAAACTTATTAAAAATATCAGAAAAAAGTTGAGACGGAATTCTCAAAAGAGCACCAGCAAACTTGCTCAAGAGGCACATGTTAGCCGTTCAATTATGCAGAGGGTGCTGGTAAATGATGTTAAGGTCAAGCCCTACAGAATTACCAAACGACAACTTCTCTGTGATACCACAAAGAAGAAAAGGTATGAAAGATCAAAGATGCTTCTGAATAAGCTCCTTGATGGCACGCGATCACAAGTTCTCTGGACAGATGAGAAATTATTCACCATTCAAGCCATTCACAACAGCCAAAATGATCGAATTCGGATTAAATCCAAAGATTCAGTGCCTTTTGAACGTCGAACTTCATTCAGAAGGGAAAAACCAGCTTCGGTAATGGTGTGTGCAGGGATTACGTCCACAAGTCTCAAAACCCCTTTGATTTTCATCGAGGCTGGTGTCAAAATTAACCAACATGCTATCTGAAGATGTTAAAGGGTCAAGTTGTTCTTTGGGTAAAGAAAGTCACTGGAAATAAAGGAATTACCCTTCAGCAGGACAGAGCAATGCCTCACACAGCCAGATTGGTCCAGAACTGGTGCAAAAACAATTTCAAGTCGTTTTGACCCAAAGAACTATGGTCTCCATTTTCTCCTGATTTAGATCCTATGGACTTTGGGAAATGGTCCATCTTGGAGCAGAAGTTCTTTGCTGTATCCCACTCAAGTGTGGAGGTCCTGAAGCAAAAACTGACTAAATCTTGGGCAGAAATTGACGCTGAAACTGTGCGTGCCACATGTGATCAAGTGATTCCTCATCTTCGCCAAGTTATCAAAGAGAAAAAGGATATATTGAATAACTCTTGGATGTTATTAAAAACAATAAATTTCTCTTTCATTTGATATATGAGTTGTTTTTATTGGCCTTCATATAACTGAGAAAACTTAACTTTTATTATTAGTTACTCGCTCGCTCTCACTGTGAGGCTTAAAGTGAGAGCGAGCGAGTGACTCCATTTGTCTTACGTCACAGCGCGAGCACGCACATACAATTTTGGCTGCGCACATACGGTGCGATGTTGATAATTATGATAAATTTTGAAATAAGATAATTTTGAAAACGTTTTTTTCAAGTAATTTAGATTAGGTTTATAGATTAAGTGTTTTACTACAAATAGCGACTAAAAAGTTTGAACTTTGTAACACTGTGGCACTAAATCTAAAATAAGCGTTTTTTTCTGAAAAACTGTGGTTAATATTTTTGTCGATTACTCACTCATTTTTTATTACATTTAAACAAATTTCATATCATTTTAATCAAGAAAAAATTATCTTTTTAATGATAAACAAATCAATTAGATTCTCCAAACAAGAAAAGTGCAATTATTTATTGAAAAACTTAATTTGTAAAAAAAAGCAAATTTCGCTCTGTTTGCGGTTTTGCTGCATCGTCGCAAAACGAGTAGGCGGTGCTTTAACGGTTAATGTAAAAGAAGAAAATTCGGAAACTGCCAGGCAAAACTGAATAAAATAAAACTATAAAAAATTAATTGTAACTAAGCTCAAAAATATTTCAGCTTATCACATTGGTAAGACCGAAAATTGTAGAGAAAAGAAAAAAATCTAAAAAATTATTGCAATAGAAGTCATACGGACTCCTGAAAAACTGCTGACAAACCCCAAGGATTTCGGACTTCGGTTTAAAAGCCATAGTCCTAAAACTTTTCATAAAATACCGTGATGGCTTTACAAAAGGGGTTTGATTGCAAAAAAAATAGAGAGGCCAGTTTTTAGTGTGCCAATTTTTTTTCCTTCCCAAAATGAAGTGGCCTTTAAAAAAATAAATCTCTACTTTCAAATAATGACAAAAAGCTCCATTTTTGTCTCAAAACCATAATGCTCTGTTAAATTGACAAAACGTTTTTCCTACAGTCTATCACTAGATTACCAAATTACATTATAAAAAAATCTAAATACGTGTTACCAATTTTGAAACTTTTATTATTACCAGGGGGATTTTTTTAATATTTACTTGCAAATAATAAAACGAGTGTTTTTCTAATGTTGCGTTTGCTTTATTTAATCAAAACTATATTAGAATATATGATTTGACGAGTTCTAGACAAAAGATACTCTGAGTTTAAGCAATACCGATTTAAAATCGAACAACTTTTCGTAGCCCCAATTTAAAAAAAATAAAATCCATTTTAAGTTTTTGATAGGTAAAAGGTAATGTTGAAACGAAATTAACCATAGTGCATTAACTACAATACATACCTTAAAATAGGCTCCAATACTTATACCAACAGAAATTATAAACAAAATAATGGTCAAAATTTGGAAATGACTTTGGTTTAAAAAAGTTGATCTTTGTAATTTTGTGTTTTCATTTTGATTTTTATTGTCAATAGATTTTTCTAAACAGAAAAATTACAATATAAAACAAGATTAATTATGTAAAAGAAAACTAAACAAGTTTGAACTTCTAATAAAAACTCAAAGATAACTTTTTAAAATTAATTTTTAGAGTGGTAGTTTTGTTTAAAAACTTTTTAACTTAACCCATATTACCCCAAGCCATTTTAAAGATTACTGAAAATTCTATTTTTTTATTATTTATCAACTGAGATCTTTTAAAAATTTGAAACAAAAACTAATTGCCAAACGTACTTTTTCAAAAGATTATACCTTTGTAATCAATCGGTTAATAAAGATTTACAATTTTTTTAGAAGTGCACGTTATTAATGTGTGCCTATTTATAGTGGCGTGCACAAAATTTGTCGCTGCAAGCATTTGATTTGTGGTAAAAAATTGTTTAAGAATACTGTAAAAAATTACATTTCGATTAAATTTACCTGTAAATAGGTATGGTTCAATAAGCTTTATAAAAAATAAATACACTAACTCATAGCATTATTTTGATTGAAATTATATTCAAAACAAATAATGCATTTTTATGTTCCTTTTATAAATTTGTTAACTGCAGTAAGCAATGATGTAGTCAAGACCACAAACGTCGAGACCGAGACCGAGATTGAGTCCCGATAATTTTTCTGAAACCAAGATCAAGGTAGAGACCGGCAAATTTTAAAACCAAAGGTTCGAGACCGAGACCAGCAACAATCGAGACTGAGACCAAAAGTTTTACAAAAATATGGTCTGTTTTTAATTATTCCAAAAACAATAAATTTATATTTTTTAAATAGTAATTTAAGATTACATTTTAATGAAGCAAGTATCTCTATCATGTTGAAAAAAGCTTTACACAAGTGTGGTTGCATCATAAAACAAGCTGCTCTAAAAACTCGCTCAACTAGAACGGAAGAAAGCCGAAACACACAAGGCACGCTGGTTAATAATATTGAACAAAGCAATTAAAAAAAACTTTTTATTAATATTCATTAAAAATTTTATTTCAAAACGCAAAAATATTGAAAGCATGCTCATCACGACATTGGTTGAAAATCGGGTAACGGGTAAATTCCACTCTTTTATATTCCTTCATAGGTGAACTCCACCACGGTATATTGTACCACAGGGATTTGTTAGGTTAGAGGTTTGAGTTAGAGTTAATGTTAGGAATTAAGTTACAGTTAGGGTCATTGTTAGAGTTAGCATTAGGGGTTAGGTTAGAGTTAGGGTAAGGTGTTAGGATTAGAGTTAGGTTTAGAGTTAGAGTTAGGGTAATAAATGTACTTGTCAACTACTGTACTTTGTATTTGGCAACTTATAGCGTTATAAATCAACAATAATCAACTAATAAAATGAAAAATCAACATGGTATGATATCGTGGTGGAATATAGCGTGATCAAATATAGCTAACGTGGTGTAATTTATCTATAGTGGAATTTAACGCGCTTGAATGTGCGCTGAAACGCGCTGGAAGGTAGAATTTATCTTAGTAGAATATTCCTAAAACCGAAACTTCATCCAAATATTTGATTAGCTCGGTTATCTGTGTTGACTTGTTGTATTAGTTGGATTTGCTGACTATGTTTGGCTTACATAGAATATAATTAGTCTAATTAATCAGCTAAATAAGATTAGAAATAATGACAATTTATATAAACGAGTAAAAGCTGCTAAACAACATGCTGGTTTTTTTTCTATATTACCTCTGTATATTTTTTGCACATTTTTGAGTAGTTTAATTGAAGTAGCTTTTGATTATTTTTTTCTTTTCTACTTCGTCTCAACAGCAATTTGGTATTTTATTTTAAGCAATTAGATTCATACAATGGCGTTTACAGAAACTTGTTACGGAGGCGGTTGAGAGCCCAAAACATGATCACTATACATGTAATTTCTGATGTCTTTTACAAAAGGGAGGCCTGGTGCATCAAAAAATAGGAGCTACTTTAGAATATTCGCTTAAAAAACAATTGAAGTTATTTATTTATCTTTGATATTGTTATTTGTCTTCCTGTACTCTGAATCACAGGAAATTGTGGTGCCAGTATATATAAAGCAATTTTCATGTTGTTGACCCGCTTTTAAAGATGTCAAGATACTGCTTTCCGGTTGAAATTTTTTATTTTTTTTTTTAGTTTGTATTTAGAGGTATGATTGAAGTTTGGGACTGCTTACTAAGGCCATCAGGCAGAGAAAGTGCCGTAAAGTATTTTTCTCAAGGACACAACAGAATGGCAAAAGTAGGCTTTGAACCGCAATGGTTTCAATCACGTTCGCCATCAATCACAGCTCCTTTAACCACTCAAGCACGCTGCCGACAAATGTAAAATTAGGTGAAGATATTTTCTTGCTTTTCATTTTTTTCTAGCGTTAATTCTCTTTCAATTAAATAGATTCTTTACTTTATTTTAACAGTTTTTAAGCTGTTTTACTGTTACTATAAACCTTTAACTATCATTCTTCATGGAGTTTTTTAATAGCAAAACCTCCTCCCCTTCCGCTCGCAGACTATGGATTCATTGATCACAAGTTTTTAACCAATTCTTAAACGGGTATTAGGCAGCCTGGTAAAGTGTTTAAAGCGTAGTGAATGTGATCAAAACGGCCACGGTTGAAAACCTACTCGTGCAATTTTGTTCTGTCATTGGAAAATACACTTTACTGCACTTTTCCCTGCTTTGTGGTCTTGAGAAGTTGTTCCAATTTCAGTCATATTTCTATAAAATTGAAAAGCAAAATAGAATTTCAAATGGAAAGCAATATTTTGGTAACTCCGGAAGAGGGTCAGGGTAATTGCTTGTCCTAAGTAGAGCACCTTCAACGCTTTTTCTGCGAGGCAGGAGGTTGAAAATACAAATAAAAAAAAAAAAAAAAACAATAAGGGTGGGCACTCAGGGGTCACCACCTCTTCACTTTTACAAACAATCGCAAGTCATAATGAATAAATATATAAATAGGGCGTTCAAATTATTGTATACATAAATTTCATAGCAACAATAACGTATTTGCTTCATTTAGGAAAAAAATACTTATGATCAAAAAATAAGCTTTTTTGAAAGGAAGGCGTTCAATCCAAGTTAACACAGACAATAATTCGAAACAATTATTAAAATTAGAGAGCAAAACAAGTTTTATTATTGTAATTCTGTACTGTTTGCAGCCCTGGAAATACTTGCAAAAATTTGGCTTCCAGCGTGTAAAAGTACCGTATAAAGTAATCTAATTGGGCACCCGTGATGTAATCCTAATTGTTAGTAATTTAAGAATTGCATCATTTATGTAACTGCACTCCTCCCTAATCAAACTAAAAAAAATTCAAATAAAAACTTTATTTATTATGTCGCGGGCCGTATTCTGGGCATTCACAGGCCATGTTTTGCACAGGTCTGAACTATACTATTATATACTATTGTACTCGCTTTAGGTCTCCAGGCAACTTTATCGTTAACATAGCACTATCACTATAGAATTCTAATTTTAAATCTGCTTTCAGACGTTTTCAACTGAATAATTAGAAACTTTAGCTTTCAGTTAATGTTAAACTCATTTTTTATCATATTTAATCTTCTTTAAAACACACTTTTAATAACACTTGTAACACTAAAATACACTTGTTGCTACCATCTTCGCTTATTCTTCAGAATCGAACAAAGGCTGGAGATGTTAAACGTACGGCAATAGTTAACTGCTGTCAAAGATCGGCAGCGTGGTTGAGTGGTTAAATTAGCAGCGTGGTTGAATGGTTAAAGCGCCTTGCTTATGATTAACATGGTCTCGGTTCAAAACCCACCGGCGTCATTCTATTGTGTCCTTGGAAAAGACACTTCACCGCACTTTCCCTTGTTTGGTGGTCTTGGCCAGCAGTCCTAAATCTCAATTATATCTCTATTAAGTTTTAAGCAGACAGCAATATCTTGGCATCTCCGGAAGCAGGTTGAGATAATTGCCGACCAAATGTATTAGCGCCTCTGTCGCTTTCCTGCGAATCAGGAGGATAAATATAGAGACAAATAAAAAATAAACAAAAAATTAAAAATGCCAAGATACTGCTGTCTAATTGAAATTCTTCATTGATTTTTTTTTGTTTTGTTTTAAAGATGTGGCTGAGACGGCTTGCTAAGATCTAAGATCTGACTAAAACTGCTTGCTAAGATCGTCACGCAAAAAAAGAGCCATAAAGTGTCTTTCTCTAAAACACAAAACTTCCTGGTAGGTTTTGAAACTAAAACGTATTAAAATCATTTTTTTTTGCCTGAAATTGTTTTCGCTTCGATATTTCGAAACTTTTAAATTAGTTCTGATTTCCTTTATACTATTTGGAAAATTTAACTTGTCACTGTTTACGCCATAAAAAGTAAACCTTTTATTAGTATACCAACTACATCAAAATTGATACCCATAACTTAATTGTTCCATCGGACAAAAAAACCTTTATTAAAATTGTTTTGTATTTGTTGTTTCAGTTTTTGGTAATTTTGCAAAAAAATCTAAGCAAAAACATAAGACAAGAAAAAAACTCTATTTATTTTCTGTTTTTTTTTTTTAAATCACCTTCATTTAATCAACAATAACTTTAATAATTAGTAAATTCTTAGCTGAACAGGCATATCAAGAAAAGCTTAGTTATGCATGTAACTATACATTCACAAAAATACTTAAAAATTTTTTATTGTATTTTTTCATCTACCACAAGCATCACTTGCACTAGTTTTCAGAAACTCGAAACTTGAAACAAAACTGTAAAATTATGTCATCGAATTTTCAAGGAAACACTGCGCTGTATAGCGTACAATGTAGCATACATTATAGTAATATTTGTCTATTAAACCTAAAAAAAGTTTAAACCTTTTGGTGTTTATTCGTAGAATTTAAGTTGAAATTGCAAAAATGAGACTATAATAAAATAAATTGAAAAAGTAAAAATTATCAGTTTTTTTATTATCTTATTATCACGCGGACTACATTTGTAAAAATTGATAATAAAAAAATATTAATAACAAAAAAATCTAAGAGAAAAAAGGAAAGAAGTTGTAAAAGTAATACTGGGATTATGAAATCACAATACTGTAATATGGCTTAGGCTGTACTTTCCAAATTTAAATTTGTTCATGCATTCTATTTTAGAAATAAATATAGGAAGAACAAAATTTTTAATTTTGGCTTTTGTTATAAAAATATGACGGTGCTCAGAAACTTTGTCCAGTAAATTTGTATTTGTAATCAAAAATCTAGTTTTTTCCAAAATTGTATTTGTAATCAAAAATCTATATTTTGCTTTAAAATTAAGCTCTCACGGTGTTACTGTTTTGGCCACTACAACCTCGTCGGTGGTGTGATGATAAGTAGGCCTACTCGTTAAGAACTATCTAAGAATTCTAAAAAAATTTTAGACTTTGTCACAGCTTTTCTTAGAACAAGTCAACTTCAGCGTGCAACTTATTCTTGACTTGTATCAAGTAGAAATACCAAAAAGGCTAAATTTATTAAGCTTATTTTTACAGTCCTAAGCAACTACTAGTCATAGCTGTACTGGCAAGGCCCCAGACGTCAAAAAAGGAAACTGTCGGCCGTTATTGAACGATTGCTTTATATAAAAAAAACATAAGTATATATATATATATATCTGTTTGCTTTACTTCGCCGGTACAGAGCTCAATAACCAAATAGTTAGAGCAGTATTTATTAATAAAAGTACAAAAATAGATTAAAAATTAACAATTTAAAATCTACGACAGCCTGTTTCATCCTAAGAATCGTCAGGTGGAAACTTATTCAAATAGAATTCTATTTGAATAAGTTTCCACCTGACGATTCTTAGGATGAAACAGGCTGTCGTAGATTTTAAATTGTTAATTTTTAATCTATTTTTGTACTTTTATTAATAAGTATATATATATATATATCTGATTGATATTATGGCTGCTAGTTCTGGTAAAAAATTACTATTGCCTAAAAACGGAAGCTTGTTTTCATGATTATTTTAAAATAAAATTTGTTTTATAAACACTCGTTTTCATAAGCATATTGGTTTGGGTAGTTAACAGTACTTAATGTTATCAATGTTATTTCACCATTCACAAGTTTTGCTTTAAAACTCATTTGCAGAAAATTTGTATTTTTACAAGGTTTTGCTTCTTTATATCTGGACTTCAAAAACCTTAAACAGCAAGAGTAGTGATTTAAAGTTTGACTTATAATTGTATTATAGTAAAATTTTGACGTCATTCCGCATGTTACTAAGTGTTTACATTTTTTCTTTTCTTAAGTTTGATAAAGTGTTTAAATATCAAGGTATGTAAGTTAATTGTAAAAGTGCTGAGTGTTGCTGTAAAAATATCCTTTTTTTTGCTGTAAAAATATCCTTTTTTTTGTCTCTCTACTCTCCTGACCTGCAGGAAAGCGTCGGAGGCGCCATATATACAACAAGCATTACCCCGACCTTCTTTAAGAGATGTCAAGATATTGCTGCCCAGTTGAAATTTTTGAAATTACTTTTTTATTTTCATAGAGATATGACTGAAAATTGGAACAGTTTGCCAAAACTATCAAGCAGGAAAAACTGCCTTAAAGTGTCTTTCCCAAGGACATAACATAAAAGCGGGAGTAAGCGGCACGCATAAAATAACAGTTAGAAATTATTATCAGTTACAATAGGAAGATTTTTAAACCTTTTACTTAAACTTAAAAAATATTTACTGTTGCTTGCGGAAAACTAAATTTTTCGCTACACTTTCCGCTTGTTTTTTCAGCGTCCGCTTTTAGCCTGTACCGACCTTTACTGCTTATGGACAATTTTTCTTTTTTGATTTTCCTATTAGGAACATAAGAAATCTTACTTTTCTTGGCTTATAAAATAATATTAATATATAAAAACATTTTAATGACAGAAGAGATATTTTTGTTTCCCATTGGTGTATTTGAAAAAGAATTTCTATTTTTCATCTTTTCTTAACACCGAATATCATTTCACCGTTTTTCATTGTCAAGTGAGAGGAGTATTGTTGGTTATAAAATTGAAGTGTGAGCTTCTTTAACTTTTGATTATTGTTGTTGAAATTTATGGTGATGAAATAAATTTTCTTGTAACTTTTGTAGTTTGTGCAGAATTAAGGTTAATACTATAAATACCAAGCGGTCACTTTTGACCTTTCTGGTATTTTGTACACTTTTGCTATATGTATGTTTTTTATCACCTCTTTTTCTCCAAACCACTTTAACCAACAATCAAGTTACTTTTTTATTACGTGAGAAAGAGAATCAAACCTTAAAAAAAAGACAAACTTTTTTGTTTCCAGCAGAAACTCTATTTTAAAAAACAGAAACTATGTTGGCAGTTCCATGAGAACTAAGTGAGAATTAGGTTGAAAACAAAACAGACGATAGAACTTTTGGAGAAATAGACAATAGGACTATCGGGCGACGATAGAATTTTCGGAGAAATAGACACTACAACAATAAAACACTTGCAATAATAGTGCGGATGTTGCAGCAGTAGTACATAAATGTATAACATAATTGAGTCACGTAATTGAATCACAGATTGTAGCAAACTCATCTCCGCAAACCGTTTCAGTGCATGCATTTGTATTGGTTACTTAAAGTGTGATGCAAAGTATTTGTGTTCTCAAGCTGCATTTCGTTTTGGCCTTGTAAAGCAATGTTCTCAAACTGCTTTTGCTCCTCCCAGAATAACTATTGGCTGATTGTGAAATTGTTCGTTACGTAACCTGAAGTCATTCTTGTTTTGTTTACCGTGTAGTAGCGAGTCAGTCGGATTCTGGCGATCGAGTTGAAATCAATTTTTTTTCTGTAAAGCAATATTAGTTGTTTTCTCTGTTGATTAGTATTGTTCGAGGCTGTTTGCAATAAAAGAAATTAATTTTTTATTCGTGTGTGGAACGAACTCACTCGAGTAAATTTTGCACCATTTAATACCCCGAGTGAATCTTAAAAAGGTTTGACACATTACCACAATCGACGCTCCGAGTAATTTTTAGGAATAATTGGCACATTACTGCAGATTTTTCCATATTTTGGCGCCACTGTTGGTATCGCGAGTGAGATTTTAGTAAACTTGGCACTCCATCCGACTGTTCAATTTTCGGGTCATTTGACATTTCGATCAACCGCAGAATTTTAACCACCAAGCAATCCGCACCCGAAAAAATCAAAAAAATTCAAGTGAGTTCATTTGGCACACGAATAGAAAAATTAATTTATTTTATTGCAAACAGCCTCGAACAATACTGATCAACAGAGAAAACAACAACCGTATATACCCGTGTATTAGTCGCACTTTTTTGATCTTAAATGTAGTCCAAAAATCGGATGCGGCTAATACACGGGTATTTAGAATTACCAAAATTTTCTAAAGAAATTTGACTTTCTACAAATTACATTATTCACGTAAACAGCTTCGCAACAATTGAAGGTTTCAGAATTTAATCAGGCTTGTGTGTAAACTAACCAACTGTGAAGTAAGAATGGTTAAATTGAGTTTATAAATTACGGTAGGCTAGCAATTATTATTGTTGACAGTAAATTTTATTTGTAGTATGAATTTATTCGATTT
Source organism: Diplosoma virens (assembly GCA_963680785.1). Taxonomy (NCBI): domain Eukaryota; kingdom Metazoa; phylum Chordata; class Ascidiacea; order Aplousobranchia; family Didemnidae; genus Diplosoma; species Diplosoma virens. The sequence goes on along the minus strand of OY796893.1, from coordinate 33,772,686 downwards.
GTGTTATAAGACTAGTTTGTTGTAAATTAAAATAGCGTCTTTTGATGTTGAATATTTACATTTATTGTAATCACTAAAATTGTCAAATTAAAATGGCTCTAAAATACGGGTCACTATTGTTAGGGGATATTTTAAACATTCAAAGAAGGTGAGGCTTGTACACGGGGGCGGCTAATACACGGGTATATGCGGTAATATTGCTTTACAGAAAAAAGGTTGATTTCTACTCGATCCCCAGGAACCGACTGACTCGCTTTTAAACGGTAAACGATTATCAAGAATGACTTCAGGTTATGTAATGAGCGATTTTCTGGTGACAAGACAAAAAATCAGCTAAACAATATAGACAGCATTGGCCTTGATTTCACGATCAGTCAACAGTTATTCTGGGAGGAACAAAAGCAGTGTGAGAACAATGCTTCACAAGACCAAAACGAAATGCATCGTGAGAACAAACACTTTACATCATACTTTAAAAAATGAATACAAATGCATGCATTGAAACGGTTTGTGGAGATAAGTTTGCTACAATATTAATGCCGTGGAACAAAGTTGTGCCAGATTTATTGTGATACTGGAAGAGCTGAAATGTTTCTTTAGACTTCTGCTTAAAGAAAGATGTTTAGTTGAAAAAACACTCCCGTAGACATTTATGGAACAAAGAGTAAAGTCGACTTATTTTTTACCATTTGATGGTCAGTCACCGATTACAAAAGTTTATAAAACACCAGTTGAAGTTTGACCATATCGGCAGCGGCAAGAAGAGAATTAGATAAATTTTTATTGATTTCGAAGGTGTAATGTCAAAAGTGTTTGATCTCTAATTTTGTTCTTACCATTGATGAATAATTATTTCTTTGTAAGTTACGTTGCTCTTTCTTACATTGCATGCTCTTAAAACCAGCAAAAGTTGATATCAATTTTGGGTTTCTGTTGATCTTTGCCATGGTAATATGGTAATATCCAACTCTAAATATCTTTGCAATGGTATACTATATTTGGGAAAGGATCCTGTACGCAATTCTGGTCATATTCTTTCTTCTGATTTGTTTCTGTGGCTTATGAACTCAAATTTGAAAAAACGCTTCAATATAAAGCAAGACAATTATTTTACGGTGTGGGGTCATATAGCAATTAAAATCCGAAAAAAATACAATTACATGTATTGACACTATATGAAAACAAAAAAAAGCAATTTTGAATTAAAAAAAAACCCCATCTCTAAGCTTTTCATCCAACACTCTTTAGGAGATATTGTCTTTGTTCAACTTTATTAGACAATCAATTGAATTTTTTCTTCATTTCAACGTCTATCTCCAAACGAGTGTCGGACAAAATCCTTAGACATGAGTTTTTTCCTGGCTATGTTTAAATTCTGTACCACAAACCACTTGTTCAAATATTTTGAAGTCAGGTGCTGCATTCGTCAAAGGATACCTACCACCATTTGATTGTACAATTACAGTTTAGAAAGGTAAGACGGCTAAGATTTTTTTTACGCTTCAACCACAGTTCTATTCGTATTGATTAAAAACACCGCAAAAAGTTACCAGAAGCACTAAAGTACAGCAATGGCAGCAAAGTAGGAGTTGATATTTTTGACCTAATGGAATGGTACACACATTCAAAAGTGTTAGTCGGAGATGACCTGTGGTACTTTTTTCAAGGTCTTTCATTTTTCGTGCAACAACGTTTACATTTTAAAATTCATTGTTCTTCTGGTAATATCCCTGGTAACAGTGTTTATATTAACGTTTACATTGTTTGCAAAGAGGTAACTAAGTGCAAACTATTTCGCGGATAATAATTTCTGTCAGAACTTATTGATGATTTATGCCTAACAAAGCTAATCCTGAAATTGTTGAGCTTCAAAACTTCCACCAGTCAGACGAAAACCATTGCTGAAAAGATTTCAATGCTAAGTAAAAACATGCAAAAAAAATCTTCTTATCAATGCGTTGCGTGCATGAAAATGTTTTGTGGCTATGGATTGTAGAATACAGTATACTGTACATGTGGTTTGGGAGATTAGAACATACATAGTAGAACATAAACAAATACAATCAAAGGTGATATCTTTGTGTTCTATAATACATGTTCTACAATCTCTAGTTGTGGCGCACATACCGCTTCTACAGCTACAAACGTAAAACGCTGTAATTGCATGAATTAATAAGCCACTCTGCAATCACTGATGAATGAGAGCGATGAAAAAAGCGTTTCTTATATATTGACATATTGACATATCTTAAAATAGTTCAGCAAATTTTAAAGTCAAAGTAGCCAATACACAAAGTTTGAGTCAAGTTTTTAAATGAAATACCAAAACCTATAAAAAGCATAACCCCGGGTTGGACACATAAACAAAATTGCTTTTATAAACAGCGGTCAAAAGTGACCGCTTGTTTCTTCTAAGCCGTAAAAAGTTTTGGTACTTCTAGAGTTAGTTTTTAAATATTGGAGACAAAAAACTAGAACATATAACAATTTTTTTACTTGGATATATCTCCTGATTCAAGTAGTCGCGGTTTTGGTTTTGGTCGCTAGCTTGCATCGGCGATCCCTCTGACAAAATTGACTATAAGTAACTTTTTAAACAATTGTTTACCACAGATAATTAAAAGTTAAAAACTTTTTAAATATTAATTTGAAAAAAATTAATCATGATGGATTGATAGATTTTAAAAAATTGACTCGTTGCACATTGCTGAAGCGCACTGGTAAAAAAAACAAAATAAAAAATTTAAGCTTTTTATTTTAAATTAATAATTTTTTTTATTATGCTTTTTACAATTACGTCTGTTATAAAATTATATGTACTGCTGTTTACTCATGTAGTTTGGTCAACCAAATCCTGCCTTTTACTATTTATCACCAAATTTTGTTAGGTTTAAAAAAAAAATTGAAAGATCTTGTAAAGATTCCTAAACAGACTTTATGAAAGCAAACAAAATAATCTAAACTACAAATACGCTTTTAAAAAATTAGAATATATACGAGTACTTTAAATTAATGCTTTCGTTTACTTTAGTAAAGACTTTTATTTAATAAATTATTACCAATAATGTCGAAGTTTTACTAAGAATTATCAAATATATCAAATAAATAATCAATTAGATTCTAGTTTAATAAAATCTAGTTTGATCTAATTTTTTCCATCATTTATAATGAAATACATTTTATTATGAAAACTTACTTTCTGCAGATTTATTTGAGTAATAATCTTTGTCCAACAATGCTTCGTGGTATTGAGAAAAAATTCAATGTTTTTGTGATTTAAACAAGCAAACTAATTTATTGTATATTTTTGGAATTCAAAATTTACATTAAAATATTTCAATTTAAGCACCATAAGTCAAAACAGGTATGTGAGTTGATATACTTACAAGAAGAATTGAAACAAACTAAGGAAATGACGTTTTCGGTTTCGTTTACTAAAACTTTTGAGATAACTAGTTCTCAGAAGCTTTGTATCTCAATCTGATTAAATAAGAATTGCCACAAGCTTTTTTAAATATCATCACAATGAAAAATCAGCCATGATAGATTTTTGCGTTTTGAGATGATTATTTATTCAAAATTAAAAGATTATTTATTTACTAATGTTTTAAGATGTTGCTAGGTCTAAATAACCACCATTAAAAGTAATTGTGAAAATAGTCTTATGTTTTTATGCATCTTCAACAACAGCTTATAATTTCAAAACACTAAAATAATACTGAAGCAAAAGCTGTCTACCTGCAGCGTTTCTTCTAAGCTGCTAAACCACCAAGATTGCATACGTACTTGCTGCTGTACCGCTTTATTAACCAATGCGCCAAAACTTACCCGTAAAGAACACACGTTTGAGATAATCAGTTCTTTCAAGCTTCGTAATGCAGTCTAATGAACTAAAAATTGCTACTAGTTTTTTTAGTAAATGTCATTACAATGACAAATTAGCCAAAATCAACTTTTGGGTTTTGAAATGATTATTTATTTAAAATTTATTGTTTGCTAAATTTAAAACATAAAGAATGTAAATTGATATGTTGCTTTAATTAAACAACCACTATCAAAAGTAATTATGAAAAATTCATAAGTTTTTCGCATCATCAACAACAGCTTATAATTTGAAAACATTAAAATAACACTGATACAAAGTTATCTTCTTTAGCCTTTTTTCTCAGCTTCTATACCAATGAGATTGCAGCTGTACCGCCTTGTTAACCGATGCGCCCAATCTCCACGGAAGAGAAAACGCTCCCTTTCGGTTGTAGGAATTTTCGTCGCAAAAAAATTTGCTGTAGGAAAACTGGCCGCACGGAATTTTCGCCGTACACGACCGGAACAAACTCCATTTAATGGAATATGACTAACTATATCAACTTGGTACAAACGGCAATTGGCGCCTCTTACAGAACAAACTCGACTGGCAAGTATAGATTATTCGGTGCCGGTATAGTATGTGATCTACCCAAGAAATATGATCTACCACTATGATCTACTACTATCAACATCTGTCTAATCTCTTTTGCAATTTCTATTCACAAAAAGTACCCTAACTCTAACCTAACCCCAACTCTAACCTAAACCTAGCGTTTTGCACCACCTCTATTACTTTTCACTGTATAAACCATTGTATGGGTAAAGTCTCCCAATGATCTACCCAAGAAATATGATCTACCACTATGATCTACTACTATCAACATCTGTCTAATCTCTTTTGCAATTTCTATTCACAAAAAGTACCCTAACTCTAACCTAACCCCAACTCTAACCTAAACCTAGCGTTTTGCACCACCTCTATTACTTTTCACTGTATAAACCATTGTATGGGTAAAGTCTCCCAATTTCTACCAATTTGCGGCAAAAATTACGTGCGGCCAATTTTCCTACGGCGAATTTTTTTGCGACCAATTTTCCTACGGAAAATTTTCTTGCGGCAAAAATTCCCGACACGCTCCCTTTCAAGATAATAGTTAAGAGAGGTTCGTCAAGATCTAACAACAAGCAATTTTTGTTAGACCTTGTTTGATCTTATTTGTGAAGAACAAAGAAAAGAAGAGTAAGGCAAAGAAGGCAGTTGCAATGGCAAAGGGACGTGTGTATGATGATTTATATGCTAGATTGGAAACAAAAGAAGGTGAAAAAGAGTTGTACAGATTGGCTAGGCAGAGAGACAGAGCAGGGAAAGATGTACAGCACGTGAGGATTATAAAGGATGAAAACGATAATGTTATGGTAAATTCAGAAGCAGTGTTAAAGAGATGGAAGGAGTACTTTGAGAAACTGATTAACGAGGAAAATAACAGAGAACCTAGGACAGAGGAAGCAGAAGTGGTTAATGAAGAGGTAAATTGTGTCAGTAGAGAAGAAGTAAAGAACGCACTAAGAAGGATAAAAAAAGGTAAAGCGGTTGGACCAGATGAGTTGCCAGTAGAAGTTTGGAAGTTCATGGGAGAGATGGGGATAAAGTTTTTGACCAGACTGTTCAACAGACTATTAAATGGGTGAACGGATGCCAGAAGAATGGAGAAGGAGTGTGCTTATCCCAATCTATAAAAACAAAGGGGACGCACAGTGCTGTGGAAACTACAGAGGAATAAAGATAATGAGCCACACAATGAAAGTATGGGAAAGAATTATTGAAACCAGGTTAAGGGATAGAGTGGAGATCAGCAAACAGCAATATGGATTTATGCCAGGAAAGGGAACCACCGATGCCATGTTTGCTTTAAGAATGTTAATGGAAAAATACAGGGAAGGTCAAAAAGAGCTACATTGTGTATTCGTGGACTTAGAGAAAGCTTACGACAGGGTTCCACGGGAAGAGCTGTGTTAATGCATGAGAAAATCCGGAATAGTGGAAAAGTATGTGCGACCAGTACAGGATATGTATGAGGGAAGCCAAACAGTGGTGAGGTGTGCAGTAGGAACTACAGAAAGTTTCAAGGTCAAGGTTGGACTGCACCAGGGATCAGCCTTAAGTCCATTTCTGTTTGCAGTGATAATGGACAGGCTAACGGATGAAGTAAGGAGAGAACCACCATGGACGATGCTGTTTGCTGATAATATTATGATTTGTGAAGAGACCAGGGAAGAAGTGGAGCGGAGATTAGAATCCTGGAAGTATGCGTTGGAAAGAAGAGGGATGAAAGTCAGTAGGTCAAAGACCAAATATCTGTTCATAAATGGAGGAAATGACGATGAAACAGTAAAGATGGAGGATACAAAAGTGCCAAGAGTAAAGGAATTTAAGTATTTGGGATCAACGGTGCAAGAAAGTGGTGGTTGTGAGAGGGAGGTAAAGAAGAGAGTACAGGCAGGATGGAATGGATGGAGAAGAGTATCGGGAGTAATCTGCGACAAGAAGTTACCAGCTAGAGTAAAAGGAAAAGTGTACAGTTCAGTGGTAAGACCAGCAATGGTGTATGGACTTGAGACAGTAGCAGTCACAAAGAAACAAGTGGAAGAGATGGAAGTCGCAGAGATAAAAATGCTGAGGTTTACTATGGGAGTGACGAGAAAAGACAAGATTAGAAACGAGACATCAGGAGTACTGTTAAGGTAGAACGGTTAGGAATGAAAATGAGGGAGGGCAGGCTGAGGTGGTATGGACATGTCATGAGGAGAGACCAAGAGTATGTAGGAAGAAAGATGATGGAAATGGAGTTACCAGGAAAGAGGAGAAGAGGGAGACCGAAGAGAAGATTTTTAGATGTGGTAAAAGAAGATATGAAGGAAGTTGGTGTGAAGGAGATGGACATTGAAGACAGAAGATGTGGAGAATGATGATACGCTGTGGCTACCCCTGACTAATGGGAAAGGCCGAAAGAAGAAGAAGAAGAAGAAGATCTTGCTACAACAAATAATGGGAAGTTTTGTAAGCTTTTTGATAATTTTACTGGACTAGCTTGGAGGTCAATATGAAGCTAAGGCAGCCTGATGAGCCCTAATAAGGGAGAAACAGGCCTGTCGGTGCTTGCTGGTTGCTATATCATGACCAACCACTGATGACAAAATAATACTGATATTGCATTAACTACACCGTAACAACAGAGAATTGTTTACATGTTTAGCGCCTTTATCAGGTAATTTTAGTGTATTATACCAATCAAAAAATGTTTAGATTTGTAAACATTGTGTACCAAGAGGTTATGTTACTTCTCTCATAAAAAGGATAAGACTCAGGCGGAAAAGAATAAGACAAAAACTGTTTCCAAAATTTATTGTATTTTACCTGCAGCAAAGTTCTGACACGTCAGTAAATATTTCACATACAATTTCCATAAACTAATTTTATGGATATTTTCAGTTATTTACTTTATGTATCTTATCAGTAAAAAAGTTTATCATATTTTACCTGGCAGCAAAAGTACAAGCACATTTGTAAATATTTTTAAGTACAATTTCTGTATATTTCTGTGCGGCACAAATTAGCCGATTTCGGGGCACAGAAACCCTTGGCGCGGTGTTAAACTTGTTCAAATACGTAGAAACAAATAAAGACATCATTACACTCAGTTATTCTTTTTGAGAAAAGAGTTGTGTGATTATAAGGCCATATAACAAATTTTTTATTTTTTATCTATTTAACAGTATTTTTCTGAAATTAAGCTCGCTTAGACATCCAAGATCTTGACTTACTCGAAAGCAAGTATCAAATCGTATTGAAGTAGAAATAATTATTTAACGAAAGCGGTATGAGTATAGAAGTAATCAATTGAGAAAGCTTATCTACCTTTTTAAATCGAAGTTTAAGATTCTAATTAAAATTATTATTTTTAGTAAGTTTAGTTAGCTTGTGGACAAACTTTATAACAAATTTATTGGCTCGTTATAGTACATAAGCCTGCAGTTCATTTTTCAAGCGTATGCAATCAAAAAATGCTCTTTTTAAAAACTTGCTTTTACATTCTTTTATTTAACGTGCCATAGTAAATAGAAAAAACTTGTTTTTTGAAAGCGACATGATGTTTGAAATAGTATAAAATAATTTCTTAGTTGTTTGGTGTCTTTTTTATTAATAATATGTCAAGCATATAGTGTTGAATAATTCTTTTTTTCTTGCTTTTATAGTTTATTGTAAAGTTAATTTGGTATAGGTTTGCTAACTGTTAATATTTTTACTTTTTCTACTGTAGTTTGTTGCTGTAATTTTTGCTTGAAAACCTTCTTTTAATTAAATTTTTAACGCTTTTTCATCGAATTATTTTAATCATTTACCCAAATTATTATAATTATTAAATTGAGAACAAAATGACAAGCTATTAAATTTTAAAGGAATTTCTTAAACAATTTTTTTTATAATCAATGGGGAAATTATAATTAAATATTGCTTAATTAGTGAAAAACACCTAAAATTGCGCAGCTAGTGGACAAAAGCCCCGCCGCCAAAGAGTTAAAAAATATTTACAGTTGCTTGCAGAAAACTAAATTTTCCGCTACAAAAACTAAAAACTAAATTTTCCGCTACACTTCCTGCTTGTTTTTTCAGCGTCCGCTTTCGCCTGTACCGAACTTTACTGCTCATGGACAGATTTTCTTTTTTGATTTGCCTATTAGGAACACAAAAAATTTTACTTTTCTTAGGGTTATATAACAATAGTAATGTATAAAAACTTTTTAACGACAGAAGAGATATTATTGTTCCGATTAGTTTATTTGAAGAAGAATTTGTATTTTTTATCTTTTTTTAACACCGAGCAATCATTTACCGTTTTTCATTGTCAAGTGAGAGGAGTATTATTCGTTTTAAAATTGACGTTTGAGCTTCTTCGAGTTTTGATCATTGTTATTGAAATTTACCGTGGTGAATTAAATTTTCCTGTAACTTTTGCAGTTTGTGCAGGCTTAGGTTAATACTATAAATACCAAGCGGTCACTTTTGACCTTTCTGGTATTTTGTACACTTTTACTATATGTTTGTTTTTTTATCACCTCTTTTTCTCTAAACCATTTATACCAACAATCAAGTTACTCTTTTATTACGTGAGAAAGAGATCAAACCTTAAAAAAAACAAGACAACTTTTTTGTTTCTTGCTGAAAACCTTTTTTAAAAAACACATACCGTGTTGGCAGTTCCATGAGAACTAAATGAGAATTAGGTTGAAAATAAAACAGACGATAGAACATTTGAAGAAATAGACAAGAGGGCTATCGTGCAACAATAGAATTTTCAGAAAAATAGACAATAGAACAAAAAAGCAATTACAATAATAGTGTGGATGCTGCAGCAGTAGCATATAAATCTATAACGCTATAGATATACGTGTAATTAAGTCACAGATTGTGGCAAACTCATCTCCGCAAACCGTTTCAGTGCATGCATTTGTCTTGATTTTTTAAAGTGTGATGCAAAGTTTGTGTTCTCAAGCTACATTTCGTTTTGTTCTTGTGAAGCATTGTTCTTACACTGCTTTTGCTCCTCCCAGAATAATTGTTGGCTGATCGTGAAATTTCTTGTTACGTAATCTAAAGTTGTTCTTGATAATCGTTTACCGTTCAGTAGCGAGTCAGTCGGTTCCTATAAGGATCGAGTTGAAATCAACCTTCTTTTCTGTAAAGCAATATTAGTTGTTTTCTCTGTTGATCAGTATTGCTCGCGGCTGTTTGCAATAAAATAAATTAATTTTCTATTCGTGTGTCGAACGAACTGACCCAAGTGAATTTTGCACCATTTAACACCCCGAGTGAATCTTGAAAAGGTTCGGCACATTACCACAATTGATATCCCGAGTCATTTTCAGGAATATTTGGCACATTACTGCAGATTTTTCCATAATTTAGGCACCACTATTGGTATCCCGAGTGAGGTTTTAGTAAACTTGACACTCTATACAACTGATTAATTTTCGGGTCATTTGCATTCCGATCAACCATAGAATTGTAACCTCCGAGCAATCCGCATCAAAAGAAACCAAAAACAATTCAAGTGAGTTCATTTGGCACACGAATAGAAAATGAATTTATTTTATTGCAAACAGCCTCGAACAATACTAATCAACAGAGAAAACAACTAATATTACTTAACAGAAAAAAGGTTGATTTCTACTCGATCCCCAGGAACCGACTGACTCGCTATTAAACGGTAAACGATTATCAAAAATGACTTCAGATTAAGTAACAAGCGATTTCCTGGTGACAAGAGAAAAAATCAGCTAAACAATATAGACGGCATTGACTTTGATTTCCCTATCAGTCAACAGTTATTCTGGGAGGAACAAAAGCAGTGTGAGAACAATGCTTCACAAGACCAAAACGAAATGCATCGTGAGAACAAACACTTTACATCACACTTTAAAAAATGAATACAAATGCATGCATTGAAACGGTTTGCGGAGATAAGTTTGCTACAATATCAATGCCGTGAAACAAAGTTGTGCCAGATTTATTGTGATACTGGAAGAGCTGAAATGTTTCTTTAGACTTCAGCTTGAAGGAAGATTTTTAGTTGCAAAAACACTCCAGTATACATTTATGAAAGAGTAAATTCGGCTTACTTCTTACCATTTGATGGTCAGACACTACAAAAGTTTATAAAACACCATTTGTGGTTCGATCATATGGGCAGCGGCAAAAAGAGAATTAGATAAATTTTTCTTAATTTCAAAGGTGTAATTGTCAAAAATGTTTGATCTTTAATTTTGTTCTTACCATTGATGAACAATTATTCCAACTCTAAATATCTTTACAATGGGTAAACTATATTTGGGAAAGGATCCTGTGCGCAATCCTGGTCATATTCTTTCTTTTGATTTGTTTCTGTGGCTTATGAACTCAAATTCGAAAAAGGCTTCAATGTAATACAAGGCAATTATTTTACAGTGTTAAGGTCATATAGCAATTAAAATCTGAAAAAAATACAATTTTGACCCCATAATAAAAGAAAAGAAGCTATTTTGAAGTCAGCAAAAAACTCATCTCTATGCTTTTCATTCAACACTCTTCGGGGGATATTGTCTTCAACTTTATAAGACAATCAATTGAATTTTTTCTTTATTTTAACGTCTATATTCAGACGAGTGTTGGACGAAATGATTAGATATGATTTTTTTTCTGGCTATATTTAAATTCTGTACCACAAACCACTTGTTTAAATACTTTGAAGTCAAAGCGCTGCATTCATCAAAGCATACCTATCACCATCTGATTGTACAATTACAGTTTACAAAGGGAAGACGACTAAGATTTTTTCTTTCTACGCTTCAACCACAGTTCTGTTCGTATTGTTTAAGAACACTGCAAAACGTTACCAGAAACACTAAAGTACAGCAACGGCAGCAAAGTAGGAGTTGATATTCTTAACCTAATGGAAAGGTACACACATCCAAAAGTGTAAGTCGGAAATGACCTGTGGTAGCTTTTTTCAAGATCTTTCATTATGCATACATCAACTCTTAAGTTTGCAAAGAGGTAACTACCTGCAAACTATTTCGTGGATAATTTCTTTCAGAACTTATTGATGATTTATGCCTAACAAAGCTAATCTTGAAAGTGTTCAGCTTTAAAATTTTCACCAGTCAAACGAAAACCAGTGCCGAAAAGATTTCAATGCTAGGTAAAAACATGCAAAAAAAATCTTCTTATCAATGCGTTGTGTGCATGAAAATGTTTTGTGGCAATGGATTGTAGAATATACTTGTAGCTTGGGAGATTAGAAAATACATAGTAGAACATAAATAAATACAATCAGAGGTGATATCTTTGTTTTTATGATACATGTTCTACAATCTCTAGCTGTGGCACACATACCGCTTCCACAGTTACAAACGTAAAACGCTGTAATAGCATGAATTAATAAACCACTCCGCAATCAAACTAATGATGAATGATGGTAACAAAAAAAACCTTCCTTATATATCGACATACAGACATATCTTAAAATAGTCCAACAAATTTTATAGTCAAAGTAGCCGATACACAAAGTTTGGATCAAGTTTTTAAATGAAACTCAAATACCTATAAAAAACACAATACCGAGTTGCACACATAAGCAAAAATGACTTTTACAAACAGCGGTCAAAAGTTACCGCTTGGTTTCTCGAAGTCGTAAAAATTTTTGATACTTCTACAGTTAATTTTTAAATATTGGAAACAAAGAGCCAGAACATATAACAATTTTCTTACTTCGATTTTTCTCCTGATTCAAGTAATTGTAGTTTTGGTTTTGGTCGCTAGCTTGCATCGGCGATCCATCTGACAAAATTGACTATAAGTCACTTTTTAAACAATTGCTTACCATAAATAATTAAAAGTTAAAAACTTTTTAAATATTAATTTGAAAAAAACTAACCTATTAATGACCGCTACCAGAAATACAAGTCAATTTCTTGTCGTTTTTTAATGTTTGGTTACCCTCGACCTACTAATTAAAAAAAAATTTTTTAATTTTTGCCACGCCCTTTTGGTTACCTGGCAACGCAATGTTCCTCTAGAGGAACAATGATCCAATACGGGAGCACAGCTGCAGCTAATCAATAAGTCTGGAGGTCGTTTGCGCGTATTCGTTTGCTAGCGGAAAACTAATATCTGGACATCAGTGCAATACACAATCCTGTCTAAGAAAATAAAACAGAGAAACAACCTTTTTAAGAGAAAAGTCACAGAACGCATTTAAACAAAAGTTGAGTACAAATGATTTGTTTTCTAGCATTTCGAGGAAGTAATCTATTGCAGAGTAGTTTCTTTGAGCAAGCCTTGAATTTGCAGTATAGCAAGTTATTTCTCTGCTGAAGATGGCCGGTAACCAGCTACGCAGACAATATCTCACCCTATTGGAAGCAGTTAACAATATTTTTGAGTGAACAAAAAGTGAAGAGGAAGATATTGTTATTTTACCACCAGTGCATGGTGATTCTTATGCTACTGATGTAGAGAAGGATGATGTACATGAGTGTCACAGAAATAATTTGCTTCCAAACGATGTTGCAGGAACGTTAGAGGTATACATGTATAAGCATAATAGCAATCAATGCGAAGCTGCTTCCGTCGTTCCAGCAGTTCAAGGTAAAGAAAACAAACGACCACCAAAGAAAAAGAGGAAAAACGCGGAAGCAGTGGCCAGGAAGAATAAAACAGTCTGAAGGAAATACCGGAAGCAACTGCTGTGCACTTAGCTGACAGCCACCCTCACCTTGCCTTGCTTGAGCCAGTCGCACTTTTTCAATTGTTATTCAATGATGAAATCCGCAATCTAATTGCTTATGAAACGGAGAGGTATGCTTTTCAACATGACGAGGCCATTCATGTGACAAAGCAGGAGATCGAAGCGTTTATCGGAATTCTTCTGTTGACAGAATATAACAGCGGACCACGTCGACGCTTGTACTGGAGCAAAGATGATGATATCAGCTGCCCACTGATATTAAGGTCCATGTCAAGAAAAAAATTTGAAGACGTGAAGAAGTACATCCATTTTGCTGATAATAATAATTTCCCTGCCAGAGATAAGCTTGCAAAAATTCGACTTCTACAAAATAGAGTCAATGCTTCACTTTAGCAATTTGGCGTGTTTGCAAAGTATTTGACCATTGATGAAAAAATGGTACCATACTTCGCCAGGCACTCCGCAAAGATGTTTATTCGTAGAAAGCCAATCAGATTTGGCTACAAAAAATGGGTTTCAACGTCGAGTGATGACTACCCTTACAGGTTTGAAACATATACTGGAGCGTGTGATACAAAGGATAGTAGCAAGCCCCTTAAACCCCAAGTTGTGTCTGCTCTTCTTTCTATTGTAGGAAACCCTACTTGTCATCGTGTTTACTTTGACAATTTTTTTACTTCTTATTACTTACTGAGAGTCTTGCATGAAAAAACTTCAGGGCTTTCGGAACTATACGTGAAAACTGCACAATGAAGTGTCCTCTACAACCATCAAAAGCTGTTGAAAAAGAAGAGCGTGGCTTTTTTGACTACCGCTCAGACGAATACATTTGCATAGTGCAATGAAAGGTCAATAAGGTTGTTTACATTGGTTCAAACTTCAATAATACTGAGCCTACCAAAATGCTTAAACGCTACAGCCAGCGCGACAAGAAAAAGATTGATTGTGTTAACCGTTCTGCTTCTACCAGTACAAACAAGGCATGGGAGGTGTTGATCTGCTTAACAGGTGTAAGTCAATACAGAGCAATAATTCAAGCAAAGAAATGGTATTGGCCGCTGTTTGTTAACTGTATAGAAATGCTGACCATGGGTGTATGGAGGCTCCATGTTACTGTGCAAACTTCGCCGCATTTAGATTTTCTTGACTTTATCCGGTCAGTTGTAGCTGGCTTACTCAAAAATATGAGTTCTTCATCGTCAGGGCCTAGTGAAAGGAGGATTATAAACAAAATTGTTAGTTAACACCATTCTGCGAACACGGAAAGTCAAGGACGCTGCGTAAGCTGCAAAAAGAACACTGTAAAAAAATGTCAAGAACGTGGTGTTCGCTTTTATTTATTTATTTATTTTTTATTTTTATTTTTATCTCTATATTTATCCTCCTGACTCGCAGGAAAGCGACGGAGGCGCTATACATAGGGTAAGCAGTTACCCCGACCTGCTTCCGGAGATGCCAAGATATTACTATCCGCTAGTAATTTAGTAGAGATATCACTGCAATTTAGAACTGCTTGTCAAGACCACCAAGCAGGGAAAGTGCCGTAAAGTGTCTTTCCCAAGGACACAACAGAATGGCGCACGTGGGTTTTGAACCTAGACCGTGCTGATCATCAGTCCAGTACTTTAACCACTCGACCACGCTGCCGACTAAACCGCCTTGCATCCTATGTGCTTCCTTGATTACCACAACTGATAAAATCGTTTCGTGTTCTGTTATTTTGTTGTCGCTAATATCATGTAATATTTTTGCAATAGAATATGCTTCAGCGAAGACAGATTAGTGAATTTTTTATCAAAATATTAGTTGGTGATAGCAATTTGGACTATTGTTCCTCTAGACCAGCGTTTCCCAACGGGGGCATTACCGCTCCCTGGGGGGGCATTTGAACAATTTCAGGGAGTGATAAACTTTTTTAGATTGACAGGAGAGCGCTTAGCTCTAGTGCTCAAATGTCGGGTTGACATACCGATGTATGTCAAGTTCGCCTCACACGGACATGTAAATTCATAAATGACATTTGAGCAAAGACCCAAAGGAGTTGTGGACTTCAACTAAAAGTAGTTTCCAATTTTAAATGTTTTATAGACAGGAAAAACTTTCACGTTAAATTTCGATTTGAAAATTTTTGATAAGCGATTTAAAAAACGTCTCGAGTCAATACCAAAGTACGAAATTGTACGATAATAAGTACGGCAATCAGTAGAACGATCAACGGTTACGTTGGACACAAATTTGTTTAAAACTTTATTAAAAAACCAGCAAGGATAACCATTTAAACAAAGCATTTTTCTTAGGTTGTTGATTTCTCGATTGAATAACATTTTTGAGGAACATATTAATTTCGCACGGTGAAGCAAACACAAAATTAAACCAGATTTCCATTTTTCTGGGCAAAAGGCGTTAAAATTAAGTAAAAGTTCAGTGTTGGTTGGTTTTCTCCATATATACGTGTCCAAACTATTGCAATTTATTTCTATTTTAACATCTAGAAAACAAATAAAGTCTGAAGAATGCTCAAGAGTAAATTTTATGTTTTTGTGTTGAGTATTAAGAACATTTAGAAAGAACAAACAATCATTGTTATTTTCAAAAACAGCAAAAACATCATCAACATAACATAAATACAATTTCGGAGAATGTTGGTTTTTATTTTTAAGAATAAGGTTTTTCAAATTGGCGAGAAAGAAATTTGCAATTGTCGGAAATTTGCAATTTACATTATTTTCAAAAAGGGGCGGTGACAATTCATTTTAAATCGATTTCTAGACTTAGAGGGCGTTAGGACAAAAGAGGTTGAGAAACGCTGCTATAGACGAACGAAAAAAAGTAAACTGAAAAATTATTACTTAAAAAACAAAACCACGCAAAAGCTAATAAACCATTGCGTTTTTAAGGCCTTGTACCGATACAAAATGTATATGAAACCTTTTCATACTTTTTTGCTGAGTCAGCATTTCTACCTGTAGCAAATTTATTAAAATTTGCTAAAAAGTTTTTGAAATTTTGTTACTTCCACAAATTTTATTTTTTTAATTTTGTAGAGGTTAATTCGGTAACTTAGTACGTTATTTAATCGTCTAACCTTTCGGCGCCTGTAAGGAAGGCCTCTATAACGCAATCTCGGTGTCTATTAAAAGATAAAATTCTTAAATCTTCTTGCTGGATCTCACCTTCGAACCAGCGACAGCAAAAATATAGTCTAGCTAAATCACAGCTCAGACTACCACAATATCTTCTTTATTAATAAATTCTGCCCCAATTCACTTAGGAGCCCACAATAGTATAAATCAAAGCAGCAGGTTAAAGCTCAATAGCTTAATTCTTCACAATCACGTAGACCAGTGCTACTCAAACGCCGGTACGCGAGCACTTGGCTGCCGGTACGCGGTCAATTAAGAGAAATTGTAAATTGAGTAATTTGTTTTATGTTGATCAGAACGTCTATATAATAATTTTTAGGCAACGATAATGTTCAATCTGCTTTCCCAGCTATAGACTGTTTGGTGGGCCGCTACTACAACGACTTACCAGTTACGTCACAAAGAAATATTATTTCGTAATTGTTATCCATTATTTCAACAAAGTATCGCAATGTTCGATGCGAGATGATCATGCTTTTTGTGTGTTTGTGCTGTGTCCACGTGCTTGACTATACCTGCAGCGTCCAGTAGCGAGTAGAGAAGTGAGAGGCTCAATCGATCGGCCACACTCTGACTTCAAAATATCAGATAATTGTAGTAAGTTGAGCATGTTTTTACATAGATTTGTTGAAGCTATAAACCTTGCTCTTTTTTAGAAAGTGAGTTAGCTGTTGGCCCATATTAGCCTATAAAAAGTGTAGTTTCAGCTTAGTTTTACAAATGGCAAAGCGTGGTCCTATGGACATATATATGAAACAGAGACAATCAGTTTCAGACCTAGGTGATTGTGATTTAAACGAAAGTGATGCTGGAAGCACTGAGGTGTTGACTGCAAAAAGAAGTCGTTCAACATTTGTTCGAAAATATGATCCATCGTATTTAAAATTTGGCTTCATTGCCGCAGATGAGGCAGGTGTACAAAAACCGCAATGTGTTGTTTGTGGAGTTGTACTTAGCAATGACTCAATGAAACCTTCAAATCTAAAGAGACACTTACATTCAAAACATAAAGATTATAGTTCTAAGCCGAAAGAGTTTTTTGAAAGGAAACGAAGTGAATTAAAAAGTGCACAAAAACAGATTTACAGCCTGGCTCATGTAAATACTAAAGCTTTACCTGCATCTTATAAAGTGGCGCTAAGAATTGCAAAAGCTCAAAAACCGTACAGTATTGGTGAGACATTAGTGAAAGGCTGTATTCAAGACTTTGTTTAGAAGTACTTGGTGAGGCAGCAGCTGCAAAGGCTGCAAAAGTTCTTCTTTCAAACGACACTATTGTTCGACGAACTGCTGATTTGGCTGATAATATGGAAATTCAACTAGTTGATCAAACTAAACTGGCCAAGTACTATTCTTTACAGCTAGATGAAAGCACAGACATTGGAAACATGGCAATTTTGATGGTGTATATACATTATGAATATGAAGGCAAATTAAAAGAAGAGTTTTTTTCTCTGCTGCTCTTCCACGTAGAACAATTGGTGCAGAAATATCAAAGACTATTATTGATTACATTGAAAACAAAGGATTAGATATGAAAAATTGCGTTGGAGTATGTTCCGATGGTGCTGCTGCAATGATAGGAGAAAAATCAGGAGTAATTACACGAATTAAGCAGTTGGTTCCAGAATGTGCTTCAACGCATTGCTTTATTCATAGGGAAAGTCTTGCAACCAAGAAATTGTCAACGAAGTTAAATGATGTGCTTTGCGAGGTCGTAAAAATTGTTAATTATATCAAAGGAAGTGCATTTAATTCAAGACTATTTGCCCTTTTATGCGACGATATGCAAGCAGATCACAGGCAACTATTATTTCATTCCAGTGTGCGTTGGCTGTCGAGGGGAAAAGTTTTATCACGCGTATATGAGCTCCGGAACGAACTGGCAGTATTTTTGCATGACAGAAAGCCAGATTGGGCAAAGCTACTTCGTAATTCACAATGGCTTGCTTTGCTAGCTTACCTAACTGACATTTTTGTTATTATTAATGGCCTTAACACTTTAATGCAAGGAAGAAATGCTTCACTTTTTGCAACAGCAGATAAAATTGACGGCATGCAACGAAAGCTGAAAGCATGGAAGATTCGAGTCTCAAACAATTGTTACGACATGTTTCCTCAGTTAGCTACTGTTATTGACGATGCAGGAGACAATTTGGACGTCAAATGTGTTCAAGATACTGCCACAGAACATTTGTCAAATTTGGTGGAACGTATTCAACATTATTTTCCGGAACAAAAAGATCCACGAAGAGGAAATGAATGGATTCAAAACCCATTTGCCCCAACTGTAAACGTAGAAGAGTTAAATATAAGTGTCGATTTAGAAGATAAATTATTGGAGCTATCTGCTGATGAAGGTTTGCGAAACTCTTTTGAATCAAACTCTCTTGCAAGCTTCTGGATCAAAATGAAAGCAGAATATCCGAGACTGAGTGGCATGGCTATTAAAACACTGCTTCCATTTCCTTCTACATATCTATGTGAAGCCGGCTTTTCTACCATAAGCTATTTAAAGGGAAAACACAGAAATGCGTTGAATATCCATGCTCCTCTTCGAGTAGCATTGTCTTTCATTGAACCGCAATTGGATAAGCTGGTTGCAAATAAGCAGGCGCACATCAGAATTCGAAAGACAATTAATAAAAGTGTTTGTGCTTGCTTTTATTGTGTATTTGTTACAAAAGTAATAATGACTTTGCTCTTGTCCTTTTTTTCGCAAATTGACCGGTACGTCAAGTGAGGGAAGGTGCTCAGCCGGTACGCGGCATAAAAAAGTTTGAGTAGCACTGACGTAGACAACCAAAGACTTGCGTTCAAAAACTATGACTTCACACAGTTAACAAATTTCCAAAATTAAGTTACCACAACGAATTATCGAATCATCGAATCATAATACTGCTTTCCAGCGAACCTTATTTATTCCAGTCGGTAAGGTTTCTCCATCGTTCTGAAATTTACTCATT
The DNA here is from genome assembly GCA_963680785.1 of Diplosoma virens. Classification (NCBI taxonomy): domain Eukaryota; kingdom Metazoa; phylum Chordata; class Ascidiacea; order Aplousobranchia; family Didemnidae; genus Diplosoma; species Diplosoma virens. The sequence goes on along the minus strand of OY796893.1, from coordinate 33,753,486 downwards.
CATACAATCACTATTACGTCATAGTCAAAACAGGTCAAGCGGATAGTTCCGGAATGTACTTCAAGACTCAAGAAACTAAGCAGTGTTGCCATTTTTTTTATAACTAAATGTAAAATATTTAAATTGCTTATAAAACCGTTATTTCTTAGGTTATTTGAGCCGGACCAAAGCGAATTCAAAGAGATTTTTTGTGAGATTGTGAATCTACATAATGTAGGCGATTTTTAGGAACGGAACACTACCCAAGTCCAGGTCATTTCAATTTGGAAAAAATGACTGTCTTTCAATAAGCGCTTGAAACGGAAGTTAACGCGATAAAAGAAAAACTTTTTTTGAATGATGTTTGCAGGTCACTAAACTAGGATTATTTCTAAACATTACATCGATACAAAACAACCGACAAGTTTTTTAGTCCTTCGAATAAGACGTTCCTGTAGAGGAACAACGGTCCAAAATGGGCTAATCATGATAGATTGACAGATATTAAAAAAATTGACTCGTTACACATTGCTAAAACGCACTGGTAAAAAAAGAAAATAAAAATATAACTTTTTATTTTAAATTAATAATTTTTTAATTATGCTTTCTACAACTACTTTTGTTATAAAATTAGATGTACTACAGTTTACTCTTGCAGTTTAGTCAACCACATCTTGTCTTTTACTATTTCGCTCTAAATTTTGTTAGGTTTAAAAAAAATTGGAAGATCTTGTAAAGATTTCTAAACAGACTTTATGAAAGCGCACAAAATGATCTACACTACAAATAGGCTTTTAAAAAATTACACTATAGATTTTAAACTAATGTTTTCTTTTACTTTCGTAAAGACTTTTATTTAATAAATTATTACCAATAATTTTGAAGTTTTACTAAAAATTATCAAATATATTAAATAAATTATCAATTAGATTCTAGTTTCATAAAATCTAGTTTGATCTGATTTTTTCCATCATTTATATACTTCATAATGAAAACTTACTTTCAGCAGATTTGTTTGTGTAATAATACATCTTTGTCCAACAATGCTTCGTAGTATTGAGAAAAAATTCAGTGTTTTTGTGATTTAAACATGCAAACTAATTTATTGTTTATTTTTAGAATTCAAAATTTACATTAAAATATTTCAGTTTAAGCACCAAAATCAAAATAGGTGTGCGAGTTGATGTACTTACCAGAAGAATTGAAACAAACTAAGGAAATGACGTTTTCGGTTTCGTTTACTAAAACTTTTTAGATAACTAGTTCTTAGAAGGTTCGTATCTCAATCTGATTAACAAATAATCGCCACAAGCTTTTTTAAATATCATCACAATGAAAAATCAGCCATGATAGATTTTTGCTTTTTGAAATGATTATTTATTTAAATTTAAAAGATTAATTATTTATTGTTGTGTTAAGATGTTGCTCCGTTTAAATAACCACCATTAAAAGTAATTGTGAAAATAGTTTTATGTTTTTATGCATCTTCAACAACAGCTTACAATTTCAAAACACTAAAACAATACTGTTGCAAAAGCTGTCTTCTTGCAGCGTTTCTTCTCAGCTGCTAAACCACCAAGATTGCATACGTACTTGCTGCTGTACCGCTTTATTAACCAATGCGCCAAAACTTCCCAGTAAAGAACACACTCCCTTCCCGAATACTTGTTGAGAGCGGTCGGTCAAGATCTAAAAACAAGCAATTATTTTCGTTAGACCTTGTTTAATCCTATTTGTTTTTTTTTAGATCTTTTTAGAACAAACAATATGAAGTTTTATTCGCTTGTTGATAATTTTACTTGACTAGCTTGAAGGTCAACATGAAGCTGAGGCAGCCTGAGGAACCATAATGAGGAAGAAACAGGTCTGTCGGTTAATAATGCAAAATTTACTTTCTGCTGGTTTTTTTAAGTAATAATTCATCATCGATCAACAGTGCTTCGTGTTAGTGAGAAAAAATCAATGCCATTGTGATTTAGACATAAAAATAAATTTATTGAATAATCTCAGACTTCAAAATTTACATTAAAATATTATTGTAGTTTAAGCATCTTAAATTGAAACAGATGTGTGATTCGATACACTTACAAGAAGAAATCAAACAACTAAGGAAATGACGTTTAAAGTTTTGAGATAATCAGTTCTTTCAAGCTTCGTAACGCAATATGATGAACTAACAATTGCTAAAAGTTTTTTTTTAATGTCATTACAATGACAAATTAGCCATAATCAATTTTTGCGTTTTAAAATGATTATCTATTTAAAATTTATTATTTTTTAAATTCAAAATATAAAGAGTGTAAATTGATATGTTGCTGCAATTGAACAACCACCATTAAAAGTAATTATGAAATAATTTATATGTTTTTTGTATCATCAACAACAGCTAATAATTTGAAAACACTAAAATAATACTGATGCAAAGTTATCTTTTTCAGCCTTTCTTCTTAGGTTCTATACCAATGAGATTACAGCTGTACCGCTTTGCTAACCAATGTGCCAAATCTCCACTGAAAAAAAAGATGCTCACTTGCAAGATAATAGTTAAGAGAGGTGCGTCAAGATCTAACAACAAGCAATTTTTGTTAGACCTTGTTTGATTCTGTTTGTTTAGACCTTGTTAGAATAAACGATGGGAAGTTTTGCAAGCTTGTTGATAATTTTACTTGACCAGCTTGGAGGTCAATATGAACCTGAGGCAGGCTGATGAGCCTTAATGAGGAAGAAACAGATCTGTCGGTGCTTGCTGGTTGCTATATTATGACCAACCACTTATGACAAAATAATACTGATATTGCATTAACTACATCGTAACAACAGAGAATTGTTTACATGTTTCGCGCCTTTATCAGGTAATTTTAGTGTATTATACCAATCAAAAAATGTTTAGATTTGTAAACATTGTGTACCAAGAAGTTATGTTACTTCTCTCATAAAAAGAATAAGACTCAGGCGGAAAAGAATAAGACAAAACTGTTTTAAAAATTTATTGTATTTTGCCTGGCAGCAAAAGTTTTGACGCGTCAGTAAATATTTCACATACAATTTCCATAAACTAATTTTATGGATATTTGCAGTCATTTACTTTATGTATCTTATCAGTAAAAAAGTTTATCGTATTTTACCTGGCAGCAAAAGTACAAGCACATTTGTAAATATTTTAAAGTACAATTTCCGTAATCTAATTTTACGGATATTTCCAGTAATTTACTTAATGTATCTTAATAGTAAAACAATATATTGTATTTAATCTGGCAGAAGAAGTTCGGACACAGACGTAAATACTATTACATAAAATTTCCGTAAATTTTAGGGATATTTTCAGTAACCTATTTTACGTGTTTCATTAAAAAATTTTTTTTTGCATTTTATTTTATAGCCAAAGTTTAGACACAGAAAAACGCGCTGCATTTTGACCACCAGTACTTAGTTTTTTTTCTTTTCCTGTGCATTGCTGACATTTATTATGTATCATTGTTTTCTTCTTTGTCCCAAAAAATTTTTATTATCAAACACTTTATCCAACTATCTTCAATTTTTAATGTAACTAAAAGATTTATAAGTTTTTCAGCATCTTTTATCAAAGGATACATGATAAGTTAAATTTTAAAATGGAAAAAGCTACCAAGAGTTCAATAATTATCTTAGAATTAAGATAAAAACTTAAATTATATGATTTATTGCATAAGGCATCTACTTTAATTTTTTGAGTAGTAGCGATTAGTTATTGAGGTGTTAATTTATTCTAATAGTTAGTCAGTACTAAGTTGTTGCAAGATTATTTGCAGTTGTTGGTACTGTGAATCTTTTGAAGTTTGGTCAAGTTTGATAGTCAAGTTTTCGGGAATAGATAAAGTTGTATTAATTTTTTTGAATATATGATTGGGGTCCAGAGATCCACGGCAAGCCAATGAGAATGTCGCTCCCATTTGGCAAAGCTCAGCTGGCTGGATGCCTGAGAGTATAGATAGGTGGTCCGTTGGAGTGAGACGCAGGCATCCAGTAACTATGCGCAAGGCGTCATTCAAGATACTGTCGATGAGACGAGTGTGAGCACTGCGACACCAGACTGGCACACAGTACTCAGCTGTTGAGTAGACTAGAGATAAGGTGGCTATGCATAGTGTTTTAGCACCAGCAACCCATCCCGAGCCCACGAGTTGCCTCAGCAGTGTGACGCGCGAAGATAGTTTTTTGCGTAATGCCACTAAATGGTGACGAAACGTGAGCGATCTGTCCAGTTTTACCCCAAGATAAGTAGGGGTTGGACAGAACGGTACATGTCTACTGTTGTTATAGACCTTTAGCTCACGTTTGGCCTCTCGGTTATTTAAGTGAAAGGCTGCCGTCACCGTCTTAGTGTGACTAAGCTTCAACCTCCAAGTCTGGAGGTACGCTGAAAGTGTACACATGTCTTGGCTTAATGTCCCCTCCAAGTCCTTCCAGTTTCCAGAAGAGTGCAACAATGCTAAATCATCAGCATAAGCAAACTTTCTGGAAATCATGGAAGGAACATCGTACGTATAGATGTTAAATAGGAGGGGAGCCAAGACCGATCCCTGAGGAACGCCGTTTTTAAAACGGCGTAGCCTGCTTTGCTTGCTGTCACCGGTGGTAAGGGTGAAACTTTGATTTCGGACAAGCTCCATGATCATTCTGACCATGTGCTTATCCGAAAGTAGTCTCAGTAGCTTGCAGGTAAGGCCACAATTCCAGACAGTGTCATAAGCAGCTGTCAGATCGATAACTACGGCACCGGCCTTTTTTTAGCCTCAAAAGAATCCTTGATGTTCTGGGTTAGCAGAACAACTTAATCTACGGTTGATTTCCCGCGTCGGAACCCAGCCTGCTCTTTAGGGAACAGTGGATCGACTAATGGTTCAACCCAGGCGTAGATAAGACTCTCGAGGATCTTGTAGGGGACACAGAGCAGAGATATCGGTCGATAACTCTTTGGGTCCCCCACGGGCTTTCCTGGTTTGGGGATCGCGACCACAAGCGCTCTTTTCTAGATCTTGGGAATTTTGAGTCGGCGCAAACAGGAAGAAAGGAAGTCACGTAATCAGGACTTCAAAGCAGCTCCGGCATGGAGTATAAGCTCTGAGCAGATGGAATCAGATCCCGGAGCTTTACCTGGTTTTAAATGTTGAAGGGCAGCAGCAAATTCTCTCTGTGAAAAATTGTCAGAGATATTTACTGCGTCTGGTGTTGTAGCCCTCCAAAGGTCAGACACTTCTTGAAAGACAAGTCGAGATGACTTGTGGTCAACAGCCTCGTATTTCCCATTTCTAACCAGCTGAGATGCAATAGCATCGGCTGAAACGGTACAGTGACGAGGAGAGTGTCGTGACCTACCAGTAAAGTTGTTCAAAATACTCCACGCTTTTCGACTAGAGTGTGAGAAGTCAATGCTCCGAACTGCCTCGGACCATCGATCCCTCCGCTTTCTGTCAAGCTTGGCAAGCAGAGCTGTAGCAGCCAAACTTGAGTCGTCTTCCTGAGGAGACTGCAGAAAGGTTTTATAGAGGGATTCACACTCTGCATCCCAACACGGAATGTAGTTATTTCGATACCCGCGTGGGATAGTCTTTTTGGCTGCTTTTTTAATGGTGTTACAGAAGTCCTGGTAAGCCGCATCCACATCAAGTCAATCAGGCGGCAACAAAGTCTTTGCGAATTTATTCGTCAAAGCAATGTAATGACTCCACTTGGCCTTGCGGAAGTTCCATCGCTTAACAGGCATGCTTGGCACTGCCATAGCAAACCTTGGTGGTGTAATAAGCGAAGGTCGATGCTGTAACCTGGGGAACTTTTCAAGGACACGTCTATCCGGTAAGCGACTGTTTGGACCTACGCTAGCGAAAGCTAGATCTGGATTGGTGCCAGTGTTCCAGCGGCCGAAATAAAAACTAGCAGCGTCCTTGGCATTATATACTGTAGGAGGGCAAGACAATTAATACTTGCCCAGCCAGCCAAGCACTCACCGTCCGGACTGTTGTCATCGTAACCCCAGTCAGCATGACGACAGTTAAAATCGCCAGCGTACAGACAGGGTTGAGGAAACACTGGGAGATCCAGGGTTCACAATCGCATTGGCGGTGGTTTGTAGACGTTGACTATTTTATAACCATCAACGTCCACACACAGCCACTCGATCTCCGATGTCGGTGGAGATTGGTCCAAAAGCGTGTATCTCGGCCGCTCGTGGACAAACGTGACAAGGCCATGCTTCCTGCTTAAAGAAGACCCAGCTAGTTGGTAGTTTGGAAGTACTAACTTCTCTGCATGAGTGCAGTGGCTCTCCTGCAGTAGGATGACGAATGCCTCAGACTGCATAGCGAGGTGATGAAGAACGTTCATCTTGCATGCAGTGAGGCCTTTGACGTTCAGCTGAAGATTAGTGGGTCTTCGGAACTTGTTGGCAATGTGCCCTAAAAAGGGCAGATTTATCCTGACATTGCCCCGTCATGAAAAGGACGTTTGCCAATTAGCAGACCTACACTGAACATCGGAATGGGTGGATACTCTTTCGTTTTTGTAGGTTCGGTTTCGGTCTGTCATTTAAACAGCAATGAACAGACTTACTCACGGGCCAGGCTGCAAGAAAGCACCTACCATCTGAGCCAAATATTTATAGCTTATCAGCAGAGATGAGCATTTTTCCTTAAATTAGCAAAGCGCGGCGCAATAAAGCGCAAAGAGCCTTTTAAATTAGTAAAGCGCGGCGCAACTAGCGCAAAGATTTTTTAAAAGTTTGCCAAAATTTTGCTATAAGCATGCGCATGGCAATCTAAAAATTTTTACTTGTAGTAGTTTGTAAAGTTACCATTACAATATGGCTTGGCATTTCTAAACATAAATACGTTTCTGATATGCCTTCAATCGCACAACATTTTTATGGCATTTACACATAAAAAATAGACGGAAAAGCCGATGAAGCAATCTGTTTGTTGTTAGTATTACCTTGCTTTCAATGTCAAATGCTCTTTAGACTTGCTGCGTTGTATCGGCTAGCACATCAAACGTATGTGCCCCGGAAAACTCCTTATAACAAAAACAGCGTGGCGGCATTCAAAAGAGTTCTCGTCAATTCAGTGTACGTCATTCCCAGGAAAGATCGGTGATGCGCTGACCACAATCGGCTAAACACAATTAGTAGGCCTACGTGCTTACAACAATTGAAAAAATAGTTGGGTGCGCATCAAAAAGTTATTCACAATAATAATGCTTATTTATGGTGCGAAAAAACACTTTTTATCACTTATTGCAAATATTCTATTGAAAGATTTGCTTTGTTACTTTTTTACTAGATGTAAAATACTATAAATATTGACCTATAGTACAAGTAGGCTACTACATTTAAGCAGCTACTGTAATTACTTTTTGGTATTATACCAGTTGTAGTTACATATTTTACTTCACTGAAGGGCAAAATAAGTCCGACTGATAATTCATCAAAAGATTTTTTGACATCGCGCAAATATGTTCGACGTGATGGAAGGTTAAATTTTGCATTAAGGCACTTTAAAAATTCAGCATAATACTAGGACTCCACCAGCTTCGCAGGGATCATTTCACAGACCATGAACCTTAAATAATATATTAATTGGTTTAAACGGCATTGATCAAAACAATAATAATGTCATACCATTATTGCAGGCGGTAGCTACGCTGGGGACTCTGTAACTTTACCATTTTTCCTAGTATAGCTTAAAAGTTACTATTTGCATCATTACTAACATCAATTTACCGTTGAAACAAGGTAGCAGCTTTTGCTTTATCAAACGGTTCAAAATGAGTTAGTATACTGCTTTGCCGAGAATTTTACATTAAGCTTCTCGTTTCTCAATTGCCCCAGAGCAACCACGATTAAATCTTCCACGAATTGCGGCTTTGAGAGCTTCTACGTCATCTTGATGAGCCTAAAAAATGTTACAGTGTTCTAACTGTCAGTTGTTACAAAATAAAAATACTATGGTTTGCAAAGAATTATCTTGCTGCTAACTAACTTTGATTTTGGCAAATATCAGAGTATACTGCTTTGCCCGTGATAACTAAGGCCAACATTATAAAACACGCAATATTTATACTTCGCAAGTAATACTTCAGTGCACGTTCCTAATCAACAACAGTTTGGATGGCACCTGTTTCAAACAAAATTGACATTGCTTTAGCGATAAATATATTGAAAATATGTAGTACACTTACACATTTGTCATGGTTTTTCAATTTAAAAGTGCTTTTGTTGAAAACCGAAGGTTCGTTGAGCAACGTGTGCATTTGATTATGCCTTTGCACAAAGATCGACCATCACTTGTTTTTACCATTATTTTTTCAATTACAGGATCAAAAAAGCTTTTAAGGTGTGGCCAAGGGCTGCATCCTTTTACATTTTGATCGCTTGATGGCATAGAAGCGGAATTTGATGAGCTTGCTAAAATAAAAAACAAAACTTTTACATGTGTGTTTGCAAATAACGCTTCAGGATTGCTAAAATAGCATAATGCGTATGCTACAACATTGATTCTATAGTAAGCTAGATATAAAAGTTAACATTGATTTCATTCCATGTACTTTTTTAGATGGAATGAAATCAATGCTAACTTTTATAGCCAGCTTAACAATTTATTTAATATAGCTTAACAATATAGCTTTATTTAATAAAAATTACTAGCTTAACAAAATCACAATTTTTAAAAATAATTTGCAGCAAATGAGCCGTACATTGAGTAAAGCCTGTAGGCCTGTTTCCACTAAGAGCGTTGGCTGGATTATTCTTTTTTGTTTATAAATTTTTTATTTCTCTCAACGCTTAAGCGTAAAATAAGCAATAAATAAACAAATATTAATTACTTTATTTCTTTCTTTTTATCTCTATATTTATTATCCTGACTTGCAGGAGAGCGACGGAGGCGCTAATACTTAATGTAAGCAATTATCCCGACCTGCTTCCGGGATGCCAAGATATTGCTGTCGACTTAAAATTTAATTGAGATATGAAAAAAATTTAGAACTGCTTGCCAAGATTCTTATATCCCTTAAAGCGGTTGAATTGGGGAAGCGTAGTTGGGGAATTGAGTTGGGGAGCCACAGTAGTGTACCTTGTTGATCAATTCTCGTAGAAATCAGCATTTGAATGGTTGCATGTGGACATTGATGATTGCAAGATTGTCAGTATCTACAAACTACCATCCTCGTAACTTACTTCAATAGCCATTCCAGTGTTCTCATACCTTGTCTTTATGCAGTTGATTTTATCTTCCAGTACATACTGCACAGCCTGACTAGGCTATAATTACACCAGCCAAAATGGAGAATGCCTGGCTGATTGGGCAGCCAAGAAAAATCTTTTCCTTTTGTATAACCGTAAAAATGGCCCTAGCTTTTTCTCTGGTCGCTGAAACACTGAAAACAATCTCGAGATGACTTTTGCGAGTACAGATTTAAACAGCTCCGAATTGAACAGACAGGTCCCAACATCAATCATCGCTAATTACGGTCTCGAAAAATCTGGCCCAATCCCAAGTGAGCTGTATATGCGCTGGAACTTCTGCAAAACCAATTAGGAATTATATGGCCTCATCACAAATCAGCTACCTCAGGAATTACCATTTCCTAAATTTAGATCTATTGATGAGGCATACCAGGACTTCTGAAAACCATCTTTGCTGCAGCAAAATTGTCAATTTTACGCAGTCGCAGAAATAACTTTTGAACGTATTAAAATGCGGAGTGCGAACATCTCTACCAGATTTTTTTACGGGCTCCTCAGGGTAAAACAACTAGTTCATTTGCTTACGCCTTACTGTCTCGTCTTGATAAAAAAACAAAAAGATTGCTGGTCCGAGGCTGTCAACAAAATCGACTTCACGCACTCCAGTAGTCTTGCATAGAATATAATTAACAACTTAACTGGGAGAACCAGACACACACGCCACTTCTGCCCTATTACCGCCAACTCGATTACATCGAAGTTGGTGAAAAGTGGAGTATATAAAACAACGCGGAGTGATCGTAAGTCAGCCAGAATTGTTGTTGGAGAGGTGTCTCAAATCTAAAAGATTCAAACACCATCTAACAAATGTATCTCTGGAGATTTTTCTCCGGAAAAATTTGCCCATGCCCTCCAGCTGTTAAAGTCTAAAAAACTCCAGGCCCTGACTCTCTATTCCCCGAGCTAATACTTTATGCCAAATCTATTTTGAAGTCCTGGTAAAGCAAGCTCCTGTCTTTCTGCATGCGCTAATTCATGCTTCGAAAAATTCGGAGGAGAGCATTAGCGGTTGCCATCCCAAAGCCGAATAAGCCATTACAGGACCTAAAAAGCTATAGACCAATCTCTCTTCTTTGTGCCCCATCAAGATCTTAGAGAGACTTATCTATGCTCGCGTCAAACTAGCTGTAGACCCTCTGCTACCCAGACAGCACGCTAGGTTTTGGCGCAAAAGATTGACCGTAGATTAAGTCATTTTTCAAACTCGAAAAATTAAAAATATTTATTGATCAAAAAAAGGACCGGCGCTGTATTTGTCGATTTTACAGCAGCCTACGATACTTTATGGCACCGTAGCCTTACCTGCAAGCTACTCCGTCTTCTTATCGACAGGCATGTGGTCTTACTGTTTATGGAACTTGTTCGTAATCAAAGTTGTACCCTTATCACCAGTGCCGGAAAGCAAAGCAGGTTACGACGTCTTAGGAATGGAGTTCCACAAGGATCAGTCGTAGCACTTCTTTTGTTAAATATTTATGCATGTGACCTGCCAGTAACAGCCGGCTAGAGATTTTCTTATGCTGATCTCTTGGCCATCTTTTACTATGCAAGCTACTGGCAAGAGGTTATTCTTATTCAAGGCATGGCAACCCATATCCTCCTACCTTTATAAATGGAAGCTCAAGCTAAGTACGACAAAGACTGTGTCGGAAGCCTTTCATCTTTAAACAAGGAGAAACGACGTAAGCTTAATACCTTTGTCAACAAACAGGCGCTACCGTTTTGTGCTGGAAACCACTTATCTTGGCATAACGTTAGATAAGGCACTCAAACTTCGCCGACCCTTAGAGCACAGCGCAAAAATTTAATATTGGGTTTAAGCTTTCAAGAGGGTTGGGCTTTTAAGACGATTAGTTGGATTAAGATGGAATGCGGATGCCACAATACTTTACACAGTCACCCTTACCTTGGTCCATTCTGTACTCCCAAGTACTGTGCCCCTGTTTGGTGTCGCAGTGCTCATGCTCGCCTTATTGACGAGCTCATTAACGATACCTTGCGCATAGTGACCGGATGCCTGCGTCTCTTACCAACAGACAACCTTTTTTCTCAGCAGGCATCCAACCAATTGAGCTTTGCCGCCAAAAGCCGTAATGTCTCTAGCTAGCCGCGCTCAGAAGCCAGAGCACCTTCTATGCAAAACCCTTCTGTCTCCACTTGGTGGACAGTTGCGGCAACTTAAATCAAGACTACCATTTGTGTCTGCTGCACTAAAACTGTTGAACGACCCCGTCAGGTAAGGCATCAGTGTAATACATCAGTAGATGAAATATAGATAAAGTAAGGAGTGACGGGAAAACAACTATAAACTTCCTACATTTATTAAAGATGTTAGCACAACGTCATTTGAAATTAACTTACCCAGATTGGCATGAGTCAAGTTTAACCGACTCCGAACCGGCGTTGGTTTATTCCGCTCAGAAACACATAAATGGAGTATGGCTTTTACGGCGGCCTGTGAGTGTGGCGCAAAGAAGCAGAAAGCTGAGAATGTAATAAGATCTAATAAGATCGAATCTAGTGCTTCTCGTTTTTAAAGCAGCTTGATTTGTAATTTTGTAGTTACTGCAAAACCTTTACTTGTTTGGTAGTTGTAAATGTATTCAATCTGTTAGGGATAAATTTTTTATTTCACAGGAATTTGTTTCTTTTATTCATAACCCACAAGAAAACGTCAGTCTATAATTCAATTTCTAACGGTCAATACGAGGGGTATAATGATATAATTTGGTCTGGTGTTAAACTTGCTTTAAAAGATCAAAGTTTGCCTATTTCAAAATGGGAAATAGTGTTGCCATAGGTTCTGCACTCCGTGCGTTCTTTACTTTGTATTGCTACAAATTAAATGCCACAAACTTTTTTTTAATTATTAACAATGCTCCTTTCTTGGAATATCTACCTAGTCTTGGCTCTGCTAACCTGGAACAATTTTAATTTGAATGTATATGCGCCACAACAAATACGAATCATTGATAAAAAAAAGATTTTCTTCATAATACTCCCAAATATGCTCGTATTTGAGTAAAATGGCCGTAAAAATACCGTTTCTTTGAGAGATGCTGCTCTTGTTCCAAACCCTAAGTCATTTAATTAATCAGGACATAAAAGAATTTCTCCCGAACGCGAAAAGGTCGTTAATGATGATTCCTGTTGAACAGTTGAATAACAGTTGAACTGGATAACCCGAATACCTAAGTTGAAGTAAGTTGTGTTTATTTTTTATTTCCGTCTGCTTTAGAAACAGTTTGCCGCAAGGTTGAAATTCTTACAAGTTACAATAATAGATTTTGGCTAAGGACAGATTGATTCGCTAGAAACTATTAGCTCGGATTGAAACGATATCAAACGATGACAACGACGACGAGCTCGGATTGATTAGCTCTGATCCATAAAATTCACAAAAAATTAATCAATTCGAGTAAAATTCGGCTCCCAAGCTTAACTTTAAATTATTCGCAGCTCAATAACTGCGAATAATTAATCACAACTTCGTATTGACTAAAAAAAAGAATAAATCAACACCAAGATAAATAACATTAAACTTGTTTTTTTGTTTGAGACTTAGGCTAAAAAATTCTATTTTTATATAAAATTAATATTCCAAGCCGTTAACAATGACCTTTAACCAACTACAACCACACAGGCTAAACAACACGAAACGATTCCACCACTTAACAATCAAATCAATCTTCAACTGAAATGGCTGAATTGGAATGCAATGAAAACAAAAAGCGCGCTATTATTTGAATCGAGCTATGGCACGCGATAGCAATGAAAAAACGAGATTGTGGCAAACTTCTGCAATTAAAAAGTTCATAAAGTTTACAATTAATTAACAGAACACGCGCCGCGAAAACAACCAATCAGAAGTCAAGACAGCAAACGGATTACGTAATTTGAAGTCTCGCATTAACTGAAAAAATTCCTTTAAACGATTCTCAAAAGTTCCAGAGAGAAAAGAAATGCTAGACTGTTCAGAGGTCACATGCTCTTAAGCTACTTGACACGTGCTTAAAATTAAAAATGATAAAATAAATAGATAACTTGCAAAACCTAAATTAAATTAAGTGGTTGTGGTTTACCGATTATACAATCAATAATAATAATGAACTTATTACGTCATAATAAACTTAAAATTACAGAAGAAGACTGAAAATTAACTATATATTTATGATGTTAGATCAATGCTGCCCAACCTTTGTTCGTTCGCCGCATCCGTAAAAAACTTCTAAAACTCTGCGGCACACCTCAATCAAAATTGAAAAAAATTATTCAATTCAAATACAAAATACACTTTCTTGGACGTTTTTTTTATTACGATTGCTGTAGGTTAGGCTTGTAATATCTAAAATAGCAAAGTGATGAAGTTTCAAGAAAATTTCGATTCATCTGTGATATCATAAACATGTCTTTATTTGTTTTCTTGACGTACAAGTAAAACTCAGAGGCGCTATACTAAAACAACCGTCAAGCGATTACCCCACACCTGCTCCAGGAAATGCCAAAATACTGGAGACTGCTTGAAACTTTTTATTGATTTTTTTAGTTTTTTTAAAAATATGAAAGAAAATTAGGTCTGCTTACTAAGACTGCCAAGTAGAAAAATGTGCGGTAAAGTGTCTTTCCCAAAGACAGAACTAAATGACATGGGTAAGTTTTGAACCGCGATAGGGTCGATTGCGTGTGTAATCAAACGGCGCTGCTAACCACTAGACATTGCTGCCGACAAATTAATGCATAAAACAATCCTCAATGCACTTTGAATGTTTCGCAAGAGTTTTATTTTAAAAATTGTCTTAAAACTGTTGCAAAAATTAAATTTTAAAAAAATTGAGGTTTTTTTTTGAAAAGTTTGTTTAGATTACAGTTATCACCCGACGCACCTACCATCGTCTTGCGGCACGTCGGTTGAGGAGCATTGGTTTGGGTTAAGATTATGAATGAAATATGACACTGTTCAACATGTGCAAACCAAATCAAGTTGCTGCAGATTTCCTAAAAAGTGCAAACATCGCTGGAGATGCGATTGAAAAAATGGAATAAAATTGGGTTTCGTTTGAATTGCATTAAAAAAGTAAGATGAAAATTATAAAAAATATTTTAGTCAATATTAGATAATTTGTCATACTTAATTTTAATTCTAAGCATCTTATTATCAAAATTGCAATAGTTTAGTTTTAACAGCTATATAGTACAACAAAAATTTTGAAAAAACTTTTTCTATCAATTATTAATTTTTTTTTAAAAAAGGAGTTAGTAGCAACATCACTATTTAGTAACAATATACAAGCTTTTAAAAAAATTTCTATAGTTTACTGGCATTTTTAGCTATATTTCAACAAGACTCTTAGTTTCATGGTTTTGTTATTGATCAAGATCTTTTATTTAGTTTTCAACTTGAATTTTGGCCAAAATTGGAGCCAATGACTCACTTAATGGTAATTCGTTTAAATTGTCAATTTTTGAGCCTTTTTATGAAAAGTTTTACCATCTTTTTTAAAGATAATAGTTAAATTAATTATAAAGTTTTGTTTATATTATTATACTTTATTTATAATACTTTTCATATACTGTAGGCACATTGTACTGCTTTCCTATTACGCCATTTTTTCAAAATCACTTTGGTTTATTTGATAAAACAATAAAAATTTTGAACGATATGCCCAATACGTTTCTTCTTTCTAAAAACTCTTTGAGCAGATTGCAAAAGTACGTACGTCTAAGGACTCTTTTTCTTTATATTACGCCATGAATTTCATCTATCTAATTGGGCTGCTATTTTTGGCTTAAGTCATTGATTGCATTATTTTTTAACATGAAAGAAAAGCATTCTAATTTTATTGTATTGTTAAAATGAAGCCTATGAGAAAATTATTGACATGTTTTTGGACTCAATTGTTTTGATAGTAAAACACCTAAATTTTATTGTTTTACTAAAATAAGACCTCTGACTAGAACATCTTAGGTCGTCGGCAGCGTGTCAAAAGGTTAAAGCGTCCGTGATTGTGATCAACATAGTCTCGGTTTAAAATTTTTTGCGCCATTCTGTTGTGTCTTTGGCAAAGACACTTTACGGGACTTTCCCCTCCTTGGTGGTCTTGGCAAGCAGTTCTAAATTTCACTCATATCTCTATAAAAACTAAAAAACCAAAATAAAAATTTTCAAGCGGACAGCAAAATCTTGGCATATCTGGAAGCAGGTCGGGATAATTGCTTGGCCTATGTATAGCGCCTTCGAAGTTTTCATGCAAGTTAGGAGGATAAATACGGACATGAAATGAAATGAAAAAAATGAAATAATTTTTGTAAGATGTTTCTAATAAACAGATCTTTTCTTATATTGATATTAGGCCAATAAATTGTTTTGACCAAAAAGACAGTGCTCCGGATAAGGATTAAACTCATGGTTATTCGCTATTAATGACAAAGTTGCTGCTATCAAGATTTTCTCCTAGAAGCTGCTACTAATCCTCAGTATTCGTCAAGAAAAATTCCCTCATATACTTGTAATGTTTTCTGCAAATTTTTTTTGTGAAGTTACTCGAAGAAACAAAACATTCAAAGACTTCAATTATTAAAAACTGTTTTGTTATACTCAATACTTGCCCTTCATAGGTGCTTTGTTGATTTTAACCCAGTATTTTTTGATTTTTTTTCTTGATAATCCAAAATTCGACTTTTATGTACTCATATTACCGGTACAGCCATTCTATTTGAATAAGCACTGCAATCTTTTGTTTTTTCAGAGTTAACCTCTAATTTAGTTTTTATTAGCCTAATTAATTTCAAATAAATGAATGTTTAAGGCTAAAGAAATATAAAATCTTTTGCCACTTTTTACTTGGCCAAAACGGCAAAAAATGATCTTCACTCCCCACATTTCTTTTTCCAAACCTCCTTAAATAAGCTCCAAGCAATAGGCAAATGATAATGATGATTATGTCAACATTACTTTAAAAAAAATATTCTACCATTTTGCATTTGACCCTTTGCGACGTGGTTGATGTATCAACCATTAGGAAAGTATGTGTAAAATAAAAGACTAAACAAAAATTATGCTGAAAAAAGTTTATTTTAAACAGTAATTATTATAAATGAATCATGGAACAATAATAAAACACTTTATCCACTGTATATTTCATTTCGAATTTTACAATACTGATTTTAATGATGAAGCAATAAATTCTTTTGTTTAATGTAAAATAAACGAGAGAATCAAAATTTATTGCCAATTGAATGTTAAAATTAAAGTCAATATACATATATGTCACATAAAGACTTTCTTGCAAAAAAAAAAAAACTGTGGTTTAAATACCGTCATAAGTTTTAGGTAAATATTTTGACATGCTTGAGATTTCAACCGCTAGGACGATATTGTTTAAACAAAAAAGAGTATTTATTATTTTAACAAGCTGCATAATTCCAAATCCTCATAATTCTTCAAATATAAAGAGTATTTAGTTTTTTTACAATACTTATGGAAGAAGAAAAAAACATTGTTTAAACACAAACTAATTTAAAAACATAAAACTTAAAAGTTTAGATCAGATTAGAAAGTGTATTTAATTAATATGGTTTGGCGGTACTTACTATGAATCTTGATTATACTCATCTTTCCTGATCAATTTTAATGCTCATTAGAACGGCCCTATATGAACTCTTAAAAATACTGTGTAGTTCAAATTATAGCAAATTTTTAAGTATTGCATAATAATTTAATTAAAAATCATTTGCAGTTTAATATTGTTTTCATTTTTACTCTATAATATTGTTATATTTCCTAAATGCAAAATTTCTCAAATGCTATTTTCGAGAAAAGCCGACTTATCTTAGACTAGTGATTTCCAACCGGGGGTCAACGGATTAACAAGAGATTGGTGGAAAGGTTGCATGGGGTCCTTGAGTGCACTAAAATTTGTACAGAATTAGAGTAAAATTTGAGACATTATTAGTCAAGGTCAATGTATAGGTTAAAACGGTTGATAATTTTTCAAAGGGGTCATGAATAAAAAAGTTTGGAAACCACTGTCTTGGACTTTACAAAAAATTAAAAATTTTTGACTATAGTGACAGTACTGTGACATCATAAAGAAATTTAACAAATCTAACATGCATTCGTAGCTATTGATTTAACATAGCAAAATTCTTAATAAAGTTTTAAAATAAATCAAATGAAGATGTATAAGCGCTAATTATACAGTATATGAAACACGAAATAAAGTTTTTAAAACTGTTTTAAGGACAAATTTGGATACTTTTGAAGCAACTTCAGTTTTTATTTCAAAATACACTCGTGTTGCCCTTGGCCTGTTATATAAACTTGTGAAATGCTACACCTTGAATTTTTTTCATGTACTTGTTTTGTTTGCCTGACAGACCCAATAAAGACCCATAAAAATTTAAGCAAACAAGCATGCAATTATGTTTCAGGATTAAACTGTAAAATCCTCTTTCTGCCAAAATGTAAAGCAATATGAGTAGGTAAAAAAATTTTTTTATCAAATTAAAATTTTTGTAAAGAAATTATACAGATTTTTCACATATAAAGTATTGATTGGAGTTGCAATTGTTAGAAGTTGTAAGAAATGACCTAAAATGCAAAGCTCCACAATTGTATGAACTGGAAGAATCTGGTTCGCTTCTACTCCAGAATATGGTTTCCTCTGTGGCGGTTTGTCCATAATTACTTGGATAATAATTAATCCACTCCCAACTCCCTTCACGTTCTATGTCGTTTAGACCAATCCATATCGCTCGACGACTTTTGTAGAAGTTATAGATATACAAATTTTCAAAAGCTTTTAGGAAAATTCTAAATTACATTTTTAAATCATTTAAAAGTCAAAAAAAAAAAAATAACCAAAAAGTTAGCTACACTAAAACAGTAGGGTAAAATATCTTTCATGCATATTTTTTGCCGGTGTTAACATTGAAATTTACAATGTTTATAAAATTTAAAAAAAGCGTGTTTATGTCCATCTTAAAAATAACAAATATTCCATGCTAACTACAAAACAATACTAATAAAACGGTCAGAGTTGGTTTCAAGGTATTGAAGCAGGAGCAAATTTAAATCACAGAATTTTATCAAAAATAATATATCGTTTGAAGTTATATCAAGGATACTCAAAATATTCTAAACTTTACCAATTGGATTTACTTTATCTATAACGGTACACTTCGCCTTTATTCATATTTTCTGGTCAATCAATGGTACACCCAATATCTACATTATAAATTCAATCAGGTATCATACATCTTATATTAAGCAAAAATGACCCTTTTGTTTATTTGGAATCTTACGCCTGTCAAAGTAATCAATTATACTGCTTGCTTTTATCCTTTTTGCATTTACAAATTAAGCATTTGATAGTGCTTAGAAAAATGAATAAAAATTTTAGATGATCATTCAATTTAACTAAAGCTTTTTGCAGACAAAAATTGGTAACCAAATGAGCGTATTAAACCATATATGTCCAAATAGATAAACTGGAATGCATGCACAAGATGGGACTTGTGTCAAAAATAAAAAAGGTAAATAAATGAGAAAAATGACGAAATAAGCTATGACCAATAGTTTTCTTAAAGGGTTAGTCACAAACATTTTTTTAAATATTTTTTTTATCTTTTTATAGATAAAAAAGTTAGTTTTTACCGAGCAAACCATTAATTAATTTAGGTTCTAGATTAATTTCATTTGCTTTTTTAGTTACTGATTTACTTACTGTCGTGTGTGCATATTCTGAACACCGCGAGAAGCTAAATCTCCTCCCAATGAGTGACAGTGCGAACGAGCATTGGTCCAATTGAGACGCTTTGTAACAAGTTTGTATTTATATCCATTGAGTGGGGCAATCCAATTGTCCTTCAATTTCAAGTAACCTCAACAACAAATTATTTCTTGTCATAAATCCAAAAAATATTGGATTTATGATAAAGTTATCCAAAACAGGTTAAATTTTTTTCTGGTTATATAAACTTTGTCTTTTGACAAACGTTTTGCAAAAATGCAATATGTCATTTTACTTCATAAATAATTATTTCTAGTTAAAGCTATTTTTATCTTAAAACTTCTATCTTTTTTGAAAACGCAAATTTAATGAACAGTTGATTGGATAAAAACATTAAAATTCTTTGAAAAAAGCCTAATTTGGAATAAAATTAGCACAATCAAATTGTTTTTATTCTATACTCATATCTATTTAAAACTTAATCTAAAAAAAATTTACACAATAGAAATCTTTTAAAGCAAGGAATACAATTTATATTGAAATGTAAAGTTATCAAACATTTTAATGAAATTATGTAAAGCGTGTATGGTTTTGTAAGGGCAATAAACTTTTTACTTATATTATCATATTTTCGAATGTAATGATTTAAATTTAACTGAACTGAAAAGCAAAAACAATGTTTATCTTGCAACTCATATTGTTGTATCTCAAAAACCTGACTTGACAGAAAAAAACTATTCAGCGTCCAAAATATAGTCAAAAACAGCAAAAAACTTTGAGTCACAAAAAAATTTTTTTGTTGCATAATGTAATCAAACGGAAGCAAGTTTCTTTGAAATTAAAAAAAAATTAAACCTTTTTATTGATTAATATAAATTAGTAGAATTTTAAATCATATTATTTTATTTCAAAGGGCTGAAAAAAGTTTTTTCTATAAAATAAAAAATAATAAAAAAGACATGAAAATTGCTGTATTATCAAAATCAAAAACATTTGCCTCTATAAAACTGTTCATAGCAATCGATGATCTATTTACTTAAGAAGCAAAATTTTGAAAATCTCTTAATATTGTAAATGTCACCTGTTAGTTGAAATTTATGTAACGAATCAATTTGATTTTCTTGCTTTAAATTAATTTGAGTTGTTTGATTTAATTTTTGATTTTGTATTTTTAAGATTGTGTTGATTTCTCTAGCGTCGAGAAAAAGCTAAAACAAAAATAAAAAGATATTCAGTAAAAATCTCAGATTGAATTTAACTTTTCTATCTTATTTTACTGGAAAAGTTAAAAAACAATAAGAGTTTGCAGATAAAACAAAAGTTACTGCATTCAAATGAAATCAAAAATCTTTGTTTTTAAAAATAAAAAATCAACTTTCTTGGAAAACAAATTACTGCTCTGCAGACGTCGTCGTCAATAGGGATTATCTAGTTGTTGTTGTTTCATCAGACGATTCAATAATGTTCTTGAGCCAGCTTTTGTTATCGTCATCCACGATTGATAGGCAATAACTTTATTAGGGTGTCCGATGTGTAGGGCATTCAGAAATTATATAGTGTGTAGTTTGGTCATGCGCCCAACACTCGTAATTACAAGAGGAAAAAAGACCTTATATATGCATGGACGACCGAAAATGCTCAACACCAGTTCGCAAGCGGTTGAGTTTTACCCAAACAGGCCTGTACACCTGTGCAAGAGGCCTAAAACCAACTCTTGGGATGAAATTATCAAGTTTACATGGACTATTCAAGTACTCCATATTCCATGTAAAGTCTGTTCACTGACCAACACGGACATTTAGTTTAAATGCATTATCTAATAGTTTCAGGCAGACACAAATGAGCGTCTGGATTTTCATCTATTTTGCCGCGCATCCAATGACCTGATTAGATTATTATGCAAGAGGTTCTCAGGGTCTAAACTGCGGTTGGCTTAGGAAGAGTGGCTTTCAGGCAACAAATCTCTGATAGTTGGATATCGGCAAGGATGAGCAGGTTGGCCCTCTGCACATTCAATGACAATGTGCAGAGGGTCATTAATAACACTGTTGATAAGACGAGTGTGTACACTGCAAAAGTGCACAGTACTTTGATGTAGTAGGGTAGAGTGAAAAAAAAATTTGAAAAAAGTGTAGTTCTTAAATCCTGCCAAATAGGCTAAAACTTCAAAAAAAATTGGTTTTGGCGAGTTGCTACCTTTGGGGGGCTAGCAACCCCCCAAAATGTGTTTTTGGGGGGTAAAATTGACAAAAAATGTCGTAACTCGGTAACCGCTTATCGTAGAGGCATGATTTATGGTTCAAAATTTGCAGAATTATCATATTTTTATATGTGCTAAGAGAAAGTTTTTGTCTATTTCCACAAGAAAAAAAGTTATAATCGATAAACCGTTTTTTATGCTCAATACTCGAAAATTGCGCTGTATGGAAGTAACTTTGATCTAACATTTGAAATGATATATGTCTAACTGATAAGGACTAATTATGACAATCAAAATATAAGGACTAATTATGACAATCACAATATTAACAAGATAATTTGGGATAACTTTGGTCACCAGACAAAGTACCTAAATAGGCCTACTCATAAGGTACAGAACGTGCTAGCTTTACTGCCCATAAAATGTTTAGTATTTCAGTAATTTAAAGAAAATCTGTTGCATCTCATTACTTTCGAACTGTTGATGCTGATATTGGGTTGTTTTGCCTAAGGAGTGAGAGAAAAATAAGAAAGCAAGTTCGAGTACACCAAATACCCTACGCAAAATGAAGCGCATCAGAATTGCACTTTAGTGTCAAATTTTTTCAAAAGTTTTCGAGATTTAATCTTCTGGCGAATCAACCCATCTCTTTGCTCAAATCCTTCAACTTGTGCTGCGGCCTCTGTTACCATTTTGACATGGCGCTCTACACATTGGTTGTGACATGGGTGGTCGAGCTGCAGTGGTCTTATCTGGCATTGTTCAATATCTAAATCAGTTAAATGTTCAATTACCGGAGGCTGCTGATGGCAAGATGTTAAATTCACCATCTTGTAGTACAAGTTCACTGTTAGATCCAGTGTGGGCGGTTCAAACAGCCGTACAGTTGAGGCGGTATCATAATATTTTGCTCCTTCCAAAGAATATTCTTCACTGCGACTGTCAACCAAGTCATGATTATCAAATGAAACCGTTGATGGCAAGTTTCCACGAATCGAAAGCACTTTGTTCACTCCTCGCATTCGTATCTCCTCGTTGTTGTCACCCAACATGGCGATCAAGACATTTTCCTGGTGTGCAAAAAATGCATTTCGTTGCACAACTTTCAGAGCAGTTTTCCGAACAGCTTCGTCAGGCACCTGAAGAATTCGTTGGACCAAGTTGAAAAAATTTCTAGATCCGCAAGTTAGTTGACTATTTAACTTAATTTCAAACCAACTTGGAAAGTAAACTTGAAGACAAAACTTCGTCAGAGTTTCCAAGTTTGAGGAGGGTTCATCCACCGAAACATAATATCTGAGGATTCGACAGCCCAGAGTTAGCCAGCGTCAATGCACAATGGGACCTACTTTTAAATATTGCAAGTCGCTGTCGACAACTCCCATGATTATTGCTGAACACATCTCGTAAGCATAGTGTTGATCAGTACTCAGATCATTAACAACTGATTCTGGCAACTGTACAAACTGAGGGTTTGAAATTGACTTAAAATTAGCAGCAACCGGCCAACTTGAAACATCTCCAGTTAAACACTTCCCAATTGGTCCTGCAAATGTGTCAGGACTATTGGTGGTTCCATCAAGCATAGTAAAGACATGGCGCATTGGCGCAAGGGTAGTTCATTGGTATGTAGTAGGCAAATTACCCATTGTAGTGGCTTGTTCAATAGTTCTTCCAACTTACGAATGCAACCATTGAACTTGCCTGTCATTGCTGCAGTTCCATCAGTGCCAACTACTGTAAGCTTGTCATGTAATTCGGTGTTGAAGATCTTTTGTGCTATGGTTCTTCCTTTGCCATCCTCTGTGGAAAAATGAGAAAGATAGTATTCACCAGGCTGCCCAACCACTGTATAGTGATTTTCAAGTTGCACAGACCTGTAAAACTTGTCATTTGGCCCTTGCATGGTGACCTGTGTTGCATCTTTGCGCCCATCAAAGTATATGGCATTCACTAACTTGAAATTTTCTTGCTCCTTTTTCCTAATTTCAGCACGGCATCGTTCTCGCTCTCTTCGAAGCTTGCTACGATCAATAACGTATGTCTTGTCATCATCAGTAATTAGACCCAAATCTTGCATCACACTATTAGCGATCGCAGCAGCAGCTCTGTTGGATATCTGAAAACGCTCACTCATCCTTGCAAGGTTTGACCAAATCATTCGATTCTGATTTTCATATGGCATTGATTGAGAAACAAATTCAGAAGCAGCAGAAGATTGCGTTTGGTCTGTGTTGGTTGAACTAGAATCTGACAGTT
Source organism: Diplosoma virens (assembly GCA_963680785.1). Taxonomy (NCBI): domain Eukaryota; kingdom Metazoa; phylum Chordata; class Ascidiacea; order Aplousobranchia; family Didemnidae; genus Diplosoma; species Diplosoma virens. The sequence continues at coordinate 33,730,043 of OY796893.1, read as the reverse complement.
AATCCAAAGCTGACTCAGGCACTGATGTAACTGATGTAACGGAAGAACATGTTGGTGGATCTGGATGAGATTGTAAGGGTCGAGAGCGCCTCAAAAACTGTATGTCAGCTGACGTTGAAGGAACCACAGCATCCACACATTTTCCAACTCGCTTACTAGTTTAATCTTTATAAAAAGCATAATCATCATCTGTCATTTTCAAACCATGTTGTTTCTCCAAAATTCTGCGCTGCTTATCGTCAGCACAAAAAACATCAAATATTTCATCAATAGTTGACATAAACTCTTTTTCCTTTTGTAAAAATGCTTCTCCTCGTTTTTTCTTTGACCAGCGACCTAGTGCACTGAAACAATTCACAAAACTTTGAACTTTTTTCGAAATGGTGTACAGATGAATAAGATATACGTTACACCATACCCATCTGTCATAAATTTCTCTGGCAATGTCATTTGCAGCATTGAAGGTTCGAAAGTTTTTCAAATGAAGAATGCGTTCTATTACATGTCGCTTGGTGGAAAACTATCACGGGTAGAGAAAGTGTGTCCACTATGTAAAATCTTCTTTACAGAAGTTGAACTCCGTCTTTTCATGTTTTACTACTTCGCAGTTTGGCCAAAGCTTTGATTTACACAATTACTTAACAATATACCTGCAAAAAATAATAACTTTTCAGATAACTATTAGTTAAGTACAAACAAACAAACTTATTAAACAGTTTTTCTATCATAACTTTTTTTCTTGTGGAAATAGACAAAAACTTTCTCCTAGCACATATAGAAACATAATGATTCTGCAAATTTTGAGCCATAAATCATGCCTCTCGATAAGCGGTTACTGAGTTACGACATTTTTAGGAAATTTTACCCCTCAAAACACATTTTGGGGGGTTGCTAGCCCCCCAAAGGTAGCAACTCGCCAAAACCAATTTTTTTCGTAGATTTTACCTGTTTGGCAGGATTTTAGAACTACACTTTTTTCAATTTAAAAAAAAAAATTATTTTCACTCCACCCTATTGCTGTAGGGTGGACTAGAGTTTTAGCGCCAGCCCTTCCCGAACCAGCAAGTCGTCTTAGCAGTGTTACGCGCAAAAACAATTTTTTCTGCAATGCCTCAAGGTGGTGACGAAACATGTTTCAGGTCAAACTTGACACCAAGATAAGTTGGTACGTGGCAAAATGGCAATAGCTTGCTACTGATGTCAACTTTCCAATCACGTTTAACTTCATTATTGTTTAGATGGAAGGCTGACGTCACTGCCTTTGTTTCGCTGAGCTTCAGCCTGCAAGTTTAGATATACTTCGGCAAGGTGTATACGTATGTTTTCACTCAGGTCTCACTCCTATTCCTTCTAGTCTCCAGCAGTATGTAGCAGTCTTAAATCATCTGCATATGCATATTTTTGGAGGTCAATGTGGGAAGGTCAGATATGTAGATGTTAAAAAGGAGGTGGCCAAGACAAATCCCTTGATGACACCAGTTTTAAGGCGTCTTAGGTGAGTGTAAGTTTTTATTATGGACAAGCTCCATGATAATGCGAACCATGTATTTGTCTGGTAGAAGTCGAAGAAGCTTACAGATAAAGCCACGGTGCTAAACTGTATCATATGCCACAGTCAGATCGAGAAATACGCAAAAAGCTTTTTATTTTGCCGTAAAACTGTTTTCGATATCCTGAGTTGGGAGAGTGGCTTGATCAACAGTTGATTTCTCGCGACGAAATGCAGCTTGTTGCCGAGGAAGCGATGGATCGATTAATAGACTTTTGTTAGTGTAGATGAGTTTTAGAGAATCTTGTTTGGGACACACAGCAAAAAAATTAGGCAACAGTTTCGTGAGTGCTCAACATGTTTCGCCTGTTTAAGCATGGCGATTACCAGTAATTTTCTCTAAACCCTTGGAATTTTGAGTTGGAGAAAATGGGATAAAAGGAAGTCACGGAGTCAAGACTTCAAAATAGTATCAGCATGAATTATAAGCTCTGGAAAGTGCGAATCTAGAACAAATTTTTTTCTGATTTTAAATGTTGTAGGGAAGCAGCAAATTTTCTAGAGGTGAAATCCCCAAAGACGTTTATTGGAGACGTTCACAGTTTTTGGAGACCGCCAGATTTCAGATATTTCTTTGTTGCAATCGAAATGACTTGCAATCTACTTTCTTGCATCTCCCGTTTTTGACCAGCCAAAATGCAATGGCAATTGCTGAAACAGTGCATTGCCGAGAGGAGTGCAGTGATCTACCTGTTAGATGTTTTAAAATACTTCATGCTTTACGGCTAAAGTGTGAAAAATTTATGAACTGAATAGCCTCAGACCATCGGTCTTTCCGCTTCTTGTCAAGCCAGATTAGCAGTTCTATACCAGCGCCACTAAAATCTGACCCTTCAGGAGATTAAAGAAAAGTCTGATAGAGACCTTCACACTTTATATTCATTCCAACACGGTATGACTTCAATCACCGCCGGGATAGATTTTTGGCTGCTTTCTTGGTGGCATTGCAAAAGTTCCAGTAAACCTAATCCATATCGGGCGAATTAGGAGGCAAGAAGCTTTTTGCAAGCTTGTTGCCAATGCAAGGTAGTGACTCCAATTGGCCTTGCGGAACTTTCAGCACTTAGCAGGCCTGCTTGGCACTGGCGGAAGGCAAGAGGATTCACGTTGTCCGTGTCGCAAGTAGACTGTTGAAATCATGAGTAATCGAAGCCGATCTTAACAAAATGGAAAATTATCCACCCTTTGCAATGTTCAGCTGGGACCTGCTAATCGGCAAACGCCCTTTTTAGAGTGCGCGATGCGAGTCTAACACACAAAGTCCCCTTTTCAGACAACATTGCTTAAACGTTTCGAAGGCTCACTCTACTACAGTTAAAATGCTTAGCAATAAACAACAGTTTTATTTTTATATTTTTAATACCTTTACATCAAAATAATTCATTTCAAGTCAAACAAGAAATATATTTTTAATTCACTTCACATTAAAGCTATTTTACATTTTACTATTTTAATTAATGAGTGTTATACTGTAAGCTGCATCTATTCTGGTAAAAATTACTTTCACACATAATCCAGAAGTAATTCCCAGAGTGATAATGAGCAAAACAAAAAGCATTTTTAAAAAAAAACTCCAGCATTTTTTAAGATCCAGTTTTTTGTTGGTTGGTTTTTGTTGTATACTTGATTCTGTAATCTCTAAAATATTATGCATTGATTTATATTGTTTATTTTCAATATGTACAGTTAGTAAATAAAAATCAAAAAATAATCTTTAATGCTAAGTTTACGAAGTTTTTTTTAGTAATTAATACATTTTTCACTCAATACCCCAAATTTTGAAATAAAACAAGCTTAAAAGGTTAATGATTTCTACAGAAGGAAAAATGTTAAAACATTTGAAACATAGATCATAAATATTTTCAATTCCGTAACTCACCTTTGCTAATATCAAACGTTTCGTAAGTCGGCTCTTCTTTTACTTCTTTTGGTGGCAACTCTAAAATTTAACTACCATTAAACTTTTATAGACATAATGATTGAGATTTAGTTTTTTTCCTATTAAAAGCTTAAGTTTTAAGCATTCTAGGTATATACAAATCCTAGTTTTTATTTCAATCCTTGGTTTTGTTTTTATTTATTGGCTTTGAAAACTCTCTAATTGTTCTACCTAATGTTTGTGGAACAGTTTTTAATAACAAGGTTTTATAAAAGAAAAGACTCAAATTTTTTTAAAGTAAATATGTAAATTGAAAAAATTCAAGTTTGCCAAACTGCTTTCAAGTTTTATCAAAATTAATACGAATAAGTTTAAAACTTTGAAAAATAGTCTTAAAAAACTATATATATTTTTTCTTTCATAATTAAAAATTACCAAATTCAGTTTAGGAATAAATATAAACTTACCAATTATGCGTTTTATTTAATTTAACAAAAAAGTCAAAATTGTTTTGAACAAGCCATCTTCAACTACAAAATATCTTGTAGTACTAATTACAGTACTTACGTATATTAGGATATTCATAAGGGTGGGCTTTCGGAAGATACATCTTTAGGAATTTGATTTACTTTCTATGCTATCGTTCGGTTACAAAAAGCTCGAATACAAGTACAAAAAAACCCAAATACTTTTTAAATTGTTTACAATACAAAATTAAAAAAGTTTATGTTGGTATTGCTACCTGTATAATCTAAATAATATAAAAAATTGCAAGTTTTTTTTGGAAAAAGTGTAATAATCTCGTGTTTCTTAATGTTTATAGGTTTCTAGACTAAACCTATTAGAGTAATTTAAAAGAATAAGGCACAACTTTAAATTTCAATACAACTATGAGTATTGCGGTGTCACTTTAAATAATTGCTCTACTTTTTCACAAAATATTAGTTTGAATCTTAAAAATTTATTTGTACTACATTATACAGGGATGGCAAGCCTTTTTCATATGACGGGTCAACAATTTACAATTTTATCAAAATTACCATTAAGTGGACCATTGGCTCTAATTTTGGCTAAAGTTCAAGGTGAAGACTAAAAAAAAGCTCCTTCTTGATCAGCATTCAAAAGCTTTATTTTCGGCCAAAGTTTAAAGTGAAAACTAAAAAACAAGCAAAAATGTCTTCACGTCCAATCCGTTCTAAGTTGCCAGAATTTTTTCGAAAATGTTTCGAAAATTTTGAAACAGAAGATGGATCATAGAATTTCAACCAGTGACCCGCAGTTACATTACGACCCGCAGTTAGTGGTTCACCATTCCTGACATAGTACATTGAAAGCATCTTTCACCAATCTTTTTTTAGATTTGATTTCTGTTCGATTTTTTGTTTTTTTAACCTAAAAAAAGAAAAAATCTGATTTTGATTTAGGCACGCGAAATAGTTTAGAAATGACCAAAAAAAGTTTAAGTTTTCTGCTTAGCATTTCCTTTTAAAACAACATATGCACTTGTTTTTCCTCATCATGAGATATCAATGACTAGGCAGATTGACGTAAAAATTGGATTAAAATCAACCAATAAAATTTGTGTAGTTAAAGGAAGTTTTCTAGATAAGTACGATCACGGAAACATTGGACTGCACAAACAGTGCGACATCAATAACCATCACTATAAATTTAATTTTGTTGTTGTTTGGTTAAACTAATTATTCTTTTTTTTTTTCTAATTGAAGAAACTGGATACGAATTCTAACCGCTTAAAGTTCGCTGTCGTAACTTCCAACCCAAAAAATATCTATTTTATAAAATATACTCTCCGCATGAATTTGTCATTCCGCAAGCTATTTAACATACCAAAGAAAAGTTGCTGTTATCAGTTTCGAGAAACAATTGCTTTAATTATTTTGATAAAATTACATTGGGTAAATAGCTTGTAAGTAAAAAATTGCATGGGTGGAATTTTCCAGGTAAAAATTTTTGAGTGAAATATTTGGATCAATATTGCCAAGTGAAGTATAAATCTAAAAAATAAACAAATTTTAGAAAAAGAAATGAAAGCTTTATTAAAAGATAACTTTTAGTGTTGGGTGACCCGGGATGGTTGAGCCACCTTTTTTCAATATAAACAAAAACTCTAATGCTTTACTGCCGACTTGATTTCGCTAAACCCCCGCTGTTTATTTAAATAGCTTTATTTCTGTTGTTGCTTTAAATACAAGTTGGGGCGACTTGTAAAATGAAGAAAGACAGTCAGTTTTTTAAGAAAGTTTGTAACTTTAATAAAACTAATTTTTTGTGTTTTAAAAATTTATGCAAGTTTTAATTAAGTCATCTATTATAAGATGAGAAGTTATAATTAAATCATTAAGCAACTGTCAAGACTATTTTGGAATTTAAAAAAAAAATTATTATCGTAGAACAAAGTAAATACTTTTGGTATGACCAAAGTGTTCTTTGAACCAAAGCGAGTAGAGTTAGTTGAGCTAGAGACATTTTTGGCTCAACTAACTAAGAAAAAACATAATATTTCAGGTAAAACATAATTAACAGTACAAAAGATTCTAAATTCGTAAGTTAACCAAAAAATATGGTTGTAATAAATGTCAATGAAAAGATTTTTTGATAAACGTGTATTGGATGTGCACATGATTCATGTCCATCAGTCGTGTCGTGTTCCTTCCCGACATAGAACGCAATCTCTGTGACCATATCTTGCGCATAAATGCGATGGCGTTTCATAGTCTAAGAATCATCAACTGACCTATAAACTTGCGTTATCAATATGTTAAAATTTCCAAACAAATTAATCATGCAAAACAGAGCAAAACCATTTTCTTCAAGATTACACCACATTTCTCACACAAGCTTCAATTGCTAATTATGGGGCATTCAAGAAGGCATTTAGATGTTTGTAGATAATAGACTGAAAACGAACGCGGAAAAAAGTAATATCTTTTTATGAACTACCATGTCCGAAATTTAACTTGACCAAAAAGTTCAAATAAATGAGATTAACACTAGAAACACTTTTTCAGTATTTTGCAGCTCTATGATATTTTCTTTAAACCTCAAACACTTTAGAAAGATGAATACGCTCTTTCAAAGTGACTGACCAATTCTTAAACATGAAAAATATCGGCTTTCCTTTTACAAGCTTATTATGTATCAGACCTGCCATTAATTTGAAGCAAGACCTCACCGCTCGCATCTTTAGTAGAAAATCCTGTTATTTTTATTGCCAGTATAACAGTATTTAAGAATATTTAATGCATAACTTCAGTTAGCATTATGTCACATATTACATCTTGAATTATTATTCCTCTACTCAGTGGTGGATGTTCAAATTCAAGAGCCCGAGGCAAGGATTTTCAAAAATTGATGTTCTCTAAAAAAGAAAAAGAGCTTTGATCTCGTCTTTGCCTTTTTTCTCCCAAAATCATAGTGATCTCTAAAAAAAAAAGATTTTCTCTTCAATTTCATCTCTGATCTCCCTATTTTGCTCCCAAAATCAAGGTGTTCTCTAAAGAAAAGATCTTCACTTCAATTTGGTCTCTGATTTCCCTAGTTTGCTCCCAAAATCAAGGTGTTCTCAAAAAAAAAAAGTCTTCACCTCGAATCAATCTTGTATTTCCCATTTTTCGTTCCGACTTCTATAATAACCTCTAAAAAACATCTGCAGCGAATTGAAACTGTATGTGCTGTTTTCGAGTGGGGCCCCCAAAAAAAGAAGGGGCCCGAGGCAACTGCCTCATTTGCCTCACTTAGTATCTACCAATGCCTCTACTGAAATTGTTTCATTTTCAACAGCAAGCGGACGAAAATTTGGAATAATAAATTTTCACAGATAACCTTTCTTTCTAAACATAATAAAACTAATGTGTTTTTATATCAAATTTAGTTTACACATATTTTGTGATAAAGTAGGAAAACTTCTCCTTTAAAGATTTTTGGTTTCATCGGCTGATCATTAATATTAAAAGAAAAAATATTATTTTTATTGTTTTTTTTTAATTTTCCACGCCAAATCTAATTATCTTTTGCAATAGTAGTTTTACCCTATTTTTAAGTCATGAAAAACAAACTACTGTTTTAAAAGTCAAAACACTATTTTATTAAAATACAAAAAAAATTAACCTAGCTATTGCAAACGCTTTCCTATACAAAAACTAAACAAGGTTTGACATCACTATAAAAACTCAATACTGTTTCAATAAACTTTAAGAAAAGCCAGAAGTTTTATAAATTTATCGTCAGTGGTTATGTTGATATTACAGTATATTGTAAAATTTCTCGTGTCAATTTACACTTCCCTCAATTAAAATTGAGCTAAACCTTCTATTACTGTAAAAATCAATCAAAAAATAAGCCGAGAATTAAAGTTAGCTTATATCTTACATTTTAAAGTAAATTTCACTGGCATACTGCGTAGTTGAATTGGTTATTAGCAACTTATATTAACGATTAAAGTTGCACCCACAAATAAAAAAGTTTTCTTTTTTTGTTTATTTTTTCTCATGTGTACGTTTTAATAGTGCAATATTATATACAAATATTTATAGTGAATGTTCCAAGTTTTTGCCTGTGCAAAAATCGGAATCTATCTATTTAAACGGCTTCAATGATCCATTTAAATAAATTATCATTAAATAAAAAATGCCTTTCGGAATCAAAATTTGTATTTATTTTTTTGACCATATTCGCTTTTTTTGGAAAACTTTCTGAAAAAGAATGAATTGCTTTATTCAAGTTAAAAATTGATAATAACACTATTTTATTAAGCGAAAATAAACTTTAGCAAAAAAATTCACTCAAACCATAAAAATGCATCCACGAGCTCCTTTACAATACTTTCAGAGAACTAAATGCTGTGGTAACTCTCAAAACACCGTACTATATTGTTTTGTGCTTACGCACCATGCATTTGCCGACGCAGCTTAGATTTCGTATTTTTACCACCACTCTCTTATTTTGCTGTTTACAAAGCATATTAATGTCTCCAACACCACCTTTATTCTGTTGACAAACTATTTCAGTGTAGTCGATACTATACATTCTTATCACTCATGGAAGCTCTGGAAATCCTCTTCTGATTATCCTGGTTGTTAGTTCACAAGTGGCATTTCAAATTTGCCCAATGCAATCCATAACCATGATAGAAAGCAAACGAGGCATTGACCCTGTTTTCAGAGTATAATACGTACATTCGCTGCATAGCAATATCAGATGTCTTTGAGGTACTTGTCATGAAAAGTTAATAACATTTTTTGTAACAGATACTATACCAATAAGAGCCGAGATGTTGATTTATGAAGTCACCCCTTTCATTACATTATTATAAAATTTTACAAGCATAGCCTTGTTAACATTTTTATCTGTTTCTCCTTTTAATTATTTTGTTTTCTATTTTCTAATGTCTTATGGCTAGATAAACAATTTTTTTTCAAATTAGCTAGCTTGATTATTGTTCACACTTTACCAAGCTTATTTTCACGAGTAATTGTCCTGGCTGTTGAAAATTAGCGCAATGCGGTCGAAAACAGCGAAGTACTAATGTGATATTGGTGAAATCAAACGAACCTTTGTTCTTTTACACAGTAATGTGTCATTTGCCTCAATGATAAGAAATCAAATTACCCCCCTTGTGTGCATTTTCTCGATCAATTGAATATATTGCAGCCCAAAAGTGATTTTGGTCGTATTCATTAAAGCAGTGGCAGAGTCAAGAGTGATTCCCTATACTCATCTTTCTATACTTATCTTGCATTTGCTACTTTTACTATAAAAAAAAGCAGTTCCTAAACTTATGTTTCTCAACCTTGGGTCGCTATACCTTAAATTAAACATTGTCTTATTTAAAGATTTCTCTGGTTAAACTAAACACTTATGCAACTTTATCTGAAACTATATTTCATACGATTAACATCCAAAAGTTTTGATAGTAAACATATTGAACAACAAAAAGTAAAACATTAATTAGCAAGATTACATGGCTATTCTGCCAAAGGACCAGAACATTTTTACACAAAAAATATGCCATAAGTCTAGATTACTTCTCATCAAGTTCACAAAGCACAAAGTTCATGCTTTAAGAATCTTTTGGTAGAAACTTCCAAATCCAATAAAAAATAGTGACTATGTAATTTAATTAGGCTTCGGACCTATTAACTTTTAAATATATTTGCAGAACTTGAGAAGCGTTAAATTTGCTTCATAAAATTTAACAAGAATATCAATATTTTTTTATAGTTATTTAAAAAATAAGAGAATTTTACGTAAGCATTTAATCTCTACTAAGTTTTACAAAAAGCAGTTTTTTTCTTCAAAACAAATTTCAAAAGTATTTTAATTTTTATTTTTTTGGTGGGAGGGGGTCATATCCACCGGTACACTTTTTGCACGTCACCGTGCATAAGCAAGCCTTGTTCAAAACTTTCAAAGACTTGCTTTTTTGGTAAAAACAATCGACTTTAATGAATGACCCTGACACAACCATTTGCTCCTGACCAAGTTGTACCAAATATAGGACTTCGTATTTAAAGTTCCTATAGGAGAAGCATGGATAAAAATACCAAAAAAATAAACAACTTTATATTTATTTTTACAAAACAAAAGCTAGTCAAAACTTAAATGCAATATTTAGGCAATTAGAAAATGGGGACTTAATAAACCATTTCAATATTTCATTGCATAATGACGTAATAAACTTTGCCAGCCAAAAAGACTGAAAACAGCTATTTTTTTAAAGTAAATAAACAAACAAAAAATGAATATTAAAAAAATTTTTGCTAGCTTGAACGACCATTTTTTCTATAAAAGTTGATACCAAGGCAAAAAAGTTTTCGCATTGTGACTGCACAGGAAAATTTATAATAATTTCCTATTTCCTTGTGTGAACATTGGCGCTTAAAAGGTTAAGTTTCTAAGATTGACTTATATATAATATGGTTGTCTCCTCCTTTTTTAAATTACCGTAAAACCTCTAATTTAGCGCCACCCTGTCTCTTCAAGAAGTCGCCGTAAGTGATTTCTTTTTGCGGTGAAACTAACCCGAAATCCCTCTTTCAGCATCAGCATTAGCATGGAATAAAAAAAAAAACAAGAGAAAATGGATCTCTGAAGAAGCAATAGTAACCGCAGGGGAATCCGGGTTAGTTGCACAAACAAAAATCGCTTATGGTGACTTTTAAAAAAACAAGGTGGCGCTTAATTAGAGGTTTTAGGGTAGTTAATTTTTACCTTTAAAAAAATTTATACGAAATAAATACTTTATCTCGTGTAAAAAAACAAAACAAAACTGAAAATATTCATCTTTAAAATTAGGAGTGAAAACTATATACCACTATCAAGGGTAAAATTCAACAAATTTTCAGATTACAATGTACACTGAAAATTAGAACCTGAATTGCTTTTTTAAAAATTCGTTTGATTAACTGGAGCTTTATGAGATTCCAATAAAAGAATATTCTTTTTGTAAAAGTCTAAAGCAGTGGTTTTCAACCAGAGTTCCGCCAGAACAGTCCAGGGGTTTCGTAAGTGCACATTGAAATCCGAGGATCTATTTTATTATTGTATTGTACGCATATTGTTTAAATATACAGTGATTTTTGATCTATTAAGTCCCATTGCAATCATATAAGTTTCTGTTGCATTCAATTAAGTCTGTGTTATTTTTTAATAGTATTATATTTTTAATAGCACAGACAACTTCGGCTAAAACACACAGCACGTCATAATGCCAAATGAAAATTATCAATTATGCTACCCACAATGCGAACTAACTGGTAATGAACAGGGAATTACAGTACAGTAGGCTACTGTTCGTTACAGTATCATTACGGTATTAGTTAGTTTGCATTGTGATGTAGCATAATTGATAATCAATTCGCATTATGACATGCTGTGTGTTTCATCCAAAGTCGTCTGTAACAATGGTTCTCAACCGCCGATCCCCGTAATTTTTTTTCGATCAACGATCCGCGAACTAAAATCTGTAATGGATATGGTGGTGAAAATAGTTAATTACATCAAGATGAGGCCACTTAAACGTAGACTGTTTACAAAGCTTTTTGCGGGTATGGAAGCAGAACATTCCAGTTTAATCCAGCACACAAAAATACGATGGTTGGCAAGGGGAAAAGTATCATCTCGTTTTTACGAATTAAGAGAAGAGCTATTGACCATCTGTTTGCAAGAAAACCTGAAAGAGTTTGTAGAATGTTTGAGCGATGACCATTGGTGTTCCAAGTTAGCATACCTTACCAATATATTTCATGAACTAAATCTTTTGAACAGTGACATGCAGGGCAGGAACGAAAATATCTTGTCTTCAACTGACAAAATAAATGCTTTTCAGAAGAAAGTGACAATATGGAAGAAACGCATAGCTGCAAGAAATTTGGAAATGTTTCCAAGTACTCCAAGCAATTGTCCGAAAATTCACAACTAATATTGAACCACTTGCACACTTTGTTAATAAATCTTGACAAATATTTTCCATCGATATCTGTTGACCAGTATAATTGGGTTAGAAGCCCATTTGTGGAATTTGAGCCATCTGAAGAACAATTCATATTAACAGAAGAAAAAGAACTTGCCAGTATTTCAAGTGATAGAACATTAAAGTTGAAGCATTCTGAGCTTAGCTTGGATGCATTCTGGTTGTTGGTTCAAAAGGAATATCCTGCAATCGCCCAAAAACCGCTTCGACATCTTGTGCAGTTTTCAACCTTCTACTTGTGTGAGTTTGGATTTTTAGCTCTAACAACAATCAAGGACAAGAGGCGAGCACAATTGCTGTCTGTGGAAGATGAACTTTGTGTGTGTCTGTCAAAAACACGACCCAATCTTAAAGAGTTGTGCAAAAAACATCAGGCTTAAGTTTCACATTGAATTTTTTACGCGAATAAATGTAATTTTTTACAGATTGTATTTTTATTGTAAATAAATCTGAATATAAGTATTTTAATCTCATTTTATTAATCAAATGATGTTTTTTGCATAAGAAATCAAATTATTGCACAGGGCTTCCTCAAGCCTCTGAAATGTTTCATTGGGGTTCCGCTCTAATAAAAAGGTTGAAAACCACTGGTCTAAAGAATAAAAATTGTAGCCTAAATTAGAAAACCAACAAAAAATCAGAATCATGCGAAGTATTTAGTACAACTCTGTTAAAAAACTTTTTCAAAGTCATAAAGGAAACAAATAAAATTTAGTTTATTAAACAGTTAATAACCAACGTTAAGATTTAAAAATATCTTTCCTATCAATTTCAACCTACTAGCCAACCTAGTGTCAACATTTAACTTCCTTTACTCTTATATAGAGGCGTTACTTATTAGCCCACATAAAACTAAGCAGGTTTTTTTCCCATATAGCTCATTTTAAAGCTTTAATTTATTTCAGATAGTTCGGTTATTGGCTGTTCGTTTTATTTCCTTGTAGCAATTTCTTTGTTTCGAATAAATTACATTTAATAAATTGGAATGAGTAAAATCAAAAAAAGATCCCAACTTTACAGCGTTTCCTCAGAACCAGTAGACGCGGGTAAGTAAAGTTAATCAAAACCAAATAAAGTTGTTTTTAATACAAGAAAATGCTTTAATTTACGTAGAACACTTTTAATTGCTTTGCTTAACGTTCTTTATATTTTTTTTTATCAACGCTTTTATTAAAAAGAACAATGTTTCAATAAAAAATTAGGCTATTGACAAGCTACAAATCAAATTTTTTATCAATTTTTAATCTAATAATTAGGCTAGCATTTAATTTTTTATTTAAACCAAAGTATGGCAGGTTTGACTCCGGATTTCAGGCTGACTTTTTTGCCTAAAATCCGAACAAACCTGCCCTACTTTAGTTTAAATCAAAAAGAAAAATGTTAGCCTAATTATTAGATTAAAATTTACTAAAAAAAATTTGATTTGTAGCTTGCCAATACCCTAATTTTTGTATCTACTTATTGCTTTTCGTAATTTAAAGCTAGGGAGACAAATAAACTAAAATTCACTGTACAGTGCAAGATTTTAAGTTAAATGATATTTAGTAGAATAAATTTCTTTTAATGGCTTCTAAGCTGTCAAACAGCAAACTGAGAATTTTTTTCTTTAAAATGTTTCAAATCTATAAAAGTCGATAAAGCTCATAATGCTCTGCCCTTCCAATTATCTTAAGTGAATTATCAAAATAATAATTGTTTATGCCTTACCTTTTTTTATAAACTTAAAATCTTGGGCTCTTTAGTGCAATTTATTGCAATTTATTGCTGTATCTACATAATAAATGCTTTGGTTCCAATTTATTGCTGTATCTATATAATAAATGCTTTGGTTCCAATTAATGTTGTTTAAAGTTTGTAATAAATTGAAATAAATATTCAAAGGTCTCATACATAAACATTTATGGCTTAGGGCTGTTAAATTATTTAAGTTGATTTCTCACTTATAGGCGTTTCGGTGACTAATCTAATTTTATGAAAGATGCATCCACTAACCAGCTATGTGAAATAAGTTTTATCATTTTCATGCTGATATAAATAGTGATGGCAACTTGATATATAAGAAAACAATCAAAAACTTGAGTTTGCTTTATTAAAACTAGCGAAAACTTTGGCCTACTATTGGATACGAATTATTGTTACTTTTTCAGATCGCACAGTTAAACGCTTGCGCAATCGCTTTTACAATTTAAACCTAAGTGATTTTTGGGTGTATTAACAAAGTAGGTTTTTTTAAAACTTTTAAAAATTTATTAGAAATGGCTTCTGGGGTAAGTTATTGTTTGCCACTCCCAATCTTTTATGAAAAATCGGAAGCCCATGAATGTCTTTGACGAAAAAAAGCTTATATTTTGGTTTTGCCTGCTCATTTATTGCATAAAATATTTGAATTAACTCCAAAACAGTTTGCACTATTTAGATTATTCCAAAATCTATGATACAAAAAAAGATGTCAACTATGTAACTATGAGTACATCAGGTAAGTTAGTTCTTTTTTTAACAGCAAAATAAAAAAATTTTAATTGTATTGTTTTCTATTAAGAATTAGTTTCAATTTGAAATATTTTATCATACACGATAAACCGCGTTGTTAGTGCCAGGATGAAATTCGTATTAGACGACTTTTGGTTTCAAATCAGGTGCTTTTTATAGGCAGTTTGAGTGCTCTATGCTTGCTAATCTTAAAAACAAGATAATTTTTTTGGATTTTAGATTTGTTTTAGGTTTTTAAGTCTACCAATTTTTTAAATCTTTGAAAATTTTTTAAAAAAGTAACTCCGAGACAAACGTTTTTTCTTCTTTTAAAACGTCCTTCAAGAATGTTTAATTTTAGTGGTACAAGTTCATATTTTTACGTCGACTACTGGACTATATGCTGTTTAACTTTGCAACATACATTTTCAGACCCTGAAGTGAAACTAGCTGAGGATCAATCATCACAATCTATATACATGAACTTTGATAGTGAGTTTATCTTAAATCAGGAAGTTTGAATACAGTAAACCTCGGTTAATCCGGATTCAATTTGACGTACAAATTGATCGGTACCATAAAAAGATTCGGATTATCTGAAGGCTATTGTTTCAAGCCAGAAGTTATCCAGAGTATGATGTAAATAAAAATCATCTTATTTGAATATATAAAAGACTGAATGGTACAATTCTTTGAAATAGAATTTATTTATACAGTTTAAACGTGCAATACAAATTTACACTATTACATATCAGACAAAATTAGCTGTAAAACAATCTGTAATTTTAGATTGTCGCAGACATTTTAGTGATTGCTCCAGTTAGAGTTTAGAGTTGGAGTTGAACTGATATAAGTTTCAAGTAACAAGCAACATAGCCAAAGCTTATAAACCATAACGTGGAATAATGTTTATGACGTTGACATTAGACATCCTGCTACAGTTGTAAAGCGGAAAAATCCGGATTATAAATATAAAAAAAAACAATTTTTATCCAGAGTAAGCAAAGATCCGGATTAAATAATCCTGATTATCTGAAGCTTTCTATTAGAAAAAAGATTAGAAATCGTTCGTACTTTTAGTTTTATCCAGATTAGACAAACATTCTGATTTTAAAAAATCCGGATTAACCGAGGTTTACTGTATTTTTTAAAAGCAGCAAAAATTTTTTTTCAATAAAATTCGGTAATTATTAGAACAACAATTAACTTCATAACAAAATAAATAATTTTTTTAAAAATGAAAATTTAAAAAATTGCTACAGCATGACTATGACTCTAAGCTCTATTGTTGTTTTGTTTGGCAGGCGGGTTGATAAAACCGGTGAAATTAAAAAAAAAGTTTTGTGGACCACATTTTTGCATCAACAAAACAGAAAAAGGATGTTCTTTTGTATTTGTTAACTTAACGCATTCAAATTTGGGAACGCTTATCATCATACAAAAATAACATTATAAAATCAAACAAAACAAAATCATTTAACAATTCTTAAATTTAAAATATGGTTGTTTCAAATTTATGGATCTTTTTTTTTACGCAACTAAATTTTTGTACAGTACCACAGTTCAAATGAAATTTTTTATCAAAATACCAAAAACTTGAGATTTTTTAGAATTCAAATTATCTTTAAAAACAGAACGAGTTCTGAGCAAGTTAATAAAGACATTGCAAAAAAAATGTTTGTATGTAAAAATATATACATGACGTTTGTAATATTGAACAATTTTTTAAAATTTTTACAGAAAGTATCCAAAATTATTTTCAAAATAACAAAACAGAAAGTTAAATATGCTATCAATTTGGTTTGTAGGGTGTGTAGGTTCATATTATTAGAGATAGTTCAAAATTGTAAAACCTTTTTGGCATTTTTGAATAATAAAAGCTACTTTTAATAAAGTTATTCATCTTAAATAAAAAATTAGCAATTTCACCAAGTCAATGGTTACATTCACTAAAAAATACTTCCTTAGACGATAAACTAATTATAAATTACTTCTACTTCATAAATATTTAACGCTAAAAAGACAGTAAGTTTTATTTTCTTAAAAAGGCAATGAAAGCAGTATTGTAAATAGCAAAAAATCTATTTTATTTTTCTCGATGCAAAAGACTTTTTACCAAAAAAATTTTTTTTATTAGAATAAAACTTGATTTTAATTTTATTTTAATTAATAGCGACAAACTTTTTGTTAATGCTGTAGAGTTATTGAAATTACTGAAGATTTGCTGTAAACTACGCGCATATCTGGTATATTGGTGAGTTTTTCTGTATTGCCAACAATAATAAATTACATTGCTGCCTTTTTTAAGCCTAGACATCATAATAGGTAAAAAGCTTAAACCTTAAATATTCTTCGGGGTGCTTTCCCAAGGCTACAACAAAAATCATTCGAGTAGACTGAGCATCGAAATCACACTCTACAGCTTGCAAGTTGGAGTTTTAACAGCTATTTCGCCGACATTGGTAAGCTAGAAGTGTCATAGAAGCTAAATTTACTTAAGTGTTTTATGTTGCTTTATTTTTTTATAAAGTGTAAACTTATAACTTACTTGCTGTTATAGATATTTTGCGTCATTTTAATCAAGTTTAAATCGTTTTATTTTATCAACATCTCAAACCCAAAATTTAATCTTTTACTGATGAAAGTTGGAAGCATTTTTAATTTATATAGTGCCACGCTTACAAAATATACCACAAACATAAAAAGTTAAAAATGAAAAAAATTGAAGCTGAACATAAACTTGATAATAAGTTTTAAACACAAACCGATATTTAAACTTGAAAAACGATCGATCAAGCTAACATTCCGGACACTTAGCTCAATTACTGGCGTAGTAGAAGAAAAAAACGAACCTTTTTTATAGAAGAAAACCAATTTTCTATTTCTTAAAAGCAATTATTTGTTAGAAAGCTACTTAAAAAACAGAAGTTCGCTACACAACACTAATTTAGAAAAAAACCTAAACTGTGCCAGCATGACTATGGTTCAAATGAGGTGAAAGAGTAGATTTTAAAATTAACGTGCACCTTTACTTTGGTGTTAAAAATACACTCTTCAGTTTTATAACTAAATTTAATTTAGCAAAATATTTTTATATTTATAGTTTTTAGTTTTATTTTTTCTACAACTAAAAATTTTGTTGTAAAAACTTTTAATGGTTTATAACCTTAAGTGCATTTTAGAAAAGAAAACTAACAAACAGGAAAATAAAGAAGATGAAAAAAAAAAATTACCAAGACGAATTACTAAAAAACAATTTACTCTCGTAGCTGTGATATGTTTAGTAACTGCATTTGGATTGCTCATTGGATTATTTGCACAAGTAGGTCACCAATCTTAAACAGTAATAGCACTTCAGTTTGTGAAGATATAGTAAAAATTGTTAAAGTTGTCTTGTTGTTGTTTTGTTAAAGGTGAGAAAAATTTTCACATTAATGAGTAGAATTCGCTTTGGCTATACCTTCTTTGACTGGAATATTAATATGATTTTTTTTGTTTAAAAACCTTTTTCTTAAAGAACAATTCTAACAAAATACAAAAATGCAAAAGTTGAGTAAAAAAAAGGAAATATTAGTAAAAATTGTGTGAAAGCAAGTTTAACAATTCGTTAGCATATAAATATGTTTTTTACTAATCGCTTTAGTTTTTGTTTTTTTTCACAAATATTTTTTACAAATCGTTTTTACTTTGTTTTAATTTCAATTTTATTTAAAAGTTAGCAATTTTAATAAGCAAAAAATAAAAAATCTTCTATAAACTTTTTTTTTAATGATTTTGTCAATTTTTTCTAAAACCATCCAAATCTTAAAACTTTCATTTACTTTTTAGTTAAAATTAAGTAGGCAACAGAAAATTTTCGACACTTTCAAAAAATATTTACCAGTGATCCTGATTTGAATATAGTAAAAAATGATAAAATTGTACTTAATAGTAATTTAAATAATATCCTCATTTATTAATTGTTTGTTTTGACGAGATCAAAAACAATTTTTAAAAATTTAATATAAAATAAAATTTGCACATTTTTCCGTTGTCAAGTCAGCATGCTTACTTAATTTAACCTGACACTCCAGAATTTACTGCTTACTTAACTTATACAGACTTATGTTATATTACCTTCACTGTACCAATGTACGATTACGAGAAAACATCTATAAAGCGCCCTAACACTTATTCAGCAGATAAAAATCAATTAAAAACAGAGCATCAAATTGATAAATCCTAAAAAATACAATATGTTATTTTTTTGTCTAAACTCCTTTAAAAATACATATTAGAAAAAGAAGACTACAAACTTTAATGGTTTATTTAGATCAATTCAGACTTTATTGAAGCATTAGATAATGCGAGTCAATTTCCTAATGCGTTAGAATACCGACTTTTTAATGTAATTCGCAAAAACAGCGAGCAAGAACAAGATATTCAAAGTCTGAATGCAACTTTTCGTGAAGGTAATGTAAATTTTACTTAAAGTATAAAAATGCAATATTTAAATTTCTGATTTTTCGATGGCAGCGTAACGACTGCTTGCAATGATCTACGTTTTTATGTTAACCTTGGTTAGTTTTGTTACAGTGACGCTAGATTTTCCACTTCTTGAAACAGTAAAAACCAATTCGACAGTTTAATTTAAACTGTGTGACTTTTGAACGTTTTAAATTATTTAAAGAGAAAGGTTAGCAATCTAAGACATCATCGTATTTCAATATCACAATCAATATAACATGATTAGTCGCTAGCTTATCTCGGTCACCAATTTAAAACGTTTTAAACAACAGAATGATAGATAATTAAATCTTGAGCACGCGATAATGAACAAGAAACTCTGGAATGTTTGTTTCTATAAAAGCATGAGCTTGAATCTTTCCAATAAATTTTTTAAAGCATCTTTTTTTTTTCATACATTTTTGGTAGTGCAATAGTGGTCCCCTACTAAATTCAAAAAAAGTTGTCTAAATCTATGTTTTACAGTAGAATTAAAATAAACACAACAGTTTGGTATCAAAAAAAATAATAATTAAGTCAGCAACAATATAGACAAAGTCATATATTTACAATTTTAAAAAAATATTGGTAAAGAATCAAAATCAGAATCCAACATTTAATCATTTGGTTTGAAAATTAATTTTTAAAACAAAAAAGCAGAACGTTTTCGACTAACAAAAGTTCTTATCAAAGCATCTAAACATTTTCTAGCACAATTTAACAATAAACCATAAACGCAATTACATCCAATTCAACTAAAATATAAACAGCTGTTTTCTAAAGTTATGCTCCCACTGGTACTACAAAATTAATTTAAAATCAATGAAAATTCAGTAATTATTACAAAAAACAACAAATTTCAAAGGAAAAAAGAGAAAAAAAGAAAAAAGGAATAAGAATCACATGACTACATTAAAATAGTTTATAGTAAAAAACACGAACCGTTTTAGTGCAATTATTTATTTAATTTGAGTTAACGTTTTTTCATTAATAAAGCTTCATGAATTTTACAATCGCAGTCTGACAAACATTTTTTTATAACAACAAAGTGATTAAATAAACTATACGTATCTTTATTATTACAAGAATTACAATCAATAATAAAAGAACATATTACACTGGTCAAAAAAAAAAAATTTTTTATTGGTGCCTCATATATTAGAGCTGTTTTGGAGTATATTTGGGGCGCTGATTCCGAAAATGACGGCGGTTTTTTCGCATCAGCTCTAGTTTTTGAGATACGGTATACCGCTCATATTTGTTTAGAACTAGTATTGTGTTTTTGCTGAAGCCCCGTGGAAAAGTATTGCCAAGCTGAAATTCAAAACAATTATCCTATCAAAGAAGATTCAACAGAAAAGTGTATTTTCATTTCAATCAATTTTTTGTTTTATAAAGTATGCCATCAAAATTTGTAAATAAGCAAAATTACAGATGTATTTAAAAGCTTGCTGAAGATACTCTGAATGCTGTTTCCACGTGTTTTCATTTTAATATGTATCCATTAACTCCCATGACACTGTTGAAAGTATTCAGTTAGCCAAAGCTTATCGCTTTAGCTAACTTCACACAGTCAGCAGATTACAGATATTCTTATCTTAAAAGTTTATAACCATTTATTTCATCCACAACAGGTTTAAACAACTTTTGCTCACAGCTTTTCTGGCAAGAGGTTCATTTTAAAGTAGACTGCTGATAGCAACATAAGACGTTGGATGAGAAAGTTTAATAACTTCTAAGAGCTCAGAAAATATATTTTGTCATCTGGCAGATTGTTTTCTATGTAACTTCGTTGTAATGTTACATTACTAATAACGTAGGCGCATCCAGAGAAATACATATTTTGAATGTAATGAAGTTTTATTGTTTAGGTTTAAATTGCTCTATCAACGTTTAAATAAAATGGCTTCGTCACGTAGATCTTGTTTAAATCACTCAGATATTTTCTGCTATATTTGTGGTAGTTATGCTTCAAAAGAACAACGAAAACCTATATCTGCTTTTGTGAAGAGAGCTTACTTCACTTACTTTGGCATCAGAGTTGGAGATCAAGATAAACAATGGGCTCCCCACATTGCTTGTAAAACCTGTGTAGAGCACTTACGTCAGTGGATTAATGGAAAGAGACGAAGTTTACAGTTTGGTGTCCCAATGGTTTGGAGGGAACCTAAAAATCATCACGACGATTGCTATTTTTGTATGGTTAACATTAAGGGAATCAACCGTAACAATAGAAGAAAATGGATATACCCCGACTTAGAATCAGCAAGACGGCCTGTCCCGCATTCAGACGAAGTTCCCATTCCTGTGTTTGACCACCTAACAGAACTAATAGAAAGCTCTGATGAAAGTATTAGCTCTGTTGATGCAGCAGTGACCTGTAGCAGTGAAAGTGAGTTTCAGGGCGCAGTTGCTACACCGCTGCGATTTAATCAGTTCGAGCTGAATGACCTGGTCAGAGACCTCAATCTTTCAAAAGAGACATCGGAAGTCCTCGCATCCAGGCTAAATGAGAAAAATTTTCTTCATCCTGGTACTAACATTACGTTTTATCGTAGAAGAGAAAAAGACTTACTGCCCTATTTTTCAAAGGAAAACAATCTGGTTTTCTGCAGTGATGTTGGGAGGCTTCTACAAAAAATGGGACTATCAGAATACTATCCACAAGAATGGCGCCTTTTTATTGACAGTTCTCTAAGAAGTTTAAAATGTGTTCTACTCCATAATGGCAGTTAGTATGCTTCCATTCCAATAGGCCATTCAATTAGTATGAGAGAAGAATATGATTCGATTAAACAAATTCTGGAAAAGTTAGCATACCTTAAGCATCAGTGGGAAATATGTGTAGACCTAAAAATGGTAAACTTTCTTCTGGGCCAGCAAAGCGATTATACAAAGTATCCTTGTTTTCTGTGTATGTGGGATAGCAGAGCAAAAAGTGAACACTGGACAAGAAAAGAGTGGCCTTTGAGGAAAGAAATGATTGCAGGCGAGAAAAACATCATTCATCAACCCTTGGTTACCATAAAAAAGATCATTCTCCCACCGTTGCATATAAAACTTGGTCTTATGAAGCAATTCGTCACGGCATTGAATACAGATGGAGCATGCTTTCGATATTTGTGCAGTGCATTCCCAGGGATGAGTATGGAAAAGATTAAAGCAGGAATTTTTAATGGTCCACAGATCAGGCAGCTTACAAAAGATTCGCAATTTGCTAGGCATATGACCGAACACGAATCAGCTGCTTGGACCGCATTTGTGCTGATCATCAAAAACTTTTTGGGAAATTACAAGGCAAGCAACTATGTAGAGCTTGTAAGCAATATGTTAAGCAGCTTTAAAGATCTTGGCTGCAACATGAGCATCAAAGTCCACTATCTTCATAGCCATTTGGACCATTTTCCGAAAAATCTTGGTGACCTAAGCGAGGAGCAGGGTGAAAGGTTTCACCAGGATATAGGAGTAATGGAGGAGCGGTACCAAGGAAGATGGGATGCAACGATGCTAGCTGATTATTGTTGGAGTTTGCAAAGGCACTGTCTTGATAATAAACACTCCAGAAAGTGCTACAAAAGACACTTTTTAGATGCTATGTAATTACTAGAATAAAGTCTTGCATTTTTCAATGTCTATTGCTTTCATCGGGGTATTTTATTATTTTGTGTTGTTGAAAATACGTCAAACACGTAGTTACTTTGCTATTGCGCATTTGACATACCTTTAGACAATATTAAACAAATTCTTTGTTGCTTAAGATTCATGTATAACAGATAAAATTCAAAATTATAGGGGTATGCCGTAACTCAAAAACTAGAGCTGATGCGAAAAAACCAATGTCATTTTTGGAATCAGCGCCCCAAATATACCCCAAAACAGTTCTAATATTTGAGGCACCAAATTGTGTGTTGACCAGTGTTATTAGTGAGCAAAATTTTTATTCGGGCTACTTTAATTGCCCCTAATAAATATTGTCGTCGACATACTAAGAAGGTCTTAAAATTGAAAAGTTGTCTACTATAATTGAGATTGTAAACAGTTTCAAATCTACTTCTAGCATTATCTATCCTAGAAGACAAGCAACGAACAAGCCTTGAAGATTTATTCAAGACAATGACAAACCACTTGAGAAGAGGTTTCCAGTTTTTCGTTGCTAATGTTGCTTCTAAAGTGAAAAGTTTGATTGTATTTTACTTAAACTCTTGTTGGCTGTATAGAGCAAGATAATTAAGTAACCATAATTAACTAAATCTTTAACATCATAATCATCTTACCAAAAGTTAGTCTGATGAAAATGGACGCTACACTTATGTGATCACTGGTATCACCAATATCACATTATTTCAGCTATTTAATCTCAATATTTTCAAGACAATGTCTCAGGCGTTAAGTTTAGAACAAACATCACGTGATTAATACAATCTGCTCCGCATTTGCCGAGATATTAAGATTGAGACTTTCAATTGAGACTTTCAATTGAGACTTTCAATTGAGACTTTCAATTGACTTTTAGTCGTTAAATATGAAAGTGTTGCGGCTGCAATTTAGATCTGCTTTGTAAAAAGACTAGCAAGTGGAAGAAAACGACGTTTAGCCTTTTGTTTTTGAAGGAGAAGCACTAAGATAAAAGTTAGACTATCTCGATCATGGCTGCAAACGAAAAAAGACTCGACCCACTGAGCAATGTAGCTTTTCAACTTTTAAGACCTAAGTTAAATAAAATAGTTTTGCGGTATAAAAAACGGTTAAGTTAGATACAATTATTTCTGTAGGGTTTCTTGAAGTCTCTGATGGCTGGATGTCATTTTTAAATGGATTCCAGTACAAACTTTTTCCAGACAAAGCAGAAAATTGGACCTCTGCT
Organism: Diplosoma virens; assembly: GCA_963680785.1. Lineage (NCBI taxonomy): Eukaryota > Metazoa > Chordata > Ascidiacea > Aplousobranchia > Didemnidae > Diplosoma > Diplosoma virens. The sequence goes on along the minus strand of OY796893.1, from coordinate 33,706,306 downwards.
ATTAAATTCTGTTCCAGTGTAAACGGAAGTTTAATATCTTCTGCTGCCTTTGACCTTCGTTTGATTAGGTTGGTAGTATCTTCACCAGTATTAACTACTTTCTTTATTTAATCATCTACTCATAATTACATTTTTGAAATTATAATGAAGTCAAAATTTAGATTGTACAATCGTGTATTTTAGCGAATCTAATAACGTATTCATCATATATGAAATATAAGAAAAGCAAAATAACTTTTTTGTCAAAAAAATGAAATAAATCTACTTTCTTTATTTAATCAACTACTTATAATTACATTTTTGAAATTATAATGAAGTCAAAATTTAGATTGTACAATCGTATATTTTAGCGAATCTAATAACGTATTCATCATATATAAAATATAAGAAAAGCAAAATAACTTTTTTGTCAAAAAAATGAAATAAATCTACTTTCTTTATTTAATCAACTACTTATAATTACATTTTTGAAATTATAATGAAGTCAAAATTTAGATTGTACAATCGTATATTTTAGCGAATCTAATAACGTATTCATCATATATAAAATATAAGAAAAGCAAAATAATTTTTTTGTCAAAAAAATGAAATAAATCTTAGAAATGAAATAAAATGAATAAAAATCTTTAAGAAAATTAAAATAAAACCGTGTTTTTCCTTCAAAACTGGATAAAATAATTTTTTTAGTCTACTCCTCAGTTTCGAAAAAAAAACAATTAATAATTGGATCGTAAGAATTTTAAATTTTTAGGTCGCGCCAAGATACATTTGCGGAACCTTGTCTTAACGATTGAACGTACTTGTTTTGTGGCTGTTATACATCACATACTCCGTAAGAAATAATAAGTTGGATTTCAGACGCTGAAATAACTTTTTACAGTGATATACGTAACAGTAAGTTAAAGCTGCATGCGAATACAATGTAGCAAAAAATTTGATGTTATGTGTCTTTCCGCATTACAAAACACTTTGACGGCAAATAAAAATTGAATTAAAACGTAGTCACTTGCGGCGTTTTTATTTTAACAACAAACCTGCAGGTGTCAAATGAAAACATGGCCTTGAGTTCGAGTCTAGATCTCTTGGCTATATTTTTTTTACTGTTAACTAAAAACTAAACATTCACAAATACAACTCAGCAAAAAGAAGTTTGGATAGAACAAACTTTTCACAAATTTTTGTTGTGTTTTGCAGTTATCTGTCTATGAAATCTTGGAAACCAAGGTCCCGAATATGGGTTGATACTAGAAACGTTTCTGATCCTTTAAAGTGTTTTTATTATGACATTGATTCTTCCCATGTTAAATTTTTTGATATAAATATGTGTTCAACAACGTCTTTTATTATGTGTCAAAAAGCAGTTGATCTGCTCATTTGAATATAATTTCCAAAAGGAATGTAATTTTCAAAAGAAACAAGTAAATTGAGATACGTCAACATGAGAATGAAACCCAAAAATTTTTATTAAAAACCAAAGAAAATTTTAGTATCATTGGGCCAGAAATTTTTATCCTTCACAAATTATTAAAATGTTCATCTTCTTTTCTAACTCTTCTTGTAGTTTTTTTCCACTTTATATCCTGTTACGTCATACAAGTATATTATTACAAGACAATTGTTTGTGTTAATTTTTTTTTTTACGCATCAGCGCTTGTAATTTGTCGTGAAATATTTCTCTTATAAGCGGAAATCTTGTACTTAGAGTTGATCTTTAATGGCAAAAGAGTATACTTTGTACACAAGTTACTGAAGATATTTTAGTGTGTTCTTTGGCACCAGATTTAAAAGCTGATCCCGTTTATTGCAAAAATTAAGTCTCTTATTACAACTTATAAGCGGACACAAAATGACAGTACCAACAGCACAGTCTTAAAAATTATGAAATTCCAGTTTGCGTCTGGTCTCTAAACCAGATTGGGTTACAGCTTCCCTAAAATGCCTTTTTATGATTCCTTTGATCACAACTATCTTTTTTTTGATCAAAAATTATGTAATTTTAAGTAAGATCTCCCATTTCCGTGTAATACACAATCTGATAAACCGAGCAATAAAAGCGTCCAAATCCAAATTTACTACCAGCCGTTTATTTTTCTTCCTATACGTTTGTATTAGAATTAAGTTTGGAAAACTAAGATTTAACCCGTTTCCCCCCAGCGTCCTATTGATGAGAAGATAATAAAAATTGTTGTATTTTAATAGTAAATAAATCTTTTTGTGCTTTGTATTTGTATATCGACTCTTATATTTCTAAACTTTACATAAATATTGATACATGTACAGAATATATTCTTAATTTAATAAAAAATTTATGATGAAAAATATTCACGTAATTTACATACTTTTTTATTATAAAGTTTAATTTAAAACTTTTAATATAAAACATTGTCTTGAAAAATTTTCGTGCTATAAACACAGTGATAAAGGTCTAATCTATCTTATAAAGGTGCTATTTGGACTTCAAAATCAAAGGGAGAAATTTCTAACCTAATTTAAATGCCGTGTCCCAAAAATGAAACATTGGCGTGTTTTGATAGCTTTGCTAAAAAAACTGAAATATAATGATTGTGATTTTGAAAATATTAAATGAGTTATGTCCACTACCTTAGATTTATATTAATAAAAAGACATTAACATGAATTTAATCGTGCCAACACTTTATTTTGTCTGGGTTTCTTTTATATTCGTCACGAAACAATTAAAAATTTAGAAAACAAATACAAAAAGCACAATTTACACAAAGCGATTCAAGGCCGTTGTAGCGTCGCCAAGACGCGAACCAGGTCCGTGTTCGCGCGCTAATTAAAGTTCGCGCATGGCGCCTTGTAATTGTGCGCGCTGCAGTTGTCTTCCCTTTGGCGATCTCTGTTATGGTAACGATAGCATGAGACAGTTCTAGCCTTTTGGTTTTGACCTTGCTACAAGAAGGTTATTTAGTAGAGCCTGCTGGCCGCTTACATCTTTCCCTTTGGAATTTAAATAGCCTATTGGCTGAAGTGTTCGGAAAGGAACAAATTTGTCTAATCTAATCTAATCTAATCTAATTTGTTGAATCTAATTTGGTGTTTTATATATAATCTGGTGTATAATTGTAAAGTCTGGAATAAAATAATATTATCTGTCCAAGTTCTACTCATTTCCACTTCCGAACTAACAGCCGTAAAGAATGTAAGAAAACATTTAAAAAACAGTTGGATGAACATATGCTAAATTGATTGGAGATATTATAGCAATATTTATTTTTTGTTTACCAAAAACTGAGTTTCCTACTCCGTGTTTTTTACTGTTATTGTACAACAGTACTCTCAAAAAAATCTGAAAGTTAATACGGTCAAATGTAGTGTTATGGGGGGAGTATCGGACCTATTTGTGGTCAAAAGATATATTTTTAAACATTTACACAGTTTCCTTGAATTAGTATAGTAAATTGTAAGTGTGTAAATTGGCACTTCAATGTCACCACTTCCTTTTCGGAGAAAAATTACTTAGTTTTCTTTCAAAATCTTTCCATTCTAATAAAAAGCATCGAGGACCCCGAAAGAGCAATACTTAGACAGCAGAGTCAGTAATGTAACAAAATTCGGTGAGGAAACTGTCGTTGCCAAAATTTGATTGCTATCGTATGTCAAACGGACTCCATCACTTCACAGATCTTGTCTTGAATTCATTTGCTGATCCAGAAATGATAGGCGTCGTTTAAAACAAAATTTATAGCTTATTAAACAAACGACGTTAATTTAAATCTTATTCAAATAGAATGTAAAGAAATGATTAATACACATAACTTAAATACATTAAATACAAAACACATTCCTAATCTTAATCTAGCTAAGCAACTAGCGCATTAAAATATAAGTAAAATACTTCCTAACCTAAACTAGCTACAATTTAACTGACCACGTTAACAAAATTGAGTTAAGCAATCTATTCGACGTCCAAAGTGGTACTAAAAGAAAACCTGATGCGTTTAGTGCAAATCAAACAATTAACTGTCATTGTGGGTGGAAATTAAAGCGCTCTAGGTGATTACAGAAAACGAAAAGGTCCCAAACAAACGATGATTGGTTAAATTAAAGATGACCGGTGCCACCTAACGAGGACAAATGGCAGTTACAAAAACTATTTGGTAGAGCCTATTCATACCCCAAACCAGAGTGCTAATTGTGGAAAAAAACATTGCATATTTTCACTCAGTTTCAGATCCCTCTTAATGGCAGATCTTTCAATTTTTTTCATTCTAAATAAGATAAGTTCCCAAAAAATTTTATTTAAATTTAAAAAAATAGTTTATAAACTTATATATATGTTATAAAATGTTTCTCTAAAAACTACACTTTTTGTGCTGAGCAAGCTCCACTTTTTTGTCCATACAATCAACGCAAACTAAATTATAATTCTTCTTCTTCTTTTGGTTTCTCCCTATTCGGGGTCACCACAGCGCGACGGTATTCTCCATTTAACTCGATCGACTTCGTCTCCTTCCCTAGTTCCAACCCTTTCCATGTCTTCTCTCACCAAATCCATCCACCTTCTCCTTGGCCTTCCTCTTTTACTTCTGACTGGCACCGTCATCTCCATCATCCTTTTTTTTCACGTAATCTTCTTCTCTCCTTTTTACGTGTCCATACCAGTGTAGCCTTGCATTCCAAAGTTTGTCTCCCAGCTTTGCAATTTTCGCGGTCCCTCTCACGTTTTCGTTTCTTATCTTGTCCTTTCTTGTCACTCCCTATGCCCATCTCACCATTTTCAACTCTGCAACTTCCATTTTTCCTAACCTGTCTTTCCATTGCTGTCATCGTTTCCATTCCATAAAGCATGGCTGGTCTAACAACACTCATGTACATTTTACCCTTAACCTTTGCTGATAACTTCGTGTCGCACAGAACTCCAGACACCTTCCTCCAACTCATCCATCCTGCTTGAATCCTTCTCCTCACTTTTTCTTCACATCTTCCATCGCTACTAACTGTTGAACCCAGCTATTTAAAGTTTTTTCCTTGCAGCTTCAACTCTTCTCCATCATCCACAACCCCAACCCTCAAATATTCTTTCTTGCTCCGGTTCACTTTCAGGCCTCTTCTCTTCAGTGCATTTCTCCAGATACTTCTCTAGCTCCCTGTGACTTTGCTTAGACAGCACTATATCATCTGCAAACAGCATATCCTATGGTGCGTCCTTCCTGATGTCCTCCGTCAGCCTGTCTATAATGTTGGCCAAAAGAAATGAGCTGAGTGCTGAGCCTTGGTGGAGTCCAACACCTACAGTCTTCAGTCAACCCCGCTGCTCGCTCCGTCATACATATCCTGGATAATCCTTATGTAGCACTCTGATGTTTCAGCTAACCACAAGCATTCCCACAGTTCCTCTCTGGGTACCCTGCCTTATGTTTTCTCCAAATCAATAAAGGCACAGTGCACTGCTTTCTGCCCTTCAGTCCACTTTTTCAACAGCATCTTAGACAAAAGATTGCGTCGGTGGTACTCCTTCCTGGCATGAACCCAAATTGATGCACCCAAATGCGATCGTCATCTCCTTCTATTATCTTTTCCCACAATTTCATAGTTTGGCTCATCAACTTGATCCCCCAGTAGTTTCCACATTCCTCAATGTCTCCTTTACCTTTGTACAAAGATACAAGCACGCTTCTCATTCATTCATCTGGCATCTTTTCTCCTCATAAGAGTCTGTTAAAGAAGTTCACTAAAAACTCCACACCTTTATTGCCTTGAGAAATCCATGCTTCCACTGGTATGCCATCAGGTCCTTGGGGCTTTCCCTTCTTCATCTTCCCCAACCCAGTCCTGACTTCTTCTCCAGAGATATCTTTCACGTCCCTTTCTCTCCCTTCTGTTCTCGTTTCTCTTCTTTCTCTTAGGTTTTCCTGGTTGTGTGAGTTGTCGAAATACTCCTTCCATTTTTGTTTCACTTTCTCTTCTTCCATCAGAATCTCCCTTGTTTTACTCTTAATTACTCTTACTTGTTGAACATCCTTGCTTTGTCTGTTTCTCTGCTTTGCTATTTTGAACACCTAATTTTCTCCCTCCTTTGTTTCCAATTTTTTGCACAGTTCCTCACATGCCTTGTTTCTTGCCTTTACCACTTTTCTCTTTGCTTGCTTTTTTGCAGTTTTATAGGTCAACTTGCTTGTATCATCTCTGGTGGTATCCCATGCCTTTTTAGCTTTTTTCTTAACCTTCAGCTTCTCCTGGACTTCCTGGTTCCACCACCACGTTTCCTTTCTATCTGCACTGCTAACTTTTCCCGATGTTTCACCCAGTTCTCTTCTGGCAATGCTCCGTATTATCTCAGCTATTCTTTGCCAGTCTTTCTGTCCTCAAAGTATTCCGCTTTCAATCACTTCTATTTTGAATTTGTTGCTTACTTTCGAGTCCTTTAGTTTCCACCATATTCTCTTCCCTAGTCTTGGTGCTTTCCACCACTTTGTCCAGATGATTATTGCATTGACCACTATTCTGTGCTGTTTCGCTACACTTTCACCGACAATAACTTTTGTATCCACCACTTCCTTGATCCTTCGTCTTCTCACCATAATGTAATCCACCTGCGAACTGCGTCCGCCACTATGTGAATTAAGTGACTCTATTTGATGGTTTCTTTACAAAATATGTGTTAGTGATTGCTAGTTTCCTTCTCTTAGCAAAATCCAACACTGCTTGTTCTTTGTTATTTCTTTTCCCTAATCCTTGTCTGCCCATGCATTCTTCATCACCATTATTCCCTTCTCCTACGTGCCCATTCAGGTCTGCTCCCAACACAATTCTTTCATTCCTTGGTATCTTTTCCACTGTCTCATCTAGATCCAGCTAAAATGCTTCCTTTTCTTCACGTATGCACCCCACCTGTGGCGCATGCGCACTGATAGCATTCAACATAACGCCATCAAGCTCCATCTTCAGGCATATTATCCTGTCTGTTACCCTCCACAATTCCACTACCCTGTCCACATGCTTCTTTTTCAATATGATTTCTACACCATTCTTTTTTTCCATTTCCACAGTACCACATTTTATATCCTCCTATTTTACCTATGAAAATTTAATCAACATTCAAATTTTACGCATATAAATTATTAATTCTTAGTATTAATGCAAAATGAACTACATGCATATTAATTTAACGTTTTAAGGTTTTACTTTAAGAAATATTATGTTTTGTATTGCTCTTTGTGCACCTCTTTAATCCTTAATTGCCTGCTGAAATCTATTGTTTTTTGTTTTATGCTAACTGCCTTATTTCAGTAAATTTTATGTTGAGACCTATTCTGTTGTTTGACTTAATCTTATTGGCCTTTGTTTTGTTTTGTTTTTGTATTTTTCTTTGTTTTTTTTATGCTCCTTTTCATTATTGTGCTGTTGGATTTGTGCTATTTGTATCTACTCTGAAATCTGTTATGTTGTTTGTTTTATGCTACTACCTTTATTTTCAATTTAATTTATGGTAAGATCTATTTCTGTTTGTTTAATTTAATCATATAAGCTTTTGTTTTTTTTTTGTTTTTTTTGTCCTTTTATTGCCGGTTTGATTGTTTGCTTTTTTTTTTTTCATCGTTGTGCTGTCGTTTTTTACACTATTTGCCTTTATTTCAAATCGAATTTATGCCGAGTTATTTTCTGTCGTTTAATTTTATCTACATGTATGCGGCCTTTGTTTTTCTTGTTGTCTGTTTTGTTTTCATCATGTTTGTAAAGTGATTTATAATTTATGATGTAAAATGTCTTATGCTAATGTTTTTCTAAGTTAATAATCAATTTTACATACCAAAAACTTAATTTATTAAATTGCTTGTAATGAAACTTTTAAATAAGCTGGGGGTAGTGATTAAATGACTTTTGTCCCTTCCTACCCCTGCATCACATCTTAATAGTGCTCTTGATTTGATATATATGGCTTATTATCAGTTTGTTTTAATTTCAAAATGTAAAATTATTGTTTTTTTTTTGTGTTTTAAGCGGTAATTTATTGAAAAGGTTTGATGCAAATAAACAGATCTCTCTCTCTCTCTCTCTCTCTCCACCTATGCATCTTGCTCTCTCCACTTCCGCTTTCCTGCACACACAGTATGTCTACCCCTCTTTTTTCCATAAAATCCGCCTCTTCTATTCTTTTATCGGTTATGGTTTTAACATTTAATGCAGCAACCCTCAGCTTTATCTTCTTAGCTTTCTTCCTCTTTTCATTTCTCTCCTTCCTTCTTCTCCACTGCTTTCAACCTCTTCTTTGCATTCAAGTAGCATGTCCACCAGTTACTCTTGGTGCCCAGTCACTGGTAACGGTCGTTGTTTTCCCGGGCCTCGACCGATCCGGTATGCAGTCAGATTTTACAATGCACATTGAAAAGTATTTGTCTATGTTTTACGCCGGATGCCCTTCCTGTCGCAATCCTCCCCATTTATCCGGGCTTGGGACCGGCACCAAGGCTGCTCTAATTTGAACAACCTTGAAGGCTGGATTAAACTAAATCATGATTGTATTCATACAACATTGGTCAACAACAAATTTTATTCAGAGATGATTTTATGTGTTAATAAAATTATTTTTGACGTTGATTTTAAAAATGTCTTTACTTTTTTTTTTAGCACATCACATTTTTAAGATACGTATTCTTAGATTTCGTTTTTACAGTTTGACCTACAAAAACTTGCGCAATACGGTTTTCACTATGACGTTTCAGAAAGCATTTCGTTTGTAGCTAAACTGATGTTGATAAGTAGTAACTGATAAAACAAAATTTTTACTGAATATGTGATATATCTACAGTATTAGCTAAGAACGTATGTGGTATTCTTCAAGCTTTCAACGTGACGTAGTTTTAATTGTTTTATAGTAATGCTTTACAGGAAATGCTTACGAATAACAATAGAAAGTGTAAAAATAGTCAAAACTTGTTTCGCTATATATTGTCAACAACAAACCATCACATCAGATCTGAAAACATATACAAACCGTATTTCGGTTGTATGTTGGGAGACCAATATAAGCAGTGGGCACCGCATTAAGAGCTTTCGAAACTGACTGAACAAACGAGCATCAGCAATTCCTTTCGCTATTTCTATGCTACAGAGGAAGCCTAGAGACCACTTTTAAGATTTTTATTCTTGCTTTGTAAATGTAAAAGGGTATAGTGCAAAACAAAAAATGAAGACTACATACCCAAATCTAGACTCAGCACGAAGACCTGTTCCACATGACGCTTTAATACCTGCACTACTTCCACCTAAAAATGGGCTTGCAGCTCTTGCTGATAAAGTTAAGAATAATTCTGATAAAGAATGTACCCTTGATCCTAGCACTGCACAACAAATTCTGTGTATAATCCAGAAAAAAGTTTAAAATCTATTCTCTTTTCCCAATAACGCTTGAATGATCTTATGAGAGACCTAGTACTTTTGAAACAAAAGGCAGAACTGCTTGCATCGAGATTACAAGAAATATTGTAACTCGCTTCAGAAAGATGTTATTGTTAGCTATTGCAGAAAGCGCAACGTAGACTTGTCGACAGTCTTTAGAGTGGCTGGACCGCTATGCTACTGTCATAGTATTAAAAGTTTTTTTGAAAAATTTGGAGAGGACCACATAAAAAGTGAGTGGCGTCTTTACCTAAACTCCTCTAAAAAAAGTCTCAAAGTGGTTCTTCTAAATAATGGTAATATAAAGCCATCTGTTCCAGTAGCAGACTCTGTGCATTTAAAGAAATCTTACGAAAGTATTGAAATCCTTCTTAATGCCCTCCAATATAGTTATTATAAATGGAATATTTGTGGATACCTTAAGATTATTAATGGATTTACTAAACACTGCTGCTTGCTCTGTCAATTGGATCTAAAACTTTAACGCTTAAGATTTTTTTTATTTATTTTATTTTATCTCTAGATTTATCCTCCTGACTCGCAGGAAAGCGACTGAGGCGCTAATACATAGGGTAGGCAATTACCCGACCTGCCTCCGGAAATACCAAAATGTTGTTGTTCGCTTGTAATTTAATAGAGATATGACTGTAATTTAGAACTACTTGCCAGGACCACCAAGCAGGGGAATGTGCAGTAAAGTGGTTTTTCCGAGGACACAATAGAATCGCGCGTGTTGAACCGAGACCGTGTTGGTCACGAGCCCGGCGCTTTAACCACTCGACAACGCTGCCGATTCTAATTAAACTTAACAGGAACCCTAGTTTCTGATTTTCGCATGCCTTCTGAATTCAAGAACGTCAGCTGAGAAGAGTGTATTGAAAACCGAAAATCAAATTAACTACGTTTATTCAGAATTTTTCCGAATATTAAAAATTACTGTAAACTTTCCTGTAAAATAGAGTATTAATTAATTTGAAACAACTAAACAATAGCAAAGTACAAATCGAAAATGATATAACCTAATATCGGTAGCAAATTTAGACGCGACTTACAAACCCAAATTATCTCACAAAAATTCAAAACGCGACCAACTGTTAAACTGATTTTTCGTATCTACATTTTACACGTGTGATATAGCAAAACAAAAAGAAAGCGGTCAAAAAAGTCTAAAAACAGTCATGAAAGGAAAAAAACTCCACGAGGCACGAGCACTTCTAACCTTAATATTTTGCGTTGTACTTTTCAATGTTTGCAGGACAGCATTCATCAGCATGCGACTAAGTTTATTCGGAATAAAACCTTTCAAGAGCAGAAACAACCAGAGAGCCAAAGTAAATTAGCAAATTCTATACCTTTCGGTGACTCAGCGATTACAAGTTGTTTTGTAATCAAAAACTTTCATGTATAAGGAGAAATGAGTGTATATATATATATGATATAATGAATATGATATAGTGAATATGGTATATATGATATATATGTGATATATGTATATATATATATGAGATTTTAATTTTAATTCAAGCTCTAACTTTGTTATCGAGCACTTTAGAAGAACTGATTTCCAACAGTGTTATGTGATATATATGAAATAGTGAATATGATATATATATATGATATAGAATAAATATAGGTGTATATAATGAATAAATATAGGTGTATAAGGAGAAAATTTTTAATTTTTTCTAAAGCAAAATTTGGTTTTTACTTAACCATCTTGAACTAAATTTTCGTCACATCTCGCAAAATCAAATTATATTAACAAATGAATTTTGTTTAGCGATCATTGTTTTTTTGAGTTTTTAATTTTTTACCAAAACTTTCGCAATCCGTTTTCTTTATTTTTCGCGAGGTTTTTTACTATTAATTTATTTTTCTCATACTATGATAATTTTTATTAATGTGAAGTTTTCAGCTTGTTGCAACCAACCTTAAAGTTCTTTAAAAATTACATTTCGGATCTGCAATTTATTTTACCGTAACTTCCTGAAAAAAACTGAATAAAAACGCTTATTTTTTCTAAAACAAATTTTTAAAGGCTGCCTATTTAAAGAAAAGAATTTTGTATAAGATCTTCGATTTTTATATCCATTTTAAAACTTTGCAACTGTAAAAACGTTTTAAATTGACAAATAAAAATCAGATTTGAATAATTTGATTTTGCCTGTACTCTGTTTGGTAATGCATATCTGTGAAAAAAAACATACTGAAAATTAAATATTACAACATTTTTCGTCTTTCACTAAATTTACTTGGGTATATGTGTGAATGCAAATTGCGTTTAACATTTGCCTGACTGCGAAATTACGTAAACTTTGTGCAATCTAAATTTGGTGCAATTTGAAAAAAGTTTATATTCGGAACATTCTAAGACAACTCTTTTAAACTACATGTAGTTTGACACTGAGCTTCTTGACTATTGGTCAGAAGAATAGAGACAAATTTTAGTATTTTTGCTAGCTTGAGTAGAGAGTATCGTACTAACTTATTATGTTTCAAAAATTTTAAATCTCAATCCAATAGAGCCTTTTTAAAATTTATCAATTTTGTTTATAAAATTTTTTATCAAAATCATTGTTTAAATTTTCCATTTTATAAACTTTTTACTTAAATTTTATCTCATTCGAGGTAATTCAAACTATGGTCTACTCTGTACACGGCCTCTCATGCTACATTTTTAGTGTTAAAATTAAAAGGAAATTTTTTTTTTTATTGACGGCAAGTCGAAGTAGCAAATTTTCCCGCAGGAGGATTAACTGCAAATAGCGCACCCACGCATTAAAACCTATTAGGAACACATACGTTCTGTTGATTAGCCGCAAAATGCCAAGCGAAGAGTACTGCACACATTTTAAATTGTTTTGGAGTTGGATTCACTGTAATAACTCAATGCTTTGTTTTTAAATTTTTGCTTAAATATTGCTCTTAAACCTCAACTGTACATAGTTATTATTGTCACAAAGAAAGTGTTAAGAAACTTTTGCGTGAAGCAATACTAACTTTTAAGTGATGCAATATTATCATTAAGTTTACTTAGTGCAGTATTTTAAAAAACAAAATTGTTTCAAAAATATATCTAGAAATATTTTGCAATAACTTTAAACAAAAAAAAACAGTTAAACAATCAAAACACTAGTCGGTATGGTTTAGAAATATTGCGGTAATCAAAATAAAAAATTAAGAACAAAAATTTTTTAAGTTATTTACAGTCATTCTTTTTCATTGACGATTTAAAATCTCTTTTAACAGTCACATATAATTAAAGTAACATTTGCATGCGAAGCGTACAGTCGGGCCATATCTTTATTATGCATAATGCGTAGCTGCTCGAAGGAAAAAATGAGCATAATTTTAAAAAGATTGTCTTCAAAAAGCTCAAAAATTACAAAGTTAAAGCCAAAAATGAATCCTTTGATTTAAATGCATAAATAAACCACACTACTGGAGTTTAACAAAGGAAAAATCTTTTGCATTCAATTTATTTAGAACTTTTGGTTGCTAACCAAATATTCTTATCTTCTTGCCTATAACTTGAAAAATTTGGAAGCTTTAAAAATTTATTTAATTTTGCATTTATTCCCATGACAAACCATGTAGGCAGAAGAAAATGAATTTATTGAATGATTGCAATAACACTTACTAGTTTTTACCTATAGTAGTTAGTTTAAATTGTAAAATCAATAACCATAAAAAGTTTATACTATGCAATAAACTCATTCATTTCACTGCAAAAGCGTGAGGTAGATAACTAATCAGATGTACGAATATTGCACCCATTTTTTTTAATATTTCCAATTTATCTACTGAAAAATAGGCTTATTCTATTTTTTGTTATACAGACTACGTTTAGCAATTTATATTACACCGCAGATGCTAAAATAGCAACTATTATATACAAATCTACCCATATTCGTAGAGGCCAGAGGGCAAGGGCAATTTTTCCTCCAAGAGACAAAAATTTTAAGCAAAATTATATTTTTAGGGTGCCAAACAATAAACTATTTGGGAAGAAAAAAGTTAGTCAATTTAGAGCATTCCGATCAATGAACAAAATCAATTATGATTTAATGTGAAGATTTTTATTAATTTTTAAAAGTTATCCAAACAAAACCAATTGTTTCTGTTCTGTTTGCAACCGAAAAAACAAGTCAAGACAAAAAAAATCTTCACATTAAATCTGAGAAACATTTTAAAATTTGCAATTGTTTTGCTCCATTCAAAAATAAAAGCACACAAAAAAGAATAGGTCTTTGCCATTACATCTGAGTGACATTCGGGCATCTCTGTGGATTAATGCAAGATTTAAATAATCCTCGAAAAACTTTGGGCAAAAATGTATTGCCCTCCCAAAGTTTTTGGTCTAGTACGGCTATAAATATACCTATTATAAATATTATCCTGTTTAATATCTAAAAATATGGCCTGACAGTAACAGTTAGCAAAAAATCTGCTTATCCTCCTGACCTCGCCATCTTGCACTATACAAGCGACTGGCAGGCATTAGAGGTGACCCTGACTCAGGACATGGCAATCCTATTTTTCTACCTTTACAAATGGAAGCTCAGGCTTAGTACAACAAAGAATATATCGGCAACCTTCTATCTTTACAACAAGGAGACGCAACGTGAGCTTAACATCTTTGTTAATCAACAAGCCCTACCGTTTTGTGATGAACCCTTTTATCTCGACATAAAGCTGAATAGGGCACTCGCGTTTTGCCGACACTTGGAGTCACTGCGCAAGAAGTTAACATCTCGCGTTGGGCTTCTAAAGCGATTGGGATGATCAAGCTGAGGTGCGGATGCCACTGTACTTCGCTCAGCCAGCCTTGCCTTGGTTCATTCCACGGCTGAGTACTGTGGACCTATTTGGTATCGCAGTGCCCATACTTGCCTTATCGACAAACTCATAAATAATACCTTGCGCATAGTGACCAGATCCCTGCGTTCCACACCAACCGAGAACCTTTTTGTCTTATCAGGGATCCAACCAATTGAGCTTCACCGCCAAAAAGTGGTATTCTTTCTAGCTCGCCGCTTAGGAGCCAGAACACCGCCATAGGAAAAATATTCTTGTCTCCACTTGGTGGACAGTTACGGCAATTTAAATCAAGACACCAATTTGTGCCTGCTGCATTGGAACTGCTAAACGACCCCGGACAGTCAGGTACCAATGTAACACGGTGGGTGGAATATTGATGGAGCATTGATTGGCGAGAAAATAACTCTCGACTCCATACATTTACTAAAGATGTTAGCTCAACACCACCTGGATTTAGCTCTCCCTGACCTGCATGGGTCAGGCTTAACCGCCTCCGAACCGGCGTTAGTCTATTCTACTCAGAAAAGTACTGATGGCTTCTACGGCGGCCTGTAAGTGTGGTGTAAAGATACAGAAAGCTGAGCACATAATAACAAATTGCCCCATTTATTACCATTCGAATGGAGCCCGTGTTCTCTCGGATGTCAACAAGAACCTGACGACGTTGGTGATGGAAACGTGTCCGGTCATTTAATGGACCATCCAGCTCTCTTCCATCTCTCCTAAACAAAGAAGAAGAAGAATATTATCAATTCTGTAACTTTGTCACAAACTTTACTCGGAAATTCAAAAGAACCAGTTGAGCTTGGAAACCCAAAGACCAGCGAGTGTTAAAGTAAAGCTGAATCTATTTTTTATTTATTTATTCCGGCTCAAGAAATAGTTTTTCGCGAGACTGAAGTTTTTAATACAGTTAGCTCCGATTAAGTTTGAATTGCTTTCATAGAAAACTCTTCTCGGTAGATAGACAGAAACCAGTGTCTCCAACTATAAAGAATACTTTTACAAAATTCACAAAACTTGATCGTTTCGCGAAAACTTCGCTTCCACGCTGCATCAAACTTTAAAACGATTCCAGCGCACAACTGCAAATAATTGCTTCAACAACTTTATGCTAACAAGCTATAAGATTGAATTAGAGCCTGATGGCTAATTAATCTTTATATTTGTCCACTATACAAACTTAACAATTCTATCTCTTTATAGCATAAAAGGCATTTACACAATCAAAAAAAACGTCGTGTTTTTATGCTACAACTGCAATGCAATTTAACTGCAATGCAACAACTGAATCACTAACTGGAATTTGAAATGACTAACTGGAATCACTAACTGGAATTTGAAATCTTAAGAGGAATCCGGAATGAAAACAGAACGCACGCTTATATAAGATCACGTCACGTGACGCCAGACTATAAGCAAATTTTCTGGAACAACCTCGACTTCTCTGAATAGTAATTAAATTTAGGTCACGGTTTACGAAAACCAATCAGAAGCGAGACAAATAAAATTATTACGTAACGTCAAATTAACTAGAACAGGGTGGTTCAAAATTAGGCCCGCGGGCTACACGTGGCCCGCAACACCATTATCTACAACCCACTGAAGAATATTTCAAACTATAGAAAAATAAAGTTTTTCTCCCAGTTACAACAACCTTTACTTACTAATACAAAGGTCTTAATTATGATTTTTCACATTCTGAAATACTTAGACTTACCATACCTCCCGTTTTAGCAGGGACAGTTTCAATTTTTAAGCTTTGTCCCGGTGTCCCTCCCCGTTAAGCATTACGTCCCGAAATTTCCAATTTTAAATAAACACCTTTTTTTAGAGACCACTACCTTTGAAGGGACAAAAATAAAGAAATTCGAAACGGATTTAAAGTAAAGGCCTTTTTTTTAGAAATCACTACTTATAAAGAACAAAGTTTTTTTTCTAACGAACGTCCCGATTCACCACTTTGAAAATATGGTATGCCTAGAAATAGTTTCCAACCAGCTAAGGTTTGCGAGTTCTACAAAATTTTGAAAAGTGGCCGCACCAGCGATGATCTGAGACTACCCTGAACTTAAACATTCCGAAAGACAAAAGAGCGTTCGAGATAAATGAGACAAAAACCAAACGCTAATGCGCTTGGAATTAAAACGAATAATTACACTTTTAAAACAACTTCCAAATAAATTAAGCGTGGTTTTACCGACTGTGCAATCACTACAGATATGAAAAAGATGACGACATACTAAAATTTAAAACTATTAAAACAGAAAATTAACTATGGATTTATGCGGTTAAGATTATGTTGGGAACGAAGTGTGACAAACTTTCCTTAGCTAATATCAAAAGATAAGACGAAATTATTTAACTATATCAACTTTAACTATTATGAGTTTTATTTTTGCTAATAAAATAAACAATAAAAATTGTTTTAAACGTTTTCCAAACAAGTCATTTTCAGTTAGAACTATCACTTATAAAACTGTAGTTACGTATACTAGAATATTTCTAAACGTTGACTCTAAGAAACAACATCTTAATGAGTTTGCTTTCGCTCTGTGGTTTAATTAAGAACATTTTAAAGATATTGTAAACACAAATATTCTATATTTTTGAAATTCTTCAAGAACAAATACTACTAATATATGTTATTGAAATTGCTTACAATAACAAGTTTACAATTTATGTCATTATATTTACGATCTGAGTATATTCACAATTTTTTTGACCTATGAGTGAATATTCTTGTGTTTCGTAGAATTTGTTTGTTTCGATACTCCAATATAAATTAGGGTTAGTTTAGGATGTAAATTTAATGAAACCCAAATTTTACGTTACGCAATATTTAAAAGTGCTAAAACAACGCTTTAAATTCTTTATAAAGGAAGTTTAAAAAGCTTTTTAAGTTTAGCATTACTAATGCCGCATATACAGTACATGTACATTTTTTTTAAAACAAATTAAGTCAATTCTGTTTTATTTATTTTTATTTTTATTTTTTTTGTATATATAAACAGACTAATTACAATAGTGGAAAATATTTTTAAGCATATATTCAAATGTACCAGAATGTAGTCGTCCTAATTGTGAAAATAGCGATATAGTAAATCATATACAATTTTTAGTGAATTCAAAGCAATGTAAATGGTTGTTTTGATAAATACCAAGACAATAATTTACATTGCATTCGATTCAGCAAAAACCTTTTGGAGTCGAAGGCCATTTTAGCTGATCGAAAGTATTTGGGGACCAAGCAAATAAAATACCATGGCCGAATTTTACATATAAAAACCTTTTTGCTTTCACTTCATATAAAACATTTTTTTGTCTTCATACTCAAGTTAAGATTTTTTTTTGATTTCCACCTTGCACATTAATTGTTTTTGAAAATATGCTTACTCCATTTACGAGATACGAGCAGGCTATGCCATTTTGGAAAATATAGTCTGGGGCCCCTTAAAACCTTTACGCAAGCCAAATTTGACCTGTGATTTTGTCATGCATTTTAATTTTAATTAAATACTGTTTCCTTTTTTATATGTTTTGTAATTCTTTTAGATGTTCTACAGAATACATATTTACACTTACAAACATAAATTAGTTTCTTCTGATAACAAAATTAAACTTAGAATCACAAAACTACTTTCATAATGACTTTTAAAAAAAACGTAAATTTCTTAATAAATTTCAAACCCTTAGCTTAATTTTCTAATAAAATATTTCATTAAAAAAGTCAGGATATACATAGCCTACATGTTTGAAAATAAAGGTTGAACCAAAAATAGGCTGTCATAGTAAAAAGAAAGTGGTATGACGCCAACTTATGGTTAATGATAAAAGATCTTTGTTTAAACATGCAATAATTCTTTGTAGATGAAAGAAACCAAATAGGTCATTAATTTAAGATAAATTTTTGTTTGTTTGAACAAGCACAGCACCATAGATGGTAAAGAATTGTTGTTATCATTTTTCTTTTATTGCTTTGAATTGTTGTTCTATTTTATTTTTTTTAATTATGTAAAATTGTGAACCTTGAAGAGTTTTTTTATCACATAATGCAAAAAAGCGTCTTTGACAAATCAAAGAAAAAAGTTAATTTTTGTTTAACTTCTTTATCAGTATGCTTTTATCGAATGCTTTTACCGAACTTAAATAAAGAAAAAGTTGTTTTTTTATTTAGTAATGTAAAGTAATTTCGAAACTAAAATAAGCACTTTGAAAAGCTTTTAAAATTTTTTGGAGAGCGATTTATTTAGAAACAAAGCAAGTATCTATTTTTCTGATCATAAAGGCCCGTTTCCACTACGAGCGTGGAAAAGAGCATTCTTTGTCTCTTTTATTGATCTTCGATTGAAGCGAGCGGTTAAAATTGAAGCGAGCGCAAAAAAAAAGCAATAAAACAAACAAAGAATGCTTTTTTCCACGCTCGTAGTGGAAACGGGCCTTAAGACATGAAAGCTACATACGAGTGACGTAAGTTTTGAATTTAAATTATCCAACTAATGTAGGTTGTTATGACTAGTTTACCAGCTAAGCATAATCCCGGAAATATTGGACTGCTAAATAATTGTGACGTATATATAATTAGTCAGTATTAGAAATCTAACTTTGCCCTTATTGTTTAGTTGAAACTTTTTTTTTTGCGGTAAGTTTAGTAAGCTGGCTAATAGCAGATACTAAAATTTTATAAACTTAAAACACTTGCGCAGAAGCTGTTACAATATCTTTACTTTTTTAATCAAGTAAAACGAAGCTTTTTTTTCCAGTCCTACGTGTAGACAATACCGAGTAATTTATCAAAAAACGTTGCTTAAAATTCTGTAGTGTTTTAGCCAAAGCTCATCAACCTCGTACATAACAAAATAATTTATGCCGCCGTCCACACCACGCAATCAATTCTTTTTAGGTAATTAAATTTTTTCTTATTTACGGCAAATAATGATGTATTATAACCATGCTGTTTGGTTCACTTTTTGTACAAAGTTATGAATCGCTATGTCACAACACACTTTGTTTTAGCAACTATTTTGATACATGTAGAAGAAGCCTGGTTTATCAAATTTTACAAGTTTATCTGTGAGTATGCAATACCAAAGATATCACTCTTTAGTACATTAAATGACAGTCCGACTTTCTATTCAAATGACCTTTGATTTAACTGTGCAAGTTTCTAAAATCAACGAATCTTTTTCTTATTCTAAAATAAAGAGCATCAGAGGACTGCTCTGAGGGGGAAGCGTCATTTGACCAACAAAAGTGAATTACACAAAAACGTCACTTGACCGACAAAAGTGAATTACAAAAAACGTCACTTGACCGAAAAAAGTGAATTGTCCAAAAACGCCGCTTGACCGACACAACAGCTGCAGCTATCACATATTTCCACCCTTGCTTCCTGCCTTTTGCCTATGGGGTTAGGATTTGGGTTAGGGAAGCTGACAGCTGTTATCGGGTAACTGACTGTTTTGAAAATTTTCCTTTGTTGTCGTCAAACTGCCAGTTTGTGGGAATTCCACAAATTTTGTCGGTCAAGAGACGTCAACCCCCTGTGAGAAGCTGTAATGTTTTATGTCTCGTTATACCGTTTAAATAAAGTATTGTTAGATCAAATGTTGGGTCTTGCAATACCACAATATGTGCAAATTTTGCTAGAAAAAATTTGCTAAATTGTGACATTTCGTTTCATTGCATTTTTTGTTAAAAGAAGATGGTATTCATGAAACTTATTTATACTTTAACGCTTGGCGGCCGTGAGTTAAAATCAACTTTGCAACGCCGACATAAGAAAATGAAATATAGAAAATAATCATAAAAAGATTTACAACAACTTTACAACATTATAAATAAACTAAATGTGTAAAAAAATGAAGCAAAATAAACACCATTGCAAAATCTCGTCTTGTGGCTTACACTGTTCTCTCGGTTTAAAACGTCTAAGCACTTGCAAATAATTTGATAATAACAATTTCTAGTATTTTTTTTACTTCACCGTTTCTTTTTAAACACAGCCTACCGCCAATCTAAAAAACAAAACTATCTTTTGACTAAAAAACTTTTAAAATAACTATAACCACCCCCTCGCAAGAAGAGGAAGCAAAGAATTCAACTGTTTCAAATATTAATACTCTTTGTAAGCATTGCATTTGCCTTGTACCAAAAAACAAAGCTATTTAAAAATGCTTTTTCTATACTGTATATAAAAACATATTTAGATAAAGACATAGGCTATATATGTAGTTTAGTTTGAAGTTCAGACTAGACGGGGGCATTTACAAGAGATATACAACAAAAAGTTAAAAAGCGTTCCCAAAATTAATAAAAGATTTTTGAAAAAAGTTAATTCAATTACAACAAACAACCTTACCAAATGCAAATCATGCTTTTTTCAAGACTAAATACCTAATTGATTATGCACTGACAATTAATAGATTATCTAAGAATTGCTGTGGGCTTTACAAAGGAAAAAGATCAAAATCTATACAATCCAGATATTTTAAGCTGTGATGAACAAACAGTTACACTCATAATATTCTGTTGTTCTTCTGGTAAAAACAGAAAACTTTTTTTGTTAAAAATCTTTTCAGTTATTAAAAACTAAAAATTAAAAACAACCAGTCAACGTTTCGGGTGCGGTTACAAGCACGCTTCGTCAGGATCAGTCAGGCTTGTAACCGCACCCGAAACGTTGACTGGTTGTTTTTAATTTTTAGTTTTTAATAAACTGAAAAGGTTTTTAACAAAAAAAGTTTTCTGTTTTTACCAGAAGAACAACAGAATATTATGAATAATACACCTGGTAGCAAGAAAAATAGCATAAACAGTTTCACTTTCGATTACTAAAAATTAATTTTTACTTTATAAAAAGCAAGTTGCATAAAAAAGTTCTGAGAACAATACCAAGTAGCCTTTCAGGTTTTGATTTCAGGGTCGAAGTAAAAATTTAAAGTTATTTAAAATAATCATGAAATAAAATTATAATAAAAAATCTTGCAATTATAAAATTAGCAATTACAATTAACAATTTAATTTATAAAATGTTAAAAAATCTATGCCACAGTACTCACCCAAAAAAGTTTTAGCAATTATATACTTAATAATTAAAATCAACAATATAGTTCATAAAATATTAAACAGTTTGAATAACAATAATTAAACAAAAAAAAGAGTAAAATTTTGGTATGTAACACTTACTCTTAAAATTAACAATGAATTTAAAAACAACCAATAATCATCAGAGGTACACCCTTGTGCAAATTAATTGAAACAAACATCCAAACTTTTATATATCCTCATTTCTTAGCTGAAATAAGCGTAAATTGATTACAAATGTTGACTTTTTCAGAGAAAATGTTTATTAGATTATTTTTTATTAAAATAAAATTTTAATGACTTAATAAATCCTATTATGACGTCATTAATGTGTTCACAATCATTGTTTTAAAACTTTTTGTGTAGGTAGAATTTGTAACTAGAAGTTAGAATATTATATAGTTGTTTTAAAAGATGGATGTTAGCCCTAGAAAGCGTGCTAGTATCTTAATTTTACGTGAAAACACAGAAAAGACCTACCGGGAGATATCAAAGATTGTTGGTGTCAGTATATCTACAATAAGTCGTATTATGAAAATGAAGAAAGAAACAGGGTCTGTTACCCCAAAACGCAAAGGCAAATGTGGCCGCAAGAGGAAAACTACCCCCAGAGATGACGCCTATCTGATACGGGAGAGTGTGAAAGATCCAAGAAAGACAAGTGATGCCATAAAAACTACTTTGGGGGAAAAAGGAATCGAAATAAGCTCCTCAACAGTTCGTAGGCGCCTCCTGGAGGTTGGGAGAAAAGCATACCGCCCTGTTAAAAAGCAGCTCCTTACAAAAACAATGAAGACAAAACGCTACAAATGGGGACTCAAATACAAAAACTGGACAAAGGAAGACTGGAGGCGCGTGATTTTCAGCGATGAAACTCACATGTTTGTCCAGGGTCACAGAAATCAGCATGTTCGAAGATCACAAAACGAAAAGATTCGCAATTCCCACATTGACCAGCGCGTAAAACATCCTCAAAAAAAGATGTTTCGGGGATGTTTCAGTTTTTATGGCATTGGTAGCTTGCACCCAGTTGAAGGTATGATGCGCTCCCAGCAATATATTGAAGTGGTTCAACGAAGAGTCATTCCAGTGATGAACCGATTGTTTCCAGTTGGATCTGGTGTGTTTCAGCAAGATTTAGCCCCATGTCACACATCGAAACAAGTCAAAAAAATTTATGAATGAAAACCACATTAAAGTGCTGAAGTGGCCGGGAAACTCTCCCGATTTAAATCCAATCGAAAATTTATGGTCCATCTGCAAGCAAAGACTTCGTACAATGGACTGCACCTCGAAGGAAAAGCTCAAGTGTGGTACAAGAACCCCCAAATCTTAAAAGATTGTTCAAAATTGGTCGACTCAATGCCCAAACGCATCAAAATGCTTCTTAATAATCGCGGTGGTTATATTATGTACTAATATGTGAACTGAAACATTCATTGAATAAAATATTTTAAAAAAACTAAATTTTTGGTGTTTTTGATGTTTGTTTCAATTAATTTGCACAAGGGTGTATTTCAAACTGCCAAACTAACGTAATTTAACCCTAAAAGGACCAAAATTTCACCCCACCTAGAAGGACCAAGCCCGTCAATTGCGTGACCCGACAGTTGATCAAACAACCATTGATCGAACGACATTTGATCGAAACGACATTTGATCGAAACAACACTTGATCGAAACGACACTTAATCAAAATGACATTTGATCAAAGCGACACTTGATTGAATGATGAAAGAGAAAATTTACCACTTTGAATCTGTCCCAATTTTGTCAATTTTTGGTTCCAAAAACATATTGATTTCTAAAAAAAGTCTTCACTTTAAATCTGTCCCGGTTTTGTTCATTTTTTTTCCCAAAAACGTAGTAATCTCTTAAATAAATAGGTCTTTTATTTGAATATGTCTCTGATTTCTGCAAGGAGTCTGCAAGGGTGGGGCCATGGCACAGTGTCCCGCCTCAATAACTGACTACAATGCAAAAAAGAATGCAAAAAATGGCAGCAATAGGCATCTAACGAAACGTAATCTTGACAAAAATCTCCTTGTTGCTCTTGCAAAAATGCTTTGCCCAGGGACCTTATTAAAAACCGTAAACTTTACATTGACAAAAAATTTTAAAAAATAAAAACAAACTGTCTTCTTACTGATGGCCCCTGCTTTTTATGAATCTAATTTACAGTAACAAAGAGATTGTTTAATTGCAGAAACATGCAAAAGTAAATGTTTTTTTATCGGCTGTCACTTCGATCAAATGTTATTTCAATCAAGTGTCGTTTTGATCAAATGTTGTTTCGATCAAGTGTTGTTTCGATCAAGTGTCGTTCAATAAAATGTCGTTTATATCACGTGTCGTTTCGATCAAGTGTCGTTCGATCAAGTGTCGCTTCGATCAAGTGTCGCTTCGATGAAGTGTCGTTTGATCAACTGTTGTTCGATCAAGTGTCGTTCGATCAACTGTCGTAGCACCGGTTAATTGACCGTTAAATATTTTCCTCTTTATAAGCTTTTAAAACGTGTTCTTTCTTAATCCTTATCGAGACGACTGACTATATCTTCTAGGCATGCACTATTCAATTTCTGCTATTTCATAGAAACTATTTTCGGTTTGGCTGCCCTCCAACTATGACGAAAAGTTTGTTACCTTGTTTATGCAAGGTTGACAAAATTTAGCTGCGGCACCTGCTCGTTGAGTAAATCAAACAAATAACGCAAAGGAACGGCGGACTACAGTTTGTAGTCAGTCGTACTTTTACGTATGTAAATTCCGTAGTGATTTAAAATGTCGAATGTTTTAAATATCGAATTTAAACTTTCCAAAAAACCCCATTGTTACGTCACAATGTCCCCGAGCAAATGCGCACGTTTTTTTATTTCGAAAATTCAACATTTTGAACTTTCGTCATTTTGAATTAGAACCGTAAATTCATCCATCCCAATAGGGATAAAACAATATACAAGTACAAAGTGACAATAATGTGTTTTGTTAAAAATTAAGTAGTGTACAGGAGAGCAGTCTGTAGCCTACAATACATTACCAACTTGATACAGAATGACAAGTCTTTGATAAGTGATCGAAATATAAAAACCAACTGTTGTTTCACCAAATTGTAGCCTAATTGTTTGTCGCAAGTTTTTTTAATAGCTTGGCGAACGAAACAGCTTACTAGTGACGTAGCGTGTTGTCCGCTTATGATAGATATAGACAGTGATAAAGAAGACTTCCAGGAAGCAGAAGTCATATTTTCTCAGGAAAATGGCAGTGATGTGGATGCTTAAGTGACTTTTTTTTTGAAATCCCTAATGACAACGAAAATAATGAAGGGGGGTATATCTACAGTGTTTAGTTTAGTGCACCTACTGTGTTATGGCTAATTTACTGTTGTTTTTTTTCTAGGGCGGACTAAACCAAAGATCGCCAGCAATGTTGGTAGTGACAATTCTATTCCTGAACCATCAAATAGCAGTGATAATAGTGAATAAAAGTAGCCTAACTCGACAACTTTTGCTCTGTTCAGTGTATCAAGCAGGTTTCTTCTATTTTGCAAATATTGTTTATTCTAATTAATTTTTTAGGGCCTAGCTCATCCAGGTCAGTGATTGTTAGCAGAGACAGTACTACGTGGATACATGATAGCCTGCCTTTAGCAAGAGTAAGATCTCGAAATATTCTTCACCAAAAACTTGATGCAAGGCGGTTTATTCGTGCACGTGTGAACACACCAAAAGATGCATTTTTGGAATTACTTGGGCAGCAGTCTCTCATAACAATTTAAATACAAACTATGGAAGAAGCAAAATTGTGGGGTGATAACAATTTTTAGCTTTCAGTTGAAGAGCTGCAGGCCTTTATCGGGCTTTGCGTTATTCGAGGTATTATTAAGGGCAGGAATGA
Organism: Diplosoma virens; assembly: GCA_963680785.1. Lineage (NCBI taxonomy): Eukaryota > Metazoa > Chordata > Ascidiacea > Aplousobranchia > Didemnidae > Diplosoma > Diplosoma virens. Next base: position 33,681,140 of record OY796893.1, on the reverse strand, counting down.
TCCTGTTAAAATTTTCTGGAATGCTGATTATGGGAGGCTTGTCTTTGGAGAAACAATGTCTATGTGTGACGTTAAGACGTCATATGTCTTGTGTGCTATGCCATACCTTGGTAAAGAAAACCGCTCTGATGATGTTGGTGTGGCAGAACAAGTGGTACTAACTTTGATGGATCCCTATCGTAAAACAGGCCTAAACGTTGCTACAAATAACCCTTTCACGCTCATGAAGACAGCAAAAAATCTCCTTAAACACGACATAACAATGGTAAGAACTCTGGGCACCAATAAAAAAGAAATTCCATACTATAACTTGTACTACAACTCAAACAAGGGCGGAGTAAACACTGCAAATGAGATGCTTTGCACTTACAGCACTAAGGCTGCATCTAGACCATGGCCATTGGTATCTTTTTTAATCTTCTAGATGTAATTGGTTTGGACGCTTTCGTTATAGCAAAAGATCTCGACATGACAAATAGCATCAGGAGAAAGTTCTTCATTGAACTGGGGGAGGGACTTTACGCCGGAGAGCAAAATAACAGCGAGCGTAGCCAACTAACTCTACAAGCAATGTGTCGAATTGACACAACCTCTAGACCTGCTACATTACCTGACGGAATGAGAACGACCTGTAGGATGTGTTAAATGAACAAAACCAGAAACCAGTGTTTTAACTGTGGGACATGCACTTGCGGCACTTGCGCCGAAACAGTCTGTTGTGATTGTTTAAAATCAGGTGACTAAAATCGACAGATGAATATATTCTAACGATGAATATGTTTTGTTTTGTTGTTTTGCAACATTTGAATGAACAAAAGTTTTAAAATACATTTTTACGTTTTCAATCTTACTGTCTCAAAGCGTATGTCCAACTATCGGTCAATTGACTGGCTTGGTCCTTCTGGGTATGTTGGCCGTTTTTCCAAAAACTAACTCCTGCCGGAATCATCCTGTTCGCGGTGCCAGCCGTCTTACAGAAAACGAGGATTACAAGAAATCTTACGGCGCAATAGCGTAATTTCATCAAAATATTGCAAAAACCAAAACCGTTTACTGGTCAATTGACCGGCTTGGTCCTCCTAGGGTTAATTGACTACTTCACTAAACCCAATAAGGTTGTTTTATAATGACCTCACAGTTAAACTCAAATAAAAAAATTTTTAAAGTAAATTTGTTTTTATGCCGGCCTTTGGCAATGATTGCTAATCTTTTATCTGTAAGTTAGTCCGTATTTACTAGTGACATCGTGATGTTTTTTTTTCTAAGCAAAGATGCAATGCTTGGTGCCATTTTTATAAAGCGATGTTTTTCACTTGATTGACCGAAACACTGCTAGTGATGTGCTCTCTTCTTTGATTTTCTAAAAAATTTGGACAATTCCGTATTGTTTCTTTTTTGTTAATGCCTAAGATATTGCATGCAATTCTTGTACCTAGTTTTACATGTATTTTTTGTTGTTGTTCTTGTTGTTCTTCTTTTTGTTACTCTGGTATTTATTTATAATTTTTTTGCCTCCGTTATTAGTGGGTTTTGATGATAAACAATAAACAGTAAAACTTTTTAAAAAATACCGTTTAGCAGTGGTGGATATTGGGTGAGGCGAATGCCTCGGGACCCCCTGGATTTTAGGGGGCCCCCTCGAAAATAGCACATAGAGTTTCAATTCGCTTCAGATGTTTTTTAGAGGTTATTATAAAGTCGAGACGAAAAGTGGGAAATATAGAGATCGATTCTAGGTAGAGACGTTTTTTTTTGGACAACACCTTGATTTTGGGAGGAAAATAGGGAGATCAAAAATGAAACCGAAGTGAAGACCTTTTTTTTAGGGATCACCATGATTTTTGGAGAAAAAGTGAAAGACGAGATCAAATGTCTTTTTCTTTTTTTAGAGAATATCAATTTTTGAAAATCCTTGCCTCGGGTCCCTGAATTTGAATATCCACCACTGCCGTTTAGCACATAACATGATTTTACTCTTCAATTGCATTTCTTAGCTGTGTTACCTTTAGTAATTTTCCATTAATTAAAAAATTTTTTCTTGTGGTTATACAGTATATCATTTTGGAAAAATTTGACATGCAACTGAAATTTAGTTTCATGTTATTTGAAATGCAGATTTTATGGAGTCTGTGGTTGTTTGGGAAAATATTTATTTATCTATTAAAAAAATATCTTGCCTACATCTGTTGCAACGTTTATTGCTCTTTTAGAATAGTGGTAGAGGTAATTAAGAATAATTAACGTTATGTTTGCATCCGCTTTTTTGAAGGCATTTAATATATAAAGATACAGAATCAGACAAAATCTGCTTGTTTCTAGCAATAAATAAAACAAAGCTAAGTATTCTGCTCATCCATAGACAACAACTAACCCTAATTCTACGGACACGTTTCCACTACAAGCGTGGAATGGAGCATTCTTTGTTTGTTCTATTGATTTTTTTTACTTCTTTCGGCGCTTAAAACGGCAAAAAGCGCAAAGCAAAGCAAAAACTTAATAAAAAACAAAAAAATAGTTTATTCAACGCTCGTAGTGGACACGGATCTTTGAGGCTCCTTTCCATTACGAACGTGAAATAAAGCGTTTTTTCTATTTTTTTATTGATTTTTCTGGGTTTAAAATCCAAGCGAGCGCTCAGCGAAGCAAAAGTCAATAAAACAAACAAAGACTCCACTCCATGCTCGTAGCCAAAACGAGCCCTAACACTTAGAAAAATATCAAGAAACCCAAAATTTAAATGCGCCTATCGCCGCCAAGTGCGAGACAACAATGTGAAAAAGGAATAGACTTTAAATACAACTGTCGCCAGATTCGAAGCATAAAAATTTAAATAAATATGTAATTGAAATCAACACCCACCTGCAAATCTAGTGTAAACATCTATTTTTCTCTTCTTTTATGGAGGCGTGTTTGCCTATAAAAACCATGCAAACATTCCCAATTTATTTATTTTTCATTTGGTCAATCTATGGCTTTTTAATATTTCGAATAGTTAATTAGCTGTTAAAATTACTTAATTAAAGCAGTTTGTTTGTTTTTAATAAATTATTTTTAAATTGGCATGGATAAACGTAGATCCAACATTTACACTTTTGCTGACGAACTAAATAAAGTTCCGGAACAAAATGATCCAGGTAAGAATAATTGATAAAAATCTAGAAAAACTGTTTTTATCATAGAACATTTTTGATAGTTTTGTCACAAAGATTTTTATGTTTTGATGGTAAATCTATTCATTTCAATTAAAAAAATTCAACAAAAGAAGCATTTACAAACTATAAATTTATATTTTGGTTGCAGATTTGAGGCCTAATTTTATGTTAATGTTTTCTAGTTTGTTTGTCTTTATTCAAAGCGAGATATAGCAAGAAACAAACCATGATTTATTAAAATACTGCAATTTTGATGTATGATATTGGATGGATATTTTCAGTGGATTTTTAAGAGTTAAAAAATCAAATGATAATTTTTCCAAAATGTTCAAATTCTTTATCTCAATAAAACTAGGAAAATTTTTTTAACGTTTTGTAGAATTTATCTTATTCTTTTAAATTTAATTTTACCAAATTCACAGTCAGAAATTAACCCAGTCAGAAATCAGAAATCAACCCAGCCATCGGAGGCACATTCCTGTATTTTTTAATACGGGTCCCAAGCTCGGATAAATGGGAAAAGTTGCGGCAGGAAGGGCATCCGGCGTAAAAATTTTTTGCCAAATTATAGAAATGAGTTATCTTGATAAATCCATACCGGATCAGTCGCGGCCCGGTTTACCAACAACCGCCTCAGGTGTTGCACATCAGGGCACTTGTGGAAATTATGCTATTGCTGAACATAGTGAAAACAAGAGCAGAAAAGAGAGGAGGAAGGCAAGTAAAGAGGCAGCAGGAAGTGTGGAAGGGGAGACGCTCACTCGTAAGGGTGGTTACCTTAAATATTGGAACAATGGCTGGAAGGGGAAGAAAGCTGGCAGACTTGATGGAGCGAAGGAATGTAGACATATTGTACCTACAGGAAATAAAGTGGAAAGGGAGTAAAGCAAAGAACATTGGAGGTGGATGCAAACTATTTCACAATGGATCTGATGGAAGAAGAAATGGGATAGGGATAGTGGTGAGGGAGGAGCTGGCTAAAAGTGTCCTGGAGGTAAAGAGGGTGTCAGACAGACTAAATGATGAAGCTAGAGGTAAAAAAGTCCATTGTAAATATAGTAAGCGCGTATCCTCAACAACAACATGAAGGAGAAAAATGATTTTTGGGAAGACCTGGATTGGTTGATAGAAAGTGTATTAGAACAGGAGAGGATAGTTTTAAGTGCGGAACTAAATGGACATGTGGGCAAAGGAAACATAGGGATGAGGAAATAATCGGGAGGTACGGTGTTGGAACATGAAATAGGAAAGGATCAATGGTTGTGGATTTTGCGAAAAGGATGGATTTGGCGATTTTGAATACTTATTTTAAGAAAAAAGATGAACACAGGGTGACATATAAAAGTGGCGGAAAAACTACCCAAGTAGATTATGTGATGTACAGAAGGAGGAACTTGAAGGAAATGTCTGATTGTAAGGTGATAGTAAGTGAGTACATCGCAAAACAGCACCGTATGGTGGTATGCAAAATGGCTTTCACGGTAAAAAAGAAAAAAGCAGAGAAAGTAAAGCCAAAGATACGATGGTGGAAACTGAAGGAGACAAGCTGTCAAGAAGCGTGTAGACAAGAGGTGACCAGGACTCTGGGAGACAAGGATGGGTTACCTGATGAGTGTGACAAAACATCGGAAATTGTGCTGGGAGTGACACTTGGGAAACGAAAAGAAAACAGAGAGACATGGTGGTGGAATAAGGAAGTTCAGGAGAGCATAAAAGAAAAGAAAGAGGCAAAGAAATCATGGGACAAAATAAGAGATGAAAATACTAAAAAGATCTACAAAAAAAAAGAAAAGTAAGGCAAAGAAGGCAGTTGCAATGGTGAAGTGACGTGCGTATGATGATTTGTATGCTAGATTGGAAAAAAAAGAAGGTGAAAAGGAGTTGTACAGATTGGCTAGACAGAGAGACAGAGCAGGGAAGGATGTACAGCATGTGAGGGTTATAAAGAATAAAAATGGTAATGTTATGGTAAATTTGGAGGCAGTGTTAAAGAGATGGAAGGAGTATTTTCAGAAACTGATCAACGAGGAAAATAACAAAAACCCTTGGACAGAGGAAGCAGAAGTGGTTAAAGAAGAGGTAAATTGCTTCAATAGAGAAAAAGTAAAGAATGCACTAAGAAGGATGAAAAAAGGTAAAGCGGTTGGGCCAGATGAGTTGCCAGTAGAAGTTTGGAAGTACATGGGAGAGATGGGGATAAAATTTTTGACCAGACTGTTCAACACAATATTAGCAGGTGAACGGATGCCAAAAGAATGGAGAAGGAGTGTGCTTATCCCAATCTATAAAAACAAAGGAGAAGCACAGTGCTGTGGAAATTATAGAGGAATAAAGCTAATGAGCCACACAATGAAAGTATGGGAAAGAATTATTGAAGCCAGGCTAAAGGATAGAGTGGAGATCAGTAAACAGCAATATGGATTTATGCAAGGAAAGGAAACTACCGATTCCATGTTTGCCTTAAGAATATTGATGAAAAAGTACAGGGAAGATCAAAAAGAGCTATATTGTGTATTCGTGGACCTAGAGAAAGCTTACAACAGGATTCCGCGGGAAGAGATGTGGTACTGCATGAGAAAATCAGGAATAGTGGAAAAGTATGTGCGACTTGTACAGGATATGTATGAGGAAAGCGAAACAATGGTAAGGTCTGCAGTAGGAACTACAGAAAGTTTCAAAGTTAAGGATGGACTGCACCAGGGATCAGTTTTAAGTCCGTTCCTGTTTGCAGTGATAATGGACAGGCTAACGAATGAAATAAGGAGACACCATGGACGATGCTGTTTGTTGATGATGTTGTGACTTGCGAAGATACCAGAGAAGAAGTGGAGCAGAAACTAGAATCCTGGAGGCATGCATTGGAAAGAAGAGGGATGAAAGTATGTAGATCAAAGACCAAATATTGTGCATAAATGGAGGAAATGAGGACAAAACAGTGAAGATGGAGGATACAAAAGTGCCAAGAATAAAGGAACTTAAGTATTTAGGATCAATGGTGCAAGAAAGTGGCAGTTGTAAGATAGGAAGTTACCAGCTAAAGAAAAAAGAAAAGTGTACAGTTCAGTGGTGAGACCAGCAATGGTGTACAAACTTGAGACAGTGGCGGTCACAAAGAAACAAGTGGAAGAGATGGAAGTTGCAGAGAAGAAAATGTTGAGGTTTGCTATGAGAATGACGAGAAAAGACAAGATCAGAAACGAGTACATCAAGGTTACAGTTAAGGTAAAACGTTTAGGAATGAAGATGGGGGGGCAAGCTGACGTGGAATGGATATGTCATGAGAAGAGACCCAAGAGTATGTAGAAAGAAAGATGATGGAAATGCAGTTACCGAGAAAGAGGAAAAGGGGGAGAACAAAAAGAAGATTATTAAATGTAGTGAAAGACGATATGGGGGAAGTTGGTGCGAAGGAGACGGACGTTCAAAACTGATGGTTTGGAGAAACATGATACACTTGATGGAAGAAGAAGACAGTCAAAAATCGATCTTTTGATTTTGATAAAAAGTTTCAGTTTAATCTATTGGCTTATTTTGAACACTTTTTATTAACCTGTTTTTTATTGCATTTTACAACAGCAGCTATATCTATAAATATTTTATTTCAAAATGAAATTACGAGGTATTAAATTCCATTCCAGATTCTAAAAAACCCTTTTTGTAGTTGTCCGCTGCGAGCAAAAGGAGAAAAGTAGTCCTCAAAGATCTTTGAGCTTTATAAAATTATATCTAAATTTTAGCATTAAAGTTGTTTTTCGTTTTTTGAAGAATTTTTTTCCAATTCTACCATGCCTAATATATGCCCTTAGCAAAAATTTTCCTCAGTTCAATTTATTAATTTATAATCGTTTGCACTGTGGCGTTTATTTTTTTGTTTTCTTTTCGTTTTTGCATCTTCATGAAATTTGCTTTGATTGCGATTAATTGGTATGTTTGAGTGTTTGTCTTGAATGACCAAATTATATGAACGTTTCATACTAAGACAGTTATTTCGTAGAGCCATGACCAACATTTTTACGATGGTTTTTCATGTACAGTATTTCCTTTAACGTGAGAGATGTATGCACTCGCCATAGCTATTCGCAATCAAATTTTAATATGTTGATGCTGGTACAAATAGGCCAAAAAACGTGATAATGAAAAATAACTAGACGTTTCTTTTCGCGTTTTTGCAGTTAGCTAAAACCTTTCCATCGGATGTATGTTAATGCTACTGGTTGAAATACATGAATTTTCCCATTTGGTTTTATAGTCGAAACCTAAATCATTTCTATGTTTTTTGATTCAGTTTCACAGCTTTTTAAATTTTATCAAAAATAACTTTACCTAGTTTCAATTTTTATTTACGCCACTGTTGTCTCTAACCAACCCCCAAGAAATGTTGAAGCGGCTGTTTATGACTGAGTTAGATAAAGAAGAAGATCAAATATTTTCTATTTTCTCCTCAGTTCTTATGCAAATGCTTTACATTAGCTGCAAATTAATGTTTTTTAGATTATTCCGAAATCTTTGACACAGTAAAAGAGGCTTATGTAACAATGACTATACAAGGTAAGCAATCTTTTGTTTATAAAACAACCAAACAAAAAATCCTTTTTGTTATTTTTTATTGATATTTAATTTTAGTTTGGAGTATGTGAACACATATTGTAAGTTAAAAAAATTCAATCGAAGCCCATCGATTGTGTCACAGTTGCACCACTTTGCCTAGAATCAACCAATCAATTTTTTATTTGAAAAAAATAAAACAAGATTAAAAAATAGTAATAAATAATATGCTTTTTGCCGCAAGCTCCATGAGAAATCCAGGGACTGGTTTATAATCATCACTTTATAGAGTTATTCAAAGGACCAGCATAAAGTATAAAAATAAGCAACAACAAGCAAATCAAACACATGCATGCTCAGAAGATTACTGTGCAAAGACCAGGGAACTAAGATTTTTTTAACTTTTGGTTTTAAGCAGAGGTTTCAAAATTTGTTTTCGTATTGTAAAATAGCAAAAAAATGTGTTTTATTTTTCTCGATGCAAAAGATTTTTTATCAAAACTTTTTTTTTATTATAATAAAACTTGATTACATTTTTAATTAATAGAGACAAACTTTTTGTTAATGTTATAGAATTATTAAAATTACTGAACATTTATTGTAAACGACGCGCATATCTGGTATATTGGTGAGTTTTTCTGTATTGCCAACAATAATGAATTACATTGCTGCCTTTTTTAAGCCTAGAGATTGTGGTGTGAGTGGTTTTTGGCACACAGTTAACCTTTAAACTCCTTTTATTGAAAAGGGGCGCAACTTGAAATGAACAGACAAAACAACACTAAAACTTCGGAATTAGACAGTAAACAGAATCTTCGCTTGATGACGTAGCAACGATGAATCTCAAATTAAATTACACAGCAGCTATATGAGTCTCGGTCTGTGTCAGAATATCTCGCTCTCCTCTGTGTTTGTCCGGCGGTTCGGCCAGCGAGTGTATATAACGTCAGAGTAATGTTATAGAGTTTCTATTATGACGCCTGACCTTTTTTACATGTAAAACCACGAGGCGTAGATCAGGTGATCAGGTTACATCCTGTATGCGGTGTGTCGAAAATATATTACACGAAAGGCGGTAATAATAATAATAATCACACAAAATAGCATTGATACCGCGATCAGCCAACGATCAGTTGGGGGGGGCAACGGAAAGGCGGTACAGAAAAAAAATACTAAAAATGCAAAATTATTACATGTTGGTTGCCGTGGCAGTAAATAAACGTTGTGCAGAGAGCGGAAGGGCGCTGCAAGCCGAGTTTGCAGCGAGCGAAATATAAGTGTGAAAATACAATTGTGGCAAAATCGAAGCAAATATATGCACGAAAGATGATTTGCGGTGATGAGTTCGCTACAACATCATAGTAGGTAAAAAGCTTAAATCTTAAGTATTCTTCGGGGTGCTTTCCCATGGGCACAACAAAATTATTCGAGTAGACTGAGCATTGAACTCACACCTTACAGCTTACACGTTAGAGTTTTAACAGCTGTTCGGCCAACATTGGAAAGCTAGAAGTATCATAGAAGTTAAATTTACTTAAGTGTTTTGTGTTGCTTTATTTTTTTATAAGGTGTAAATTTTTAACTTACTTGCTGTTGTAGATATTTTGCGTCATTTTAATCAAGTTCAAATCGTGTTATTTTATCAACATCTCAAACCCAAAATTTAATCTTTTACTGATGAAAGTTGGAAGCATTGTTAATTTATAGTTCCACGGTTACAAAATATACCTCAAACATAAAAAGTTAAAAATAAAAAAATTGAACATAAACTTGATAATACAATTCAAACACAAACCGATATTTTTAAACTTGAAAAACGATCGATCAAGCTGACAATCCGGACACAGTTCATCTGTAAAAAAAACCGATAACTTATCTTCATGACTGCAGTAGTAGAAGAAAAAACACAGCTTTTTAATAGAAGAAAAACAATTTTTTATGTTTTTAAAGCAATTACAGTATTTGTTAGAAAGCTACTTTATTCCGATTTGAAAGCAACTTGAAAATCAGAAGTTCACTATACAACGGTAATTTAGAAAAAAACCTAAACTGTGCCTGCATAACTATGGTTCAAATGTGGTGAAAGAGCAGATTTAAAAATTAACGTGCACCTTTCCTTTGTTGTTAAAAATATACTCTTAAGTTTTGTAACTAAATTCAATTTAGCAAAATATTTTTATATTTATATTTTTTAGTTTTATTTTTTCTACAACTAAAGATTTTGTTGTAAAAACTTTTAATGGTTTAAACCATTAAAAGTTTTTACAACAAAACCTTCATCACTAATAAGCTTTTTCAGCTTCTCACGAAAGGGGGCCACGCTGCTCTCATCTGCATCACCAGCCTCCCCATGAAGAACTTTGTTAAACAATCCGTGACGATTTCGGAATCGCCAGAGCCACCCTTCACTGCCCTTAAAATCGCTAAAGTCAAGGTGAGCAGCAAGCTTTCTTGCAGCTGCCAATATCTCGGTTCCTCTCACATTAACGCCATTGGAGCGTTCCTGCACATACCATTTCATAACTGCCGCATCTAAAGACTCCTCCTTCCCTGTTTTCATATGCTTTCTGTTCCCAACTTTGCCATTCTTAGAAGACGCGGCATCAATACAGTATGAGGCTGCAAATTTTTCCAGCTTTTCCTTGTTCTTCCTAATGTCAGAGACAGTCTGCTTTTTTACTCCGTATTTCTCACAAACACTTTTAACTGTCGCTCCTTTCTCGATGTCTTTAATGAGTTCTAACTTTTTCACCACAGATAAATTTACACGCTTACGCTTTACAGATTTGTTAATATTGCTGCTCATCTTGTACAAAGGCTAAATGGAATGAAGGCTGTAGCAAGCTAAACTGTAAAAGAAAGTCAAACCACAAACTCACACTATCGTTGCCTAACCATTGTTGAAACAAAGCCCATTATGAAACAATACATCGGAAATTAAAAAAATGCTCTATACATTAATTGCAATTACAGTATGGCATAATAGGGCAATAATGAAAGTTAGTGTCCAAGGCTGTATGATATGCATTGCACGCTTGCTTGCACGTAAGAAGTATTTTAAAACCAAATATTTTGCTATTTATTTCAAAAAATACAAAAAATTAAAAAATTTGGCAGCTCAATTCAATGTCCGTTAAATCCGAAATCCGTTAAATCGAGGGCCGTTAAATCGAGGGTTTACTGTACTCCTTTTTAAGCACGTGCGCTATAGAATGCTCAAAGGCAATAGCCAAGCAACTAAGAAAAGAAACGCAATGACGTCACAATAATGGCACAAACAAAACGTTGGTGCAAACCAACCGTCTGGAACAATTACTGTCCATTGAAAGTTAATTTCAATAAGTTCTTTTACTATCGCCTGACAGTTGACTACTTGTACAATTGAACTGCAAGATAAGTTTTGTTTACATAGACCATTTGTTCTTTTTGAAAGTAGCGTAAGCATCCATTGCTGAACTACAGTCTGGCCTGGCTGAATATACAAATAAATGCAATTATATATTTATCATGTATTCCTTTTAGAATAAAGAAAAGATTAAAAATTGGTAAATCAGTTTTCTCAAACTGAAAAAAAGTTAAAACCAATTCGAAACAAATGGTCAGCAGAATATTGGCTCGATATTGGCTCGTTATTTTCTAAAGATTCTAAGATAAAAAGCAATTACCAAAAAATTTAATTTCGGTTGGTCTAAAGTGTAAGAATCTTTAAAATCTTATATGTTGAACAAAAACAAAAAAAACTACCTATTTTTTTTTACCCAAACATTATAGTTTTGAAAAGTATGTACAGGCCCAATATAAGACCAATACTGGGATTCATTAACGCTTAAACACTTAAGAGATGAGAAAAAATAGTCAATATTTTAATTTCAGTCGGCTTACTGCCTTTAAAACATTAAATTTATCAAAAAATAAAAACATTCTATTTTTTTGCTTAAACGTCATAGTATCGAAAAACAGTACTGGTCCAATACAATACCTATACCGGGAAAACTATTCCGATACAGCCGATACCTGCCTTTACGAAGCCTGTACTGGGCCAATAAGTGTATGTTTGCTGAGAACACGCCGCAAGTTTAAGCTGTGTATTGAAGAAACATTGGAAAAACGCTATGGAAGCTTGGCAAATGCCATTGGTTTAAAAAAAAAAGAAATGAGTTTACAACAATACTTGGCAAAGCTTTTGGACGCCGGGCAAAAGCCAAGCATTTTAATAGACAAACTCAAAGTCTAAGAAAATGCAAGGCATGCTTTGCGACTGCCCTGCATTTGCCAAGCATTTTGCGTGTCGAAAATAGTTTTCAAATAAATACTCGGCAAAGCTTTTAAACGCCAGGCAAATACCAAGCATTTTAGTAGACAAATTTCAAAGTTTAAAAAAATACAAGGCACGTATTGCAATTGCCCGGCATTTGCCAAGAGTTTTGTACGTGGCAATCACACGGCCGTGCTTTTGCCGTGCTTTTTTTTTGACTGGGTTATAACCTTAAGTGCATTTTAGAAAAGAAAACTAACAAACAGGAAAATAAAGAAGATGAAAAAAAAAAGTTACCAAGACAAATTACTAAAAAACAATTTACTCTCGTAGCTGTGATATGTTTAGTAACTGCATTTGGATTGCTCATTGGATTATTTGCACAAGTAGGTCACCAATCTTAAACAGAAATAGCACTTCAGTTTGTGAATATATAGTAAAAATAATGTCTTATTAAAGATGAGAAAATTTTTCACAAATTAATAAGTAGATTTTACTTTGGCTATACCTTCTTAGACTGGAATATTAATACGATGTTTTTTGGTTTAAAACCTTTGCTTAAAGAACAATAGTAACAAAATACAAAGATGCAAAAGTTGAGTAAAAAGGAAATATTAGTAAAAATTATGTGCAGCCACAAGAAAGCTAGTTCAACAATTGGTCAGTTTACAAATATATTTTTTACAAATCGCTTCAATTATTTTTGATTTGCTTTGATTTCAATTTTGTCTAAAACCATCCAAATCTTAAAAATTTTTTTTACTTTTTGGTTAAAATTAAGTAGGCAACAGAAACTTTTTGGCACTTTCAAAAAATATTTATTTACCAGTGATGCTGATTTGAATATAGTATAAAATTCTACGTATTAGTAATTTAAACAATATCCTCACTTGTTGATTTTTGTTTTTTGACGAGATCAAAAAGCAATTTTTAAAAATTCAATATAAAATAAAATTTGCACATTTTTTGATTGTCGAGTCAGCATGCTTACTTAATTTAACCTGACACTCCAGAATTTACTGCTTACTTAACTTATATAGACTTATGTTATTTTACCTTTACTGTACCAATGTACCATTACGAAAAAGCATTTATAAAGCGCCCCAACACTTATTTAGCAGATAAAATCAATTAAAAACAGACCACCAAATTGATAAACCCTAAAAAATACAATATGTTGATTTTTTTTGTCTAAACTCCTTTAAAAATGCATATTAGAAAAAGAAGACTACAAACTTTAATGGTTTATTTAGATCAATTCCGACTTTATTAAAGCATTAGATAATGCGAGTCAATTTCCTAATGCGTTAGAATACCGACTCCTTGATGTAATTAGCAAAAGCAGCGAGCAAGAACAAGATATTCAAAGTCTAAATGCAACTTTTCGTGAAGGTAATGTAAATTTTATTTAAAGTATAAAAATGCAATATTTAAATTTCTGATTTTTCGATGGTAGCGTAACGACTGCTTGCAATGATCTACATTTTTATGTTAACCTTGCTTAGTTATGTTACAGTGACGCTAGATTTTCCACTTCTTGAAACAGTAAAAATCAATTCGACAATTCAATTTAAACTGTATGAATTTTGAACGTTTTAAATTAGTTAAAGAGAAAGGTTAGCGATCTAAGATATCATTGTATTCCAATATCACAATCAACATAACATGATTAGTCGCTGGCTTATCTCGGTGACCAACTCAAAACGTCCAAAACAACAGAATGATAGATAATTAAATTTTGAGCATGATTTAGTAAGCAAGAAATTTTTGAAATGTTTGTTTCTATAAAAGCATGAGCTTGAATCTTTCCGATAAACTTTCTAAAGAACCTTTTTTTCTTTTATTCATTTTCGGTAGTTCTTCAGTGGTCCCCCATTTAAATTCAAAAAAATTATCTAAATTCATCTTTTGCCGTAATTCTTTGGTTATTACTCTACAATTGAAATAAACACAACAGCTTGGTATAAAAAAAAATGATAATTAAGTCAGCAACGATATAGACAAAGTTACAAACTCACAATTTAAAAAAATATTGGTAAAGAATCAAAATCAGAATCCAACATTTAACCATTTGATTTGAAAATTTTATTTAAAACAAAAAAGCAGAACGTTCTGGACTTACAAAGACCCTCATGAAAGCATCTAAACATTTTCTAGCACAATTTAACAATAAACCATAAACGTAATTGCATCCAATTCAACTAAAATACAAACAACTGTTTTCTAAAGCTATGCTCACACTGGTACTACAAAATTAATTTAAAATCGATGAAAATTCAGTAATTATTACAAAAAACAACATAATTCAAAGGAAAAAAAAGAGATAAAAAGAAAAAAGGAATAAGAATTACATAACTACATTAAAATAGTTTATTGTAAAAAACACGAACCGTTTTAGTACAATTGTTTATTTAATTTGGGTTGATGTTTTTTAATTAATAAAGCTTCATGAATTTTACAATCGTAGTCTGATAAACATTTTTTTATGACAACAAAGTGATTCAATAAACTATACGTATGTTTAATATTACAAGAATTGCATTTAATGATAAATGAACATTTTTATTCGGGCTACTTTAAAAGATTGTCGTCAACGAACTAAGAATAACCTAAAATTAAAAAACTGTGTGCTATAATTGACATTGTAAAAAGTTTCGACTCTATTTCTAGCATTATCCATCCTTGAAGACAAGCAACGAACAAGCCTTGAAGACTTATTTAAAACAATGACAAACCACTTGAGAAAAGGTGTCTAAGTTTTTGTGTTGCTTTAATTGTAGTTTGGTTCAACTCTTGTTGGTTGTATAGAGCAAGATACTTAAGTAACCACAATTAACTAAATCTTCATCATCATAATCATCTTACCAAAGATTAATCTAAAAAAAATGAAGCGCTACACTCATGTGATCACTGGTATTATCAATATCACATTATTTCAGCTATTTTTCTCTTTAATTGCACAACAATGTCTTGAGCGTTAAGTTTAGAGCAAGCATCACGTGATTACTACAATCTGCTGCGCATTTTCCTAGATATTGATGTCGTTTAATTGTTCATATAAAAAGTTGTTCAATATAAAAAGTTGTGACTGCATTTAGATCTAGAAAACGAAGTTAAAGCCTTTTGTTTCAAGAACAAGCATTATGATAAAAGTTAGATTTAACAAAAACCAGCTCGATCATGGTTGCGATCAAAAAAAACTTGTACCACTGAGCAATGTGGCTATTCAATATTTAAGACGTACGTTAAATAAAATAGTTTTGAGGTTTTAAAAAAGTGATTTAGCTGGATTCATTTATTTCTGTAGGGTTTTTTAAAGTCTCTGATGATTGGGTGTCATTTTTAAACGGGTTCCAGTACAAACTTTTTCCCAACAAAGCAGAAAATTGGACCTCTGCTTTAGAATTCTGCTCCAATGTGAACGGAAGTTTAGTAACTGCTTCTGCCTTCGATTTTCGTTTGGTTGGGTTAGTAGTATCTTTACCTGTATTAACTACTTTTTTTATTTAATCAAACACTCATAATTAAATTTTTGAAATTTAATTAAACTTTGGAATATAATTGTATAATCGTATATTTTTGCAACACAAATAAATCATTTATCATATATGAAGTATAAGAAAAGCAAAATGATTTTTTTGCGTGTCTTAGTAATGGTAAAAGAACAAAAAATTTTAAAAACGAGACGTGTGTTAATGAAGACATATCCTTTAGGAAGTGCTAAGATGCTTATAAATTAATTTTTCTTTGTTTTTACATAATTTTAACAAATTTTTATGATACAGTTGCAGCGTATTTAGCTAACTGGATTCCAATTCAATCGGACTCATAGTTTCCTCTCATTTTATTACCCTTTTATATAAAATGACTTCCTTTTTGCCATGGCCGCAGTATCAACAAAAAAATTTTTTTGTTCGTCGTCGTTTGAAGGGTATCCACTACAGGTCAGACACAAATAGGACTGGGGCCGAGGGTTTATCCTTTTACAACCCCATACTGCTAATTCAGGCAGTTCAGCATTATCGTTTGCAGTCAATCACGGTGCTGTGACCGGGCTGTCGAGAATTTAAAATTTATCACAAAGAATAATTGAACTCAATGCAGATTCAAACTAAATTTTTTATTGTTGCAAACATCATGTGTTGTCAAGCATCTAATCAATAAAAGACAAATATTTAAAAATTCTGACAAGTGTAGTTGTTTAATTCGACGAACGTAAAATGAATTTGCAGTTTCCTCGTTGCTGTTTTCTGGC
Source organism: Diplosoma virens (assembly GCA_963680785.1). Classification (NCBI taxonomy): domain Eukaryota; kingdom Metazoa; phylum Chordata; class Ascidiacea; order Aplousobranchia; family Didemnidae; genus Diplosoma; species Diplosoma virens. The sequence goes on along the minus strand of OY796893.1, from coordinate 33,664,933 downwards.
CATGCATTGCTGTGTTTTGTTTGATTCTGACGGCTTTCGTTTGAGAAAAAATAAATCTTTCTTTCTTCATTTATTAACATCTATAAACGATTTTTGCTTTATTAGGTTACTCACACTTGAAAGTAAACAAACAAGTAATTATGATTATAACGAAAGCTAACACTCAAATAAATCTTTAAATACATAATTTTATTAAGCCGCATCAACTGCAAAATGCATTACAATGCATAAAGATCAACTGTACCAAAGCGTACTCAAGAAAAATAATAAGACAAATTGATTTTAAAAATTTTATATTTTTATAGCGCAGAAGCTTATTTTCTAATAAATAGAGACGTAGACTTCATATTTGCGCAAGAATTTAACCAAAAGTTGGCAGCGTGGTCGAGTGGTTAGAGCGCCGTAATTGTGATCAACATGCTCTCAGTTCAAAACCTACTCACGCCATTTTGTTGGGTCCTTGGGAAAGACACTTTACGGCACTTTTCTGCCTTTGGCAGTCTTAGCAAGGAGTTTTAAATTTCAATCACATCGCTATAAAAACTAAAAGCTACATCTCCGGATACAGGTCGGGGTAATTGCTTCCCCTATGTACTGTACAACGCCTCTAACGCTTTCCTGCAAGTCAGGAAGATAAATATAGAGATAAAATAAAGTTAATGAAATTCTTTAACAAAATTGATGGCAAAGCTGTGTTTTTTCTTCAAAACTAGATGAAGATATTTTTTTAGTCTATTCTTGACAATTATAAAAAAACACGTAATATTTGGATCGTTAGAACTTTAAAAGTATTTTTTAGGTTGCGCCGAAATTTATTTGCGGAATCTTGTCCTAAGAAATGTCGCTATGTGGCTGTTATGCGTCACATATTCCACGGCCGTAAGAAATAATAAGTTGGATTCAGATCGCGAAATAACTTTTTATAGTGATACAACAGTAATTTAAAGCTACACGCTAATACAATATAGCAGAAAAATTTGATGTAATGTGTCTTTCCGAATCACCCAACACTATGACGGCGAATAAAAATTGAACTAAGATCAAGTCATTTGTCGCGTTTTTATCTTAACAGTAACGATGTGTTGTCAAACAAAAACATGGCCTTGAGTTCAGGTCCAGGCCAGTTGGCTATATTTTTTTTCTACTGTTTACTAAAAATCAAACAATCACAGATACAACTCAGCAAAAAGCAGTATGGACAAAATAAACTATTGACAAATTTTTGTTGTATTTTGCAGTTTTCTGTCTATGAAATCTTGGAAACCAAGTTCCCGAATTTGGGTTGATGCTAGCGCCATGCTGGTGAACGCTTCTGTTCCTTCAGAGTGCATTTATTATGACATTGATTCTTCCCTTATTGACGTTTCAGATGCCAACTGTTCAATAACATCTTTTATTATGTGTCAAAAACCAGTTGATCTGCTCATTTGAATGTAATTTTCAAAAAATAAAAAAATAAATCAAAATACTTCAACACGAGAACCAAACCGCAAAATTTTTGTTAAAAATTAAAAACAATTTTAGTATCATTGAGCCAGAAATATCTATCCATGATCAAATTACTAAAATACATGTATTCATTTTTTTTAACTCTTTTTGTCGTTTTTTAATTGTAATACATAAATTTCTTACTCATCTTTTTCCAATGTACGTATATCCTTTTACGTCATATATTATTTAAAGTCATTTGTTTGTGTTGAAAATATTTTTTTACGCATCATTGCTTCTAATTTGTCGTGAAATATTTCTCTTATAAGCGGAAGCCCTGTCCTTAAAGTTTTTTGAAATTCTTGTAGGTTGGTAAACAGTTGGGTAAACATATGCTAAATTGATTGGAGATATTATAGCAATATTTATTTTTCGTTTACCGAAAACTGAGTTTCCTACTTTGTGCTTTTTACTGTTATTGTACAACAGTACTCTCAAAAAAATCTAAATGTTGATATGCCCAAATGTAGTGTTATGGGGGAGTATCGGACGTATTTGCGGCAAAAGTGTATTTTTTAACATTTACACAGTTTCTTTAAATTAGTATAGTAAATTTTAAGCGTCTATATCGACAATGTTTGGAATTATTTTAGTGTCATTACCTCCTTTTTAGAGAAAAATTACTCTTAGTTTTCTTTCAAAATCTTTCCATTCTAATAAAAAGCATCGGGACCCGAAAGAGCAATATTTCAGACAGCAGAGTCAGTAATGTAACAAAATTCGGTGAGGAAACTATTTGTTTGAGCCTATTTATACCCCAAGCCAGAGTGCTAGTTGTGGAAAAAAAAACAATTGCATATTTTCACTCGGTTTTAGATCCCTTTTAATGACAGATCTTTCAATTTTTTTCATTCTAAATAAAATTAGTTCACAAAAAATTCTATTTAAATTAATGAAAATAGTTAATTAAATTTTACATTGATTATAAACTGTTTCTCTAAAAGCTACACTTTTTGTGCTGAGCAAGCTCCACTTTTTTTGTCCATACAATCAATGCAAACTGAATGTCACAAATTTTGTTCGGGAATCCTAAAGGACCAGTTGAGCTACGTAAACCGAATACCTGCGCTGAAAAAAAGCCGTGTCTAAATTTTATTTTATTCCGGCTCAAGAAGTAGTCTGCTATGAGCCTGAATGTTTTATACAATTGGTTTGAACGAAAGCTCGGATTGATCCTTTGAAGAATCTTCTTCACAAACAAACAGAGACCACTGTCTCTAACAAGAACGAATGTATTACAAAATTTACGACCGACGAAAATTCTATTCCACGCTTTGCCAAACTGCAAAGCAAACTCAACGCTATAACTTGATTCAATCAACACAAATAATTCTACCTCTGTAGAATACAACTCCCAACCACTGGCGGAAATAAATTCAACAATTGTCAACTGATACAAAATCTAACGGGCCATCTCCTGTGCCCAAACAAAATCATTTTCACTCGAGCCGTCTTTCGAGTTGTCTCAAATTACCTAATAATAATGTAGTTTCGCTACGCATCGCCTTTATATAGAAAAAAGAACACGTGACGCAAATTTACTCGTAAACGCTAAACCATTCTCCAATTCTCTAGGGAAAGCGCCTTTTCTCGAGCCAAGGAGCATATACGCAAAGATTCTACAAGTAGCGAGTTATCAAAGCTAGGACAAAAACATATTACGTCATTAATGTCGGCGAAAAGAGAAAAGGACAAGAAATAAGTCAAGCGAATCGAGGCATTTTACTATGCAATAAAGATTAGCGATTCACGGCGATTAATTATTATTTCATAATAAAACTTTGGATTACTTTTAACGGGAATAAACTACATCGTTATGATTAAAATTATTAGTAATGAAGTGTGACACTAAATCATAATTATACTCATATAGCACAGGTCAACAACAAATTTTATTCAGAGATGATTTTATATGTTAATAAAAGTTTTTTTGAAACTGATTTCAAAAATTTTTTTTTTAGAGCATCGTATTTTTGAGATATTCTTATTTTTGTTTTTACAGTTTGACCTACAAAAACTTGCGCAATACGGTTTTCACCATGACGCTTTAGAAAGCATTTCGTTTGTAGCTAAACTGATACTGATAAGTAGTAACTGATAAAATAAAAGTTTTACTGAATATGTTATACATATGTATTAGCTAAGAACGTGTGTGGTGTGCTTCGGGCCTTCAATGTGATGTAGTGTTAATTGTTTTGTAGTAATGCTTCACTGGAAATGTTTAAAAGTAACAATAAAAAGTGTAAAAGTAACCAAAGCTTGTTTTGTTATATATTGTCAACAACAAACCATCACATCAGATCTGAAAAAAAATATACAAACCATATTTCGGTTGTCCGTTAGGAGACCAATAAGCAGTGGGCACCGCATCAAGCGGCTTGCGAAACTGACTGAACAAACGAGCATCAGAAATGCCTTTTGCTATTTCCATGTTATAGAGGGAGCCTAGAGACCACTTTCAAGATTGTTATTCTTGCTTTGTAAATGTAAAAGGGTATAGTGCGAAACAAAGAATGAAGATTACATACCCGAATCTAGACTCAGCACGAAGACCAGTTCTACATGACGCTTTAATGCTTGTACTTCTTCCACCTAAAGAGAGGCTTTCAGCTCTTGCTAATAAAGTTGAGGAGGATTTTGACAAAGAATGTAGCCCTGCTTCTAGCACTGCAACAAATTCTGAGTATGATCCAGAAAAAAGTTTAAAACCTATTCTCTTTTCTGAAAGTCTGAAAGCAATCATGAAAGGAAAAAAACTCAACGAGGCACGAGCACTTCTAACCTTAATATTTTGCATTGTACTTTTCAATGCTTGCAGGACAGTATCCATCAGCATGCGACTAAGTTTATTTGGAATAAAACATTTCAAGAGCAAAAACAACCAGAGCGCCGAAGTAAATTAGCCAATTTTATACTTTTCGGTGACTCAGCGATTACAAGTTGTTTTGTATGCAATCAAAAACGTGTATAAGGAGAAAATTTTCAATTTTTTCTAAAGCAAAATTTGATTTTTTAATTAACCGTTTTGGAAATAAATTTTTGTCCCATCCCGTAAAATCAAATTATATCGAAACAAGAACTTTGCTTAGCGACCATTGCTTTTTTGAGTTTTTAATCTTTTACCAAAACATTTGCTTTATTTCTTTTACCAAAAAATTTATCATTTGCTTTACCAAAACATATATTTTCTTTATTTTCCGCGAAGTTTTTTACTATCAGTTTATTTTTCTCATGTTATGATAATTTTTATTAATGTGAAATTTTCAGCTTGTTGGAACCAGCCTTGAATTTTTTTAAAAATTACATTTCAGTTCTGCAATTTATTTTACCGTAACTTCCTGAAAAGAACTGGATAAAAACGCTTATTTTTTCTAAAACAAAATTTTAAAGGCCGCTTATTTAAAGAAAAGAGTTTTATATGAGACCTTTAATTTCTATATGTATTTTAAAACTTAGCAGCTGTAAAAACGTTTTAAATTGACGAATAAAAATCAGACTTGAGTATTTTGATTTTGAATGTGCTCTGGTTGGTAATGCATATCTGTGAAAAAAACATACTGAAAATTAAATATTACAACATATTTCGTCTTTCTCTAAATTTACTTGGATATATATGTGAATGCAAATTGCGTTTAATATTTGCCTGACTGCGAAATTACGTAAACTTCGTGCAATCTAAATTCGGTGCAATTTGAAAAAAGTTTGTGGTCAGGACATTCCAAGACAACTCTTTCAAACTAGTTTGATACCGAGTTTCTTGACTATTGGTCAGAAGAATGGTGACAACTTTTAGTATTTTTGCTAGCTTGAGTAGAGAGTATCGTCCTAAATTACTTATTAAGTGTTAAAAATTTTAAATCTCAAGCCAATAGAGCCCTTTTAAACTTTATCAATTTTGTTTATAAAATTTTTTTAGCAAAATCATTGTTTAAATTTTCCATTTTATAAACTTTTTACTTAAATTTTATCTCATTCGAGGTAATTCAAACTATGGTCTACTCTGTACACGGCCTCTCATGCTACATTTTTAGTGTTAAAATTAAAAGGAAATTTTTTTTTTATTGACGGCAAGTCGAAGTAGCAAATTTGCTCGCAGGAGGATTAACTGCAAATAGCGCACCCACGCATTAAAACCTATTAGAAACACATACGCTCTGTTGATTAGCCGAACAATGCCAAGCGAAGAGTACTGCACACATTTTAAATTATTTTGGAGTTGGATTAATTGTAATAACCCAATGTTTTGTTTTTAAATTTTTGCTTAAATATTGCTCTTAAACCTCAACTGTACATAATTGTTATTGTTACAAAGAAAGTTTTCAGAAACTTTTGCGTGAAGCAATACTAACTTTTAAGTGATGTAATATTACCATTAAGTTTACTCAGTTCAGTATTTTAAAAAACAAAATTGTTTCAAAAATATATCTAAAAACATTTTGCAAAAATTTTCAACAAAAAACAATTAAACAATCAAAACATTATACTAGTCGGTATGGTTTAGAAATATTGCTATCATCAAAATATAAAATTAGAAAAAAATTTTTTAAGTTATTTACAGTCGTTCCTTTTCGTTGACAATTTAAAAAATCTTCTAATAGTTATATACAGACGAAATCGGTTAATCGCATATTCAATTTGCCAGACATTTTATGTGATTATCCGATATATGCGTTTAACCAATTTGTGTGATTACCTTTCGACCACGTTGTAGATTGCCAATTTGGTTTGCAATGTTTCTACGCAATTTAGACGTTGTACAAACACTGGCAAGAAAATACGCAATTTTAATGTTTGTTTATACTCAAATTTATATACTTAAATCTTCAATTCAACTCAACTTTGTTTTCCCGATTTTCTCCCAAAAATTCTCCAGAAAAAAATACATGAATACAAGGCCTTCACCTCCTTTTCGTCTCCAAATTCGCTATTTTTCTCCCGAAATTATGGTGATCTCTAAAAAAATGGTCTTCATTTCGATTTCGTCTCCGATTTTGCTCTATTTTTTTCCAAAATCATAGTGATCTCTAAGAAAAAAAAAAAGTCTTCACTTCGATTTTGTCTCCGATTTTGCTATTTTTCTGCCGAAATCATAGTGATCTCTAAAAAAAGGTCTTCACTTCGATTTTGTCTCTGATTTCGCTTTTTTTTCTCCCGAAATAATGGTGATCTCAAAAAAAAGTCTTCATTTCGATTTCGTTATATTTCTCCCGAAATCATGGTGATCTCCAAAAAAAAAACGTTCTTCACCTTGACTCGAACTTGTATTTCCCACTTTTCATCCCAACGTCATATTAATCTCAACAAAAAATTCCCGTTTCGTATGACGGTCTTTTGTTTGTGGTTTTTTGATAGGCATTGTAAAGGGGGATGGCATGCCGTCCAAACATCCTCCCTAGTTGCGCCCCTGTTTTATGACGTTTCATGACCACTTTGAAGATTATCGCACTTTTTTGTTTTACTTCTTTTGTTTTGTATTTCGCAGCAAATAGCAGCCACCATGACAGATTAGGTTACCGCTGTTTACTTTTTCGATCACATTGTAGATTGCATTGTTGTTTTGCAATGTTTTCCCCCGGGAAATAATGCGATTAAGTGAATGAAGATAGCAACTGTGACAAAAACCTTATGCGATAGTCCGATTTATTTCTTTAAGCGGTATGCGATTAACCGATGCTTTTACTTAATGAGAGATAGGATTTGTTTCGGGATTTCACATTTATATGCGATAAAACGATATATGCGTTTAAGCGGTATGCGATTAACCGATTTCGTCTGTATAATTAAAGTAACTGTCACAGACTTTACTTTGGAATCCTAGAGAGCCAGTTAAACAAGGTAATTCGAACACCTGCGCTGAAGTAAAACTGTGTCTATTTTTTATTTATTCCGGCTCTAGAAGTAGTTTGCTGCGAGACTGAAGCTTTTTCTATGCAGTTGGCTTCAACTAAGTTTGAATTGATTCGTTCGAAAAACTCCTCTCCGCAAACAGACAGAGACCACCGCCTTTAACTAGAAAGAATGTATCACAAAAATCGACCCGACTAACAATTGACAAAAACTCTTCTCGCCGCTTTGCCAAACTTCAAAGTGGTTCCAGCGCTACAACTTAAATTAGTCCGATACACGATTAATTCTATCTCTTTGGAATAAATTCTCAAAATACTTGCGCAAAGCAAATGCAACACTCTTTAATCAACTCACTGGTACGACACTATAACGACTGGGCTCACTGCCCTCGAATCTATGCACTGGAATAATCACTGCGCTCGAATCGGATTGAATTGACTTGACTTTAATTAAATAACGTAAACCAAACGCCGCATATATAGACAAACGTAACGTGCTGTTCCATTTGAGGAGAGAAGCTATCTCATGCTCGAATGTTCTACTATCCGTCATAATAACGTTCATATTCGGTCATCGTAATGCGTCAGCCAATCAGAGGAGCGCGACAAAAGCCATTCCGTCATCAACTGTCTGGCATAGAAGAGAAACATTTAAGAACCATCGTGAAAGAGCTGGCAAATAATTTAAATACGATAAAAGGGAGCTTTACCGACTATGTGATTATTATTTGGCCATGAGAATATTATGTAATAAAAATTAAAATTATTTTAAAACAGAAAATGACTATAGCTTTGCGAAATTAAAACTATTGCAAATGAAATGCGACAGTAAGATTTGCGCGTGAAATGACAGTCGGGCCATATCTTTATTATGCATAATGCGTAGCTGCTCCAAGGAAAAAATGAGCATAATTTTAAAAAGATTGTCTTCAACAAGCTCAAAATTTGCAAAGTTAAAGCCATTGATAAATTCTTTGATTTAAATGCACATATAAACCACACCACTGGACAGAGTTTAACTAGGGCAAAATCTTTTGCATTTAATCTATTTAGAACTTTTGGTTCCTAACAAAAAATTCTTATATCCGTGCCTATAACTTGAAAAATTTGAAAGCATCAAAAATTCATTTAATTTTACATGTATTTCCAAGACAAACCATGGAGGTAGAAGAAAATGGACTTGTTAAAGGATTCAATAACACATGTAAATTTTTATCTATAATAGTTAGTTTAAATCATAAAGATCAATAACCGTAAAAATTTTATAGTAAGCGATAAATTGCCCTCCCCAAGTTTCAAAAATGTGGGCAAAATTCAAATTTTTCGGGCAGTTACAAGCAAATATTTGGGCAAAATCAGAATTTTTCGGGCAGCAATATGAAAAATCTGGGCAAAGTCAGGAATTTTAGGGCAGCGACAATAATCAATTGCCAAAAATAGTGTACCAAATTTATGTGAAGACTTTTTTTTAGAGAACACTTTGATTTGGGGACCAAAATTGAGAAGTGTGAGACTGATTCCAAGTGATGACTTTGGGACGAAATTTGGTCTTCGTCTGATAATGTTAGACAATTTTTTTTTTTATTCGAAAGTAATAGAAAATCATGATTTGAGCAAGCACATAGTTACAAAATTTGGACAAAACTTTATTGTTTCTCTCAAGTTTTTTGGCCGTTACGCCTATGAACATAACGCTGTGGTCTTTTCAGAGCCTTAAAACTACAATAAACCAAATTAGGCAAAGATTTCAACATAAAGTTATTAGTTTTTGTTGTTGTGTTAGAAACTTGTTCACAAAATTTTTGACACAAAAAACAGAGTGCTTAGTTGCTGACTAATCAGATGTACGAATATTGCACCCATTTTTTTTAATATTTCCAATTTATCTACTGGAAAATAAGCTGATTCTATTTTTTGTTATACAGACTACGTTTAGCAATTTATATTACAACACAGAGGCTAAAATAGCAATTATTCTATACAAATCTACCCATAGTCATACAAGCCAGGGGGCAATGGCAATTTTCTCTCTAAGAGGCAAAACTTTTGGACAAAATTATATTTTTAAGGTGCCAAACAATAAACTATTCGGGAAGAAAAAAGTTAGTTAATTTAGAGCATTCTGATAAGTGAACAAAATCAATTATGATTTAATGTGAAGATTTTTATTGATCTTTAAAAGTTATCTGAACAAAACCAATTGTTTCTGCTCTATTTGCAACCTATAAAACAAGTCAAGACAAAAAAGGTCTTCACATTAAATCTGAGAAACATTTGGAAACCTGCAATTGCTTTTGCTCCATTTATAAATAAAAACAAACAAAAAAATAATAGGTCTTTACAATTGCACCTGAGTGACATTCGGGCATCTCCGTGGATTAATGCGAGATTCGAGTAATTGTCGAAAAACTTTGGGCAAGAATGTATTGCCCTCCCAGGGTTTTTGGTCTAGTACGGCTATAAATATACCTATTATGAATATTATCTTGTTTAATATTTAAAAATATTGCCTGACAGTGACAGTTAGCAAAAATTCTGCTTATGCTCATGACCTGGCCATCTTGCGCTATGCAAGCAACTGGCAGGCATTAGAGGTAACTCTGAATCAGGACGTGGCAATCCTATTTTTCTACCTTTACAAATGGAAGCTCAGACTTAGTACAACAAAGACTATATCGGCAACCTTCTATCTTTACAACAAGGAGACACAACGTGAGCTTAACATCTTTGTTAATGGACAAGCCCTACCGTTTTGTGATGAATCCACTTATCTCAACATAAAGCTGGATAGGACACTGCGTTACGCCGACACTTAGAGTCACTGCGCACGAAGTTAACATCTCGCGTTGGGCTTCTAAAGCGATTAGCTGAATCAAGCTGAGGTGCGAATGTCACTGTACTCCGCTCAGCCACCCTTGTCTTGGTCCATTCCACGGCTGAGTATTGTGGACCTGTTTGCTATCGCAGTGTCCATACTTGCCTTATCGACAAGCCCATGAACAATGCCTTCAGCATGGTGACCGGATGCCTGCGTCCCACACCAATGGAGAACATTTTTTGTCTTATCAGGAATCCAAACAACTGAGCTTCGCCGCCAAAAAGCCGTACTGTTTCCAGCTCGCCGGTTAGGAGCCAGAACACCTCTTATAGGAAAAAGATTCTTGTCTCCACTTGGTGGAAGCTACGGCAACTTAAATCAAGACACCAATTTGTGCCTGCTGCATTGGAACTGCTGAACGACCCCGCACAGTCAGGCACCAATGTAACACGATTAAGGGAATATTAATAGAGCATTGCTTGGCGAGAAAATAACTCTCGACTCCACACATTTATTAAAAATGTTAGCTTAACACCATCTGGAATTAGCTTTCCCTGGCCTGCAAGAATCAGGCTTAACTGCCTCCAAACCGGCGTTGGTCTATTTCACTTGGAAACGCACAAATGGCTTCTGCAGCGGCCTGTGAGTGTGGCGTAAAATTACATAAAGCTGAGCACATAATAACATCTTGCCCCATTTATTACCATTCGAATGGAGCCCGTGCTCTCTTGGATGTCAACAAGAACCTGACAACCATGCGGATGGAAACGTGTCCGGCCATTTAGTGAACCATCCAGCTCTCCCAAACGAAGAAGATCTCTTCTCTCCCAAACGAACAAGAAGAAGAATACTATCAATTCTGTAACTTTGTCACAAACTTTACTCGGAAATCCAAAAAAAACAGTTGAGCTTGGAAACACCAAGACCAGCGTTAAAGTAAAGCTGTTTTTATTTTTTATTTATTTATTCCGGCTCAAGAAATAGTTTTCCGCGAGACTGAAGTTTTCAATACAGTTAGCTCTGACTAAATTCAAATTGATTTTATAGAAAACTTTTCTCCGCAGATAGACAGAAACCAGTGTCTCTAACTATAAAAAATATTTTTACAAAATTCACAAAACTTGATCGTTTCACGAAAACGTGGCTTCCAGGCTGCATCAAACTTTAAAACAATTCCAGCGCAAAACTGCGAATAATTGCTTTAACCACTTTTGTGGTAGTTAGTTATAAAAATGAACTAGAGCCCCGATGGCTGATTAATCTTCATATTTGTCCACTGTCACACTTCATTTGCCATAATTTTAATTTCGCAAACTATAGTTATTTGTATTTTGAAATAATTTAATTTTAATATGTCATAATATTCTTATGACAAAATAGCCGATGGCAAAATAGCCATTGCATAGCCGGTAAAGCTTTCCCTTGCCTTGCTTAATTTATTTGCAAGCTGTTTTGTGATTGTTTTGATTGTTTCTCTTCTAGCCAGACAGTTAATGACATAATAAGTTTTGTCCTGATTTTCGTCGAAGCATTCGATGACCGAGTGTGAACTTTGCTCTACGATGTGATAAAAAAAAACGTTAAAAATCTGTCAAATTCGACTATAATGGAGCGCAAGCTACCGTAATGTAGCATCATGACACCATTTATAAAAGAGCACGCTTGGTCTGCGTATTATTCCAGTATAAATTCAATCTGATTCAAGATTCATTTCCAATGTTGGTTCGAGCGTAGAGTTTCCAGTCCAGTGGGCCCAGCCGTTATAGTGCATTCATTCATAAGTGTTGGAATTGTTTTGCGCAAGTTTTGTCAAAGATTAATTCTACAGCGATAGAATTGTTTTTTGCGTCGGACGAATTTAAGTACTAGCGCTGGAATCAATTTGCAGTTTGGCAGAGCGTCGGAGAGGATTTTTTACCGATTATGAGTTTGTGAATTCTGTAATACATTCTTTCTAGTTAGAGAGAGTGCTGTCTGTCTGTTTGCTGAGAGGACTTTTCAAACGAATCGATTTGAACTTAGTTGAAGCTAACTGTATAAAAACAAAAAATACTTCAATCTCATACAAACTACTTCTTGAGCCGGAATAAATAAAAAAATTGACACAGTTTTACTTCAGCACAGGTATTTGGGTTCCTTGTTCATCTGTTCCTCTAGGATTCCAAAGTAAAGTCTATGACATCCAATATTCAAACTTAACAATTCTATCTCTCTATAGCATAAAAGGCGGTTACACAATCATAAAAACAGAAACGACTTAACTGCTATGCAACGACTAAAATCACTAACTGAAATTTGAAATCTAATGAGAGGAATCTAGAATGAAAACAGAACACACGCTTATATAAGATCACGTCACGTGACGCCAGACTATAAGCAAATTTTCCGGAACAACGTGGACTTTCTCTGAATAGTAATTAAATTAAGGTCACGGTTTACGAAAGCTAATCAGAAGCGAGACAAATAAAATGATTACGTAACGTTGAATTAACTAGAACAGGGTGGTTCAAAATCAGATCCGCAGGCTACATCTGGCCCGCAACAGCATTATCTACGGCCCACTTAAGAATATTTCAAACTGTAGAAAAATAAAGTTTCTTCTCCTAGTTACAACAACCTTTACTTACTAATACAAAGGTCTTAATTATGATTTTTCACATTCTGAAATACTTAGGCTTACCATACCTCCCGTTTTAGCCGGGAAAGTTTCGTCCGATTTTTAAGCTTTGTCCCGGTGTCCCTCCCCGTTAAGCATTACGTCCCGGAATTTGCAATTTTAAATAAACACCTTTTTTTAGAAACCACTACCTTTATTGGGACAAAAATAAAGAAATCCGAGACGGATTTAAAGTGAAGACCTTTTTTTAGAAATCGCTACTTATGAAGGTTTTTCTAAAGAACGTCCCGATTCACCACTTTGAAAATATAGTATGCCCAGAAATAGTTTCCAACCAGCTACGGTTTGCGAATTCTACAAAATTTTGATAAGTGGCCACACGAGCGACGAGCTGAGACTACACTGAACTAGAACATTTCGAAAGACAAAAGAGCGTTCGAGATAAAAGAGACAAGAAAAAAGGCGAAATGCGCTTGGAATTAAAACGAATAATTACACTTTTAAAACAACTTCCAAATAAATTAAGAGTGGTTTTACCGACTGTGCAATCACTATAGATATGAAAAAGATTACGACATACTAAAATTTAAAACTACTAAAACAGAAAATTAACTATGGATTTATGCGGTTAAGATTATGTTGGGAACGAAGTGTGACAAACTTTCCCTAGCCAATATCAAAAGATAAGTCGAAGTTGTTTAACTACTGTATGTCAACTTTAACTATTATGAGTTTTATTTTTGCTAATAAAATAGACAATAAAAATTGTTTAAAATGTTTTCCAAACAAGTCATTTTCAGTTAGAACTATCACTTATAAAACTGTAGTTACATATACTAGAATATTTCTAAACGTTGACTCTAAGAAACAACATCTTAATGAGTTTGCTTTCGCTCTGTGGTTTAATCAAGAACGTTTTTAAGATATTGAAAACACAAATATTCTATATTTTTGAAATTCTTCAAGAATAAATACTATCAATATATGTTATTGAAATTGCTTACAATAAAAAATTTACAATTTATGTCATTATATTTACGATCTGAGTATATTCACAATTTTTTTGACCAATGAGTGAATATTCTTGTATTTCGTAGAATTTGTTTGTTTCCATACTTTAATATAAATTAGGGTTAGTTTCGGATGTAAATTTAATGAAACCCAAATTTTACGTTACGCAATATTAAAAGTGCTGAAACAACGCTTTAAATTCTTTATAAGGAAAGTTTTAAAAACTTTTTCAAGTTCAGCATTACTAATGCCGCATATGCATTTTTTTTTCAAAACAAATTAAGTCAGTTCTGTTTTACTTATTTATTTATTTTTTTTGTATGTTTAAACAGACTAATTACAATAGTGAAAAAATATTTTTAAACGTATATTCGAATGTACCAGAATGTAGTCGTCCTAATTGTGAAAATAGCGATATAGTGAATCAAATGCAATTTTTAATGAATCAAGAGCAATGTAAATTATTGTTTTAATAAACACCAAGACAATAATTTACATTAACATTTGATACAGCAAAAAACTTTTGGAGTCGAAGGCCATTTTGGCTGATCGAAAGTATTTGCTGAACAAACAATAAAACAATTTTTTGCCTTCATACTCAAGTTAAGATTTTTTTTTGATTTCCACCTTGTACATTAATTGTTTTTGAAAATATGTTTACTCCATTTACGAGATACGCGCAGGCTATGCCATTTTGAAAAATAAAGTCTGGGGCCCCTTAAAACCTGTACGAAAGCCAAATTTGACCTGTGATTTTGTCATGCATTTTAATTTTAATTAAATACTGTTTCCTTTTTTATGTCTTTGTAATTCTTTTAAACGTTCTGCAGAATACATGTTTACACTTATAAACATAAATTGGCTCCTTCTGATAACAAAATTAAACTTAGATCACAAAAACACTTTTATAATAACCTTAAAAGAAAACGTAAATTTCCTAATAAATTTCCATCCCTTAGCTTATTTTTCTAATAAAATATTTTATTAAAAAAAAGTCAGGATACACACAGCCTAAATGTTTAAAAATAAAGGCTGAACCAAAAATAGGCTATCATAGTAAAAAGGAAGTGGTATGGCACCAACTTATAGTTAATGATAAAAGATCTTTGTTTAAACATGCAATAATTCTTTGTAGCTGAAAGAAACCAAATAGGTCATTAATTTAAGATAAATTTTTGTTTGTTTGAACAAACACTGCACCATAGATGGTAAAGAATTGTTGTTATCCCTTTTCTTTTCTTTGGTTTAAATTGTTGTTCTATTTTTTTTTAACTATGTAAAATTGTGAACCTTAAAGAGTTTTTTTATGACATAATACAAAAAAGCGTCTTTTACAAATCAAAAGAAAACGTTAATTTTTGTTTAACTTCTTTATCAGTATAGTTTTATCGAACTTAAATAAAGAAAAAGTTGTTTTTTTATTTAGTAACGTAAAGTAATTTCGAAACTAAAGTAAGGACTTTGAAAAGCTTTTAAAATTTTTTGGTAGCAATTTATTTAGAAACAAAGCAAGTATCTGTTTTTCTGATCATAAGACATGAAAGCTACATACGAATAACGTAAGTTTCGATTTTAAATTATTCAACTAATGTAGGTTGTTATGACTAGTTTACCAGCTAAGCATGATCCCGGAAATATTGGACTGCCAAATAATTGTGACGTACTTGATTAGTCAGTATTAGAAATTTAAGTTTGCTCTTATTGTTTAGTTCAAACTTTTATTTTTTTCCGGTAAGTTTAGTAAGCTAGCTAATGGCAGATACTAAAATTTTATAAACTTAAAACACTTGCGCAGAAGCTTTTACAAATGTGATCTTTAGTTTTTTAATCAAGTAAAATGAAGCTTTTTTTCCAGTCCTGCATGTAGACCAGGGGTCGGCAACCTTTTTCGCACAGCGGACCGGTTTAAGTCGGAAAACTTTTCGCGGACCGGCCTTAAAATAAACATAAATATTTATCAATTAAATTTTATTTCAGCTCATAAGATATTACAAAAGTGATTCAATGAGAACCTTGAGCTTGTTTTGCCGCAACAAGACGCTTCCACCTTGGAATTATGGAACTCAATGACACACAAAATGTGTCCCTCACGTCCAGTCTGTTTCGCGGTTTCGTCTTTGTTGCTGCCATCACAGAAAATCCAGACTCGCATAAGTAGGACGTCGGAAACGGTAGCAATGTTTTTAATGCTTTTATGGCAAGGTCGGGGTATTCTGGTAAGACCTTCATCCAAAACATTGGCAGAGTCATTGTATCAAAAAGACGTTTCAGGCTACCATCATTTGCAATGTCCAGCAGCTGGTCTTCTTGTCGTACTGGTAAGTTTGATCCACCTGGCTTGAAAATAAATGGAATACGGATCCATTTCTTTGCAGCTCGAGGGTCCTTAGCGCTTGGAAAATAGCGCTTAAACTCTTGTAAAAGAACACGAAAGTGACTGGTTACAAGGTCGTAGAACTCTTGCTCAGGCTTGCTGCCTTTCAAAGTCTCTGCTAACGTTTGAAATATGTCAAATACTCTTTTGTTTACTCGCTGCTCCCATAATTTAAGTTTGTCTTTAAATGCAGCCACTTTATCTGCCAACTTGAATACAGTTGTCATTTTGCCCTGCAGTAAGAGATTAAGTTCATTAAGCAGATTGAAAATGTCACATAAGTAGGCAAGTTTCAGAACCCATTTTTCATCACTAAGTTTGTTAGCAAGGTCTGAGTTTTTCTCCAGTAGAAACCTTTGCAGTGGTTCACGTAATTCAAACACTCTGTTTAATGATTTTCCACGGGAAAGCCACCTTACTTCTGTGTGCAAAAAAAGGCATTTGTGTTCTGCAACCATATCTTCGCATATCTGCTCAAACAGCCGGGTGTTAAGTGCATGAGCTTTAATAAGGTTGATCATTTTAACTACATCACCAAATACACTGTGAAGCTCAGGTGATAGTTTTCGGCTCGCCAGCATTTCCCTGTGAATGACACAATGAGTGGCTTCGCACTCTGGTGCGACCTCCTTAATGCGAACAGTCAAACCAGACAGATGCCCAATCATGACTGAAGCTCCATCTGTGCACACACCGATGCAAAAAGACCAATTCAGTTTTTCTGAGAAATATTCATTGAGAGACTTGAATAGTTCAGAGGCAGTGGTGTTTTTTGGCAATAACAAAGCACACAGTATGTCCTCATGAATATCCTCTTCATGGAGATATCGAACAAAAACTAGCAGCACAGCTTTGTTTTCAATATCTGTAGACTCATCACATTGAATTGCAAACCACGGTGACTTTACAATCTGCTCTAACAATTGAGCTTCAATGTCTTCCTCCATATCCTCAATTTGTCTTGCAACAGTGCGAGCCGAAAGAGGAACCTGCGCTATCTTTTTAGCTGCCGATTCTCCTAAAACTTCACGGCAAATATCAGTACACGCAGGTAGAATCAATTCTACTCCAACAGTAAATGGTTTCTTAGTCTTAGCAATGCAGTAAGACACCAAATACGATGCTCTTAGTTCATCGGAATTTGTTGACAAAGCAGTCTTCAAAGATCGTTTTTCGCCTTCGTAATCACGCTTCCTTCTTTCAAAAAACTCCAAAGGCTTATCTTTTAATTCAGGGTGCTTTGTTTTCATGTGCCGAAGTAGTTTTGAAGGTTTCATTGCCTCGTTTGATAATTTGCTGTTGCAAATTAGGCAGAGCGGACAAGGTGCTGCGGAATCACTAGTTGAAATAAATCCGTACTTTAAGTACGACTCGTTATGAATGCGATTGAAAGAGGTGTTACAGTAAGTTCTTCGCGGTCTTAAACTCCGTGTGGCTGTCTCCGGAAATGTACGCGTCCTTGATTTGATTTGAATTAAATTTGTATTAAGATATAAAAACAATGCGAAATAAGACGAACTAAATTGGACGGGTAAATAAGATAGACGAAAATAATAAGGTCGGACGTTATGGACGAAATAAGATGGTCAGACGAAATAAGCCGGATGAACGAAAATAAGACGAATCGGACGAAATCTGACGTAAATAAGACAAATCGGACGTTAAATGGATGATTGGACGAACGAAATGAACTGGATGATTGGACGATCGGAGGAAATAATAGAGTCGGACGGTTTTCTATAAATAAACGTAAACATAAATAAATAATCCAAAAGAAAGACTTATACACCAACTGTAGACTGACACGGAGCAGACCGACAAAACTAACAATATCAAACAGTATCTTCCAACAGTATTATAAACAGCTCAAAAGCCTCAACAGCACTCCCAACGGCGTCTAACAGTATTTCAAACAGTAAATCTACGACCGCTACACAAAGGCTGAAGTAGCAAAACTAAGCGTTTCTACAATTTTCACCCAACTTATGGAAAAAGAAGTCAGCTCGAGGTAACAATCAATTAGCAATCGAGCGCGCTGAGATAATGGAAAATGTCGGCTCAAAGCAACAATCAATTAGCAAGCGAGCGCCGTGAAAAAATGAAGTGAATCAAATTAAATGTCAAAACAAGAATCAGAAAATAAACCCGGGTTCGAAACTCAGAGTACTTGCCGTAACATACCACCCCGCAATTTACGAACGTAGAAAGGAAATTTAAACACAAAATACGGCAAGTAAACACACACAAATAAACACTACACAGATACAATCTTCATTCATCTGTCGAGTTTGCACAGTTTCGTAATCAATCGTTTAAAAGTTTTGTTTTGAGTGCGAACGAGGACCTGTCGCACATGACCAAACTTGTCGGGAAAAGTTTGTACAACGCGGCCTAAAGGCCATTTGCCACGAGTAGAATTTTCATCACTCACTAGGACCAAGTCGTCGACAGCAAAGTTCGGCTCTACGTCTTGCCACTTTTGGCGAGTTTGGGAGAGTTTGCAGATACTCCTTTCTCCAGCGTAACCAAAATTGATCGGTGAGGTACTGGACTTGACGCCACCTTCTGCGCACGTAATTTTCTCGATGATTGAACGCTCCTATCGAATGGTCTTCTGCGCGAAGGATCAAGAGATGGTTAGGTGACAACGGCACACCACCCTCGTGATCCAGGACTACCGGAGTTAAAGGTCGGGAGTTGACGATATGCAAACAAAGTTAAAAGTACGTCGTCAGTTAGGGCCTGCTCAGAGCAAATAGCAGACAAAACTCGTTTGATGGAGCGGATAACTCTCTCCCAAATGCCACCCATATGGCTAGCGTATGGTGGATTAAACCTCCATCGAATCTCCTTGCGGTTCAAGTGGTCGGAAATAGTTGATTAATCAAGATCCTTCAGTGAACGTTTCAGCTCCAGGTAACCTCCAACTAAATTTGTACCGTTATCACTATAAATTGTATGTGGATTACCCCTGCGACTGATGAATCTACGAAGTGCATTGATGAATGCATCCGTATCCAAAGAATAGCTCATTTCTAAATGAACAGCCCTCATCGTTAAGCAGGTAAAGACACACCTATACCTTTTCAACCGGTTCCGCCCTTGCTTCACCATGATAGGCCCAAAATAATCAATACCTGTAAAGAAAAACGGCGGATTACCGGGAGTTACTCGGCATGATGGCAAGTCAGCCATATATTGTTTACCAAATGCACTGTTGCGACGTTGGCAAAAGATACACTTACCCAAGATCTTACGCACAGCAGCAGCACCTTTTAATATCCAGTAGCGTTCTCTCAATACGCTGCAAGTATGTGAGGACCCACTATGTCCCACATCTTTATGGCATTGTTCAATCAACAGACGTGTTACCTGCGAGTTGGCGAGCATGATGATTGGGTGCTTGGCATCGAAGTCTAAAGGAGCATTGCGTAGCCTACCTCCGACTCGAAGCACACCTGCGACGTATATAGGATTGAGTTTCTGTAAAGAAAGTTTAACAATTTTACCAGGTGAATTTTGCGTTTCAAGTCTTCTGTAATCCTTTGGAAAGGCCTCCCTCTGAACAGCAGCGATAACAGTCATTTCTGCTTGGTGCATCTCGTCAACTGTCAGAGGACCAGTAGGCACGGGCCTACGCAAAAGCCTACCTTTGAGTCGTAATATCCGTGCCACAGTGCGTTTCAACCTGTAAAAGGACAAAAATCGAGCAAATCTTTCTTCCATGTCACCATCTGACACGGCGACCTCGGTACCGGCCACCGTCTGCTTCACAATTTCGAATTCAGCTGGGAGGTCAGGAAGAGAATGGGGTGGCTGTGGCCACAGCGATTCTGGCTCCTGTAAAAAAGAAGGAGCAGTTAGCCAACGATTCACTGAACAAGAAGGACGAGTATCATCATCAGCTGGATTATCTGAGCTGGGAACGAAACGCCATTGGGAGGAGGTACTTCTATCTTCTATCTGCGCTAAACGATTAGATACAAAGACTGGAAAACGTTTTGCCGAATTTCGCATGAAGCACAACACAGACACAAATTCAGTCCAAAAAACAGACTCCGACAAATAGCCGCCAAAACTGTTCCTCAATGACACATCAACTTTAGAATATTTTTCTTTTAAAGCAAGATCCTTTACGAGTCTTCCCCTCAGTCGCGACAATTGCGCACGCGCTTGACTGCAGTTGTCCGGGAGACACGGCGCCCCCGGAAGTCCAACTTGGTAGTGGCCTCGAATCACATTATTGGTTCGTTGCATTTGCTGCAAAGCATATCTCTCCTCCCTAGACATAGAGGTAACATTATCATTACATTTGGGAACTTCATCTAAGCGCCATAAGCATTGAATTTGAGAGTCTAGTAGATCGTTAGACGTATTTAGAAAATTAACAGATATCGAATCATCACCTTCCGACAAATTGCCTTGTGCAGTTGTTCTTGGACCAACCACGGACCACCCCAAAACACCTCGGACGGCGTAGGACTCTTTAGCACTTCCACGACGCTCTTCCTTGACCCAAAATGCTTCTGGAGTGTCTAAACCTATTAATAAAAGAACTTCCCCGTGCGCCGCTGGAAGATCAAGATCTTGTAGATGTGGCCACGCTTCAAACTCATGGCGTGTAAGAGCTGGGTTAGGAACCACCGGTAACTGTTCGACCGAGAGTACGTTCTGCAAATTTATCTCATCACCAGTTAAAGAACGTACAGTAAGATTTACCTTTTTTCCCTTGCGAAGCGTCGAACAATCAGTAACAGTAGTGACAGAAAATTTGGTTGGTTCTCCTGAAATATCTAGAAGGTTTAGAAGACGATTAGCACAGAGAGAAGTCGTGGAACCCTGATCTAAGAAGGCACAGGTTAACACAGACTTTGATCCTGTTTCTACATACATGGGAACAACATTGAGAAAAACGTTGCTGCCAACGGTAATGTTAGAAGCTGCTAGGAAATTTGTAGAACGCGGTTTGGTGTTGGTCGGCAAATTTCGAGCCTGTTCTATTGACGAAGGACAAGGTTTATATTTGGAAGGAGAAACGTCACGACGTTCTTGGTGAAGAAGCAAGTGGTGTTTTTGCTTGCAACCATTTTTAGTACAAGCTGCTTCTGAATAACAGTATTTAGAAATATGACCAGCCTTTCCGCAGTTATAGCACAGGTGGCGCTGGTGCATAAAACGCAAACGTTCTTTCACAGAAATTTCCGAAACTCTGGACATTTCCAGAGTACATGTTTCAGGGAACGGCAAAATTTACATTCATAAGTGTTAATAGCTTTAGTGGAATTTGAGGCACGGTATAATGCGTGTTCACTCCAAATACTGAGCCAGGCTTCGATTTAAAATTAAGAGAATTCGCATAAGAAGATTTAACTACATCAGCTTCATTTACAATAAAGCGCTTAAGATCGGCAAAGTCTGGTTCGCGACCCTCTCGTTCAACACCGGCAGAAATCCGCAGCCATCGCGATTGCAGGTCGAATGGTAACCGCCTAACGATTTTGGAAATGTTCTCAAAACAGTTCAAATCCGAAAAATAGTTTAAATGACCTAAAGTAGTATAACACTCTTCAACCTTTCGTGCTAGCTCGATCAGGGCTTCAGAATCATTCTTTTTAACGGAAGGACCTTCAAGCAAATTAGCAATATACGATCTAGCGATTACGTTTCTTTTGCCATATGTTTCATACAAAATTTGTTTAGCTTTGACAAATCCCTGATGAGGTTCTAGCAGCAAGCAATATTCAATAATTGATTTGGCCTTACCAGAACAATATTGAATTAAATAAAGCAGTTTTACCTTATCATCATGTTCGACCGCCTCAATTGTAGATTCAAATGCAGATATAAACTTCAGATACGTAAGGGGGTTTCCATCAAACTTCAGCAGTTCCAAGGCTGGCTTTCGTAAACGCGACTCGACCTGAGGTTTCATGTCTTCCCGCCTCAACGAGTCTAACTGAGTAGAACCTTTAAAGGTAACCTTTGGTTTCGTTTCCAAAGGAAGACTATGATCCGGCGATGCAATGGTTTGGGCCGCGGAGTCGACACCTGTAAAAGGTAAGTGTACCTGCTCTGTTTGCGATGTTACCACAGTGACGTCAGCACTAGTTGTGGGCTTCTGATCGTCGAAAGGAATATAACCACCACGTTCCAGTTCCTCTTCGAAGACCTGTCTTTCAACGGCGGCTTTCTGCAACTGGTGAGATGCTTTAAGTACCTCACGTTGGTGTTCGAGCTCGCAAGCTTTCCGCTCACGTTGCTGCTTGAGCTCGAACTCCTTTTCTTCGAGAAGGCGTTGTTCCTGTAATTGACGAATATGTAATCGCGCAACCTCCTGCTTTGCAACTGCTTTAGCTAAACGCAAACTACTGCGTGAACTACGCGAACTACGCGAACTTCGTGAGCTATCGCTAGTAGTTCTGAGTTGCGAACCATGAGAGGCAGATACAACACTTGCCGCAGTTGCCGACATTTCGGGATCGAGGGGTAACTTTTTCTGAAGCCATTCCGAAACTTTCTTATCAAAGCATGCCTTTTCGGAGTGCAGGTTGTATAACTGGGTTATCAAAAACTCCCCTTTTGACGAGTCGTCGTGCAGCCTAATTGCCTTTTCTAGTTGTGAAGAGGCCTCGTTAACATTATCTAACAGTGCTCTGACTGATTCAGGGTCGGAATCTTCTTTAATAAGCACTTCGACCTTTTCGTAAAGCTCTTTCAAATTAGCTTGTAAAGTAACAAAACTCTTACCTTCAAGCTCCATTGAGACAGAAAAACTTAATTAAATGCAGCCGAAGTTGAAAACTTTATGTTACAGTAAATTCTTCGCGGTCTTAAACTCCGTGTGGCTGTCTTCGGAAATGTACGCGTCCTTGATTTGATTTGAATTAAATTTGTATTAAGATATAAAAACAATGCGAAATAAGACGAACTAAATTGGACGGGTAAATAAGATAGACGAAAATAATAAGGTCGGACGTTATGGACGAAATAAGATGGTCAGACGAAATAAGCCGGATGAACGAAAATAAGACGAATCGGACGAAATCTGACGTAAATAAGACAAATCGGACGTTAAATGGATGATTGGACGAACGAAATGAACTGGATGATTGGACGATCGGAGGAAATAATAGAGTCGGACGGTTTTCTATAAATAAACGTAAACATAAATAAATAATCCAAAAGAAAGACTTATACACCAACTGTAGACTGACACGGAGCAGACCGACAAAACTAACAATATCAAACAGTATCTTCCAACAGTATTATAAACAGCTCAAAAGCCTCAACAGCACTCCCAACGGCGTCTAACAGTATTTCAAACAGTAAATCTACGACCGCTACACAAAGGCTGAAGTAGCAAAACTAAGCGTTTCTACAATTTTCACCCAACTTATGGAAAAAGAAGTCAGCTCGAGGTAACAATCAATTAGCAATCGAGCGTGCTGAGATAATGGAAAATGTCGGCTCAAAGCAACAATCAATTAGCAGTGAGATAATGGAAAATGTCGGCTCAAAGCAACAATCAATTAGCAAGCGAGCGCCGTGAAAAAATGAAGTGAATCAAATTAAATGTTAAAACAAGAATTAAGTAAATTACAGCCAGAAAATAAACCCGGGTTCGAAACTCAGAGTACTTGCCGTAACAGAAGCTTTTCATTTTTTCGATGTTGTAGGTCCCTCGTCCTCGACGTCAGACTCTTGAAATGGTACTGACCTTTTTCCAAAAAATCTCAGCAAAGATGTTTGTTTTTCACTCATTATTTTCAGACTCAAAGTGTAAGTGTTAAAACTTATAAACTGTAATATTTTAGCTTTCAAATTTTAGTAGGAATAATTTATTTTTACTGTAACTGCAGTTTGCTATAATTTCTAACTGCATAGACCTAATTTCTAACGTTATTTTCTTGCTTAACTCCCTCATCAACCTAACACTGCTAACACAGCAAAACCACAACTGCTAGTTGCATCACACATAACAAAGGTATTTGTTAATTTTATTGTCTTTTTGCCTTGTTACGTCGTATGCAGCAATGCTTGAATAAACACTATTCAAAGCCGACATTAGAAAACGCTTTTAAGCACCGAAATAATCGAAACTTACGCATAAATGTCCTATTTTACGTCCATTTACGTCCCAGCGCACCCAAAGTGTTAAAATCAAGCAGTCAAATCTCACAAAACGTCCGAAAGCAATTGGATATTAAACTCTAACGTTACAAAAATGTTTCAAAGCATTTAATCTGAAAAAGTACGCGGCCCGGCAACGAACTCCTCACGGACCGGCACTGAGCCGCGGCCCGGTGGTTGCCGACCACTGATGTAGACAATACCGAGTAATTCATCAAAAAACGTTGCTTAAAATTCTGCAGTGCTTTAGCCAATGCTCATCAACTCGTACATAGCAAAATAATTTATGCCACCGTCCACGCCACGCAATCAATTCCTTTTGGGTAATTAAACTTTTTCTTGTTTACGGCAAACAATGATGTATTATAACCATGCTGTTGTTTGCCGTAAACAAGAAAAAAAAAAAATGATGTATTATAACCATGCTGTTACCGAGAAGCCAAACGTGAGCTAAAGGTCTACAACAATGGTAGACTTTTACCGTTCTGTCCAACCCCTACTTATCTTGGGGTAAAACTGGACAGATCGCTCACGTTTCGTCACCATTTAGTGGCATTGCGCAAAAAACTATCTTCGCGCGTCACACTACTGAGGCGACTCGTGGGCTCGGGATGGGGTGCTGGTGCTAAAACACTACGCATAGCCACCTTGTCTCTAGTCTACTCAGCAGCTGAGTACTGTGCGCCAGTCTGGTGTCGCAGTGCTCACACTCGCCTCATTGACAGTGTCTTGAATGACGCCTTGTGCATAGTTACTGGATGCCTGCGTCCCACTCCAACGGACCACCTACCTGTACTCTCAGGCATCCAGCCAGATGAGCTTCGCCGAATGGGAGCGACACGCTCCTTGGCTCACCGTGGATCTCTGGACCCCGATCATATCTTGCATGGTCTTTTAAGTGGGTCCTCAGATAATCGCCAAGTGAGACTAAGATCCAGACGCCCGTTTGTGCCAGTTGCACGGAATCTTTTGGACAATCTTGCCAGACTTGGCATCCGCGCCTCTGAATGGACAAATTACAAATGGAAAACGGAGTACTTAGAAAATGCTTCCAGGCTCCGTGCGTTTGTACCCGAGACCGGTGCCAGGCCTGTTGGGATGGGCTTACCCCGAGCAGCTTGGGTTAAGCTCAACCGCCTGCGGACTGGTGTTGGGCGATTCCATTCGTCCATGCACAAATGGGGTCTCGCTCCTTCACCGAATTGCGAGTGTGGCGCCTCAGAGCAAACCGCAGACCATGCACTAACAGCGTGCCCTATATATCGGGCACCACATGGTGCACGAAGTCTGACGGTTTTGGATGACGAAACTCGATGCTGGCTTAATGACATCACTGCCAGCATCTGATTCAGGCAGTGCAGCAGTCTGGGGTAGTAAAAGGATAAACCCTAGGCCCCAATCCTGTTTGTGTCTGACCTGGAGTGGATACCCTTCAAACGACGACGACGACGACGACCATGCTGTTTTGGTTCACTTTTTGTACAAAGTTATGAATCGCTATGTCACAACACACTTTTTTTTAGCAACTATTCTGATACATCTAAAAGAAGCCTGGTTTAACAAATTTTACAAGTTTATCTGTGAGTATGCAATACCAAAGATATCACTCTTTAGTACATTAAACAACTTTTTATTCAAACTACCTTTAATTTAACTGTGCAAGTTTGTAAAATCAACAAATCTTTTTCTTATTCTAAAATAAAGTGCATCAGAGGATGGCTGTGAAGGGGAGCGTCATTTTATCAATAGTATTCTGTCACCAAACATTTGGGGTCTTCGTCATAGTATTGTGTGACCAAACATTTGGGACCTTCGAATGTGTGATCAATCATTCCAACACATTTCTCTTTTAGGATTTCTCAAATTTTTGCTGTATTTAATGCCTTTAGTTCATCAATGTTTAAACTAATGGCACTAAATACAGCAAAAAATTTGAAAAATCTCAAAAGAGAGATCAGTTTGAGTGAGTGACAATTTTGAGTGACGTCTGCAAGTTTGCCTCCCATGCTGTTGCACCCATTTGGAACATATTTTAAACAATACATAACTTTAATGTAAAGCAACCAAAATAACTGAAACTTTGAGGAATGATGGTACAAAGATTGATATTTAAGTTGAACAAGTTTTTTGAAATTCTATTGATGTTGATAAGATTTAATAAAATTTGTATGGGTCTTGTTTTTTTTTGGGTCACCCTGATATTTTGCTCATCCATAGACAACAACCAGCCCTAATTCTAAGGACTCATTTCTACTACGAGCGTGAAATGGAGCATTCTTTTTTGTTTTATTGATTTTTTATTTTTTCCGCTTAAAACGGCAAAAAGCGCTAAACGAAGCAAAAAAATCAATAAATGAAACAAAGATAGTCCATTCCACGCTCGTAGTGGAACGGACCTTTAAGGCTCGTTTCCACTACGAACATGATATAGAGCATTCTTTCTATTTTTTATTGATTTTTCGGGGCTTAAAATCTGAGCAAGCGCTTAGCAAAGCAAAAAAATTAATAAAACAAACAAAGATTTCTCCACGCCGTAGTGAAAACGCCGTAGTGAAAACGAGCCCTGACGCTTAGAAAAATATTGAGGAACCGAAAATTTAAATTTGCCTATCACCGCTAAGTGCGAGAAAACAATGTTAAAAAGGAACAGACTTCAAACCCGACTGTCGCCAAACTCGAAGCGTATAAAAATAAATAAGTGCATAATTGATATAAACACCCACCTGCAAACCTAGTGTAAACATCCATCTTCCTCTTCTTTTATGGAGGCGTGTTTGCCTACAAAAAACAAGCAAACATTCCCAATTCATTTATTTATTATTTAGTCAGTCTACGCTTTTTAATATTTCCAATAGTTAATTAGCTGTTAAAATTACTTAATTGAAGCAGTTTGTTTTTAATAAATTATTTCATAAATTGGCATGGATAAACATAGATCCAATGTTTACACTTTTCCTAACGAGCCAAATAAAGTTTCAGAACAAAATGATGCAGGTAAGAATAATTGATTATAATCTAGAAAAATTGTTTTTATCATAGAACACTTTTGATAGCTTTGTCACAAAGATTTTTATGGTTTGATGGTAAATCTATTCATTTCAATTTAAAAAAACTTGGTACAAAAATATTTTCAAACTATAAATTTATATTTTGGTTGCAGATTTGAGGCCTATTTTTATTTTAATGTTTTCTAGTTTGTTTTTCTTTATTGAAAACGAGATATAGCGACAAATAAACCATCATTTATTAAAATACTGCAATTTTGATGCACTATATTGGATGGATATTTTTAGTGACTTTTTATTAGTCAAAAAGTCAAATGACAATTTTTTCTAAAATGTTCAAATTCTTGAGCTCAAAAAAACTAGTAAAATTTCTTTAACGTTTTATAAAATTTATCTTATTCTTTTAAATTTAATTTTACAAAATTCACAGTCAGAAAACAATCTTTTGATTTTGATAAAAAATTTCAGTTTAATCTATTGGCTTATTTTGAACACTTTTATTAACCTGTTTTTTATTGCATTTTACAACAGCAGCTATATCTATAAATATTTTATTTCAAAATAAAATTATTAAATTCCATTCCAGATTCTAAAAAACCCTTTTTGTAGTTGTCCGCTGCGAGCAAAAGGAGAAAAGTAGTTCTCAAAGATCTTTGAGCTTTATAAAATTATATCTAAATTTTAGCATTAAAGTTGTTTTTCGTTTTTTGAAGAATTTTTTTCCAATTCTACCATGCCATATATTTTCCCTTAGCAAAAATTTTCCTCGATTCAATTTATTGATTTATAATCGTTTGCACTGTGGCGTTTTTTTTGTTTTCTTTTCGTTTTTGCATCTTCATGAAATTTGCTTTGATTGCGATTAATTGGTATGTTTGAGTGTTTGTCTTGAATGACCAAATTATATGAACGTTTTATACTAAGACAGTTATTTCGTAGAGCCATGACCAAAATTTTTACGATGGTTTTTCATGTACAGTATTTCCTTTAACGTGAGAGATGTATGCACTCGCCATAGGTATTCATAATCAAAATTTAATATGTTGATGCTGGTACAAATAGGCCAAAAAACGTGATAATAAAAACGTTTCTTTTCGCGTTTTTGCAGTTAGCTAAAACCTTTCCATCAGATATATGTTAATGCTACTGGTTGAAATACATGAATTTTCCCATTTGGTTTTATAATCAAAACCTAAATCACTTCCATGTCTTTTGATTTAACTATACA
The DNA here is from genome assembly GCA_963680785.1 of Diplosoma virens. NCBI lineage: Eukaryota > Metazoa > Chordata > Ascidiacea > Aplousobranchia > Didemnidae > Diplosoma > Diplosoma virens. The sequence continues at coordinate 33,636,416 of OY796893.1, read as the reverse complement.
GTTTTTTCAATTTTATTGAAAATGACTTCACTTTGTTTTAATTTTTATTTACGCCACTGTTGTCTCTAACCAACCCCCAAGAAATGTTGAAACGGCTGTTCATCACCGAGTTAGATAAAGAAGAATATCAAATTTTCTCCTCAGTTCTTATGCAAATGCTTTACATTAGCTGCAAATTAATGTTTTTTAGTTAATTCCGAAACCCTATTTTAATTTAGATAATTCCGAAAATTGTAATAATAATAATATTAATACAATAATACAAATAAATAATGATGTTTTTAGATAATTCTGAAACCCTTGACACAGTAAAAGAGGCTTATGTAACAATGACTATAAAAGGTAAGCAATCTTTCATTTATAAAACAACGAAACAAAAAATCCTTGTTGTTATTTTTTATTGATATTTAATTTTAGTTTGGAGTATGTGAACACATATTGTAAGTTAAAAAAATTCAATCGAAGCCCATTGATTGTCTCGCAGTTGCACCACTTTGCCTAGAATCAACCAATAATTTTTTTATTTGAAAAAAATAAAACAAGATTAAAAAATAACAAAAAATCGTAATAAATATTGTGCTTTTTGCCGCGAGCTTCATGAGAAATCCAGGGACTGGTTTATAATTATCACTTTACAGAGTTATTTAAAGGACCAGCACAAAATATAAAAATAAACAACAACAATCAAAACAAAACACACACATGCTCAAAAGATTACCGTGCATTGCGTGCAAAGACCATGGAACTAAGATTCTTTTGACTTTTGGTTTTAAGCAGAGGTTTCAAATTTTGTTTTTTGTCCTGTATGTCGGTTTATGCCATAGAACTCAAATAACTTCTTTACAGTTTACCTTTATTTATAGATTTTTAAGAAATGCATATCAGAAAACCTTTTGAAAGTGAATATTCGTAATATGCGTCTTTTTTATAACTTTAAACATGGCTTACTTAAAATTACAAGGCAAGACATTGAGGGGCAAGCGCAGAAAATTAAAATGATAACTTTTATTCGACATGCTTCACTTTTCTCTGCAAGTAGTTGTAAAATAGTTAGTTTTAAGCTAATAAAGCGTAGTTTATAATTTTAAAAAGGCATAATGCAATAAAAACAAGTAAAATAATAAATGTACATATAAGATAAGCAATTAATAATTTAAATAGAAATCAATCGCAACGAAAAAGTTCCAAAAATCTTGTTAAGCTATTTGTCAAGTTTTAGTTTTAAATATGTTGGTGATTACATATCAAGTTAATAAGTTTTTTTAAGTAAGGATCTAGATCTTAAGAGAAGTAGAATAAAGAAACAAAACGCTGCAACTTAGTATAAGACTTTGAATCCTGGTGCCGTTTTATGCTATACGTATAAAAATTTGTAATGTGTGAGCTTTATTAAAGTTTTGTACTTGAATTACCTTTACGTCGGCATCGTAGTCGAGTGGTTAAAGCGCGAGCGCTGAGCGCTGGTTAAAGAGCGTGATTTTAATCAACATGGCCTCGGTTCAAATCCCACTTGCTATTCTGTTATATCCTTGAGAAAGACACTTTACGGCACTTTCCCCTGCTTGGTGGTTTTGGAAAACAGTTCTTAATTTCAGTTATATTTCTATTAAATTACAAGGGAACAGAAATATCGTGGCATCTCCGAAACAGGTCAAAGTAATTGCTTCCCTATTGTAAAAGCGCCTCCGTCGCTTTCCGGCAAGTCAGAAGGATTAGTAAAAAGATAAGATAAATAAGTAAAAATGTGTGAACGAATGTGCTTCCTCAAGATGTATTTAATGAATGAATAAATAAATTATTATTAATATTAATGGTTATGTTTATAAAAAATGACAAACATTTTAGGTTTTATGGGTTGATATCTTTTGCTTTAAATAATATGGTTTAGCAATTACTTTAATACTCTATGTAAATTACTTCAATATTCTATGTAAATAAAAAGTTATGTACAGTATATTCAAAAACAAATCATCATACCCTTGATTTGCGTATTGGAATGTATTTGGTAAAGCTTTTGCATATTATTAATAAATTAAAATTACGTTTTTTTGTTTTATTAGGCTATATTCGTTGGTATACAAAATTTTTAGTTTATTTGACAAAAATTACGATAAAAAATGAAAAAATATCTTCAAAGAATTTTGTGATCTGTTTATCGTTTTTGAAATATATAAATGTTATAGGTTAACACCAATACGTCATTGACAGTGTATTAGCTGCTTTTATTATAAACAATTGTAGTTTAAACTTTGCTTATACGAGTAAGTATAACTATTAGAAATGTACAGTACTCGTACTTTTTGCTATTCTACAATACAGTGTATTTCATCTATTACATATTTCTTATAGTGGCTTTCTTTTTTACCCCAAAAATAGTCACAAACTTGATTGGTGTTATATATGAGCTGATAAAAACATGACATATTTCTTTTACTTCTTTTTTGTTTCATTACGCCTTTTCGAAATTACAAACTACAATCTGTTATCCGAAAACATATTGTTTTATCACTACTTGCAGAAAATAGTGATGTGATTGCATAATCGTAATCTTGCTTTATACAGAAGTGTAATGGCTTCTGCATAAAGCAAGATTACTTTAAGATGTTTGATTTTACGGAATTGGACAAATGTAATGGCAACAGAAATTTTTTTCAAATTTGCGTATCAATTGGGTTAGTCCAATTACAAAACACAAGCTGGTAAAGCTTAAAAAATCCCAAAAAATAATCGAGTCACCTGAAATAAATTACAAATACTTTATCGTAATGATATTTAAAAAGCTAGTAATATGTTAAACTGAATAAGCTGTAAATATATTCAGCAAACCCGTATTGGAGCCACAATGTGAACGATTAAACTCGATTTAATTTGCTCATAAGATCAAACCTTTCTTCAGAAATTCGAAATGTAGAAAAAAAGTTTGAAAAAAGAGCTTAATGGCATAGAAGATTTTAACAAATTTAATCCTTTGAAAATGTATTGTACTAAATTAATACTAGATGTAATTTTATTCAAAACTTTTTGTTACCTTATATGATTAAATGTAGTTTAATAGCTTGATGACCAGATCTGGTCTATTTACTGATCCACGGTGTTGTTTACGTTACTTTTTAATTTGATATTTTTAGTAAAGAAAAGGAAACATAGTCGACATTAGCGAAAAAGGAACAATCAGATTAATACTGAACGATTTTGTCATATTTAAATTTGATTGCTTTTACCAAAAAAATTGTAATCAAGTTAGTCATTAGCAATGCGAACTGTTTTATTGACTCTTTAAAGTAGGCGTACATTACACTACACGTCATTGATATTTTGCTAGAATAAAATTTTAAATATAAATATGTGTTTTTAATAGGCTTTTATTAGTTTAAAATTAAACAAGTAGTTCTATTGCGTGTGCAAAGTAAATGGGAATGCTTAATTAGTTTATTTTATAAAGAACTAAGATTGGAAATGACCTTGACTTCACCGACCAAAATATCAATGTAACTAAGCATGGCAATATACTGTTTTTTTTAAAGATGTTCCATAATGCAAAAAACTGAGAACTACTAGGCTATTGAACAAATATTAGCCGTGATTTAAAAAAACACGCTCTCAAATATCAGGTTTTTTGTGCAGGTCACATAAAATGAATACCTTTTGTACAGTACTTAGTCACTTAAGACAACTAAATGCAAAAGCTAGTTATCAAAAACAAATAGCAATATAAAAACAAACCAAATGAAAAATTTGAAGTACCTATTTCTAAGATTAAAACACAATCATTTTGGATTCTCATTTTTAACCCTCTTTTTATACAATTAAAATTGTACCCGATATCATAAATCAAATTAATCGTTTATCAAAATAAAATAAAAATAATTATTGTGTATACGTATAATAACAGTTGCAGATTTTTAACTCTTTTCTAAAACAAAAATAAATTTAAACAAGTTAATCAAAAATTCAGTGAAAATTATTATTTTACCGAATGCAAAAAATACAAACAATTGTCTAAACTTTTTTAAAGACATAGTCTATCGAAAATTGCTTTAAAAAATAAAAAGGCCATCAAATGACTATATAGGCTACCGTATTTCTAAAAACAATTCAAATTATTATATCATTACTTTGTAATCTTTGATAATGTCATTTGTCTTTAAAAAAAAAAGAAATTAAAATGAATCTTTCAAAACATGCCTTAGAAAGAACTGTTTTAAAAGATAAGTAAGAGTCTTCTAAAACAATTCTTTCTAACGCATGTTATCATAAATTTATTTTGTTTTTTTATTTTTCATTTAAGACTAACGACGCTATTAAAGTGTAACTACTATTATTCATATACGCATTTTATTTTATTAAGTTATTTAAAATATTTTTTAAAGTGCCCTGAAATGCAATTTAAGTAGTGGACTAAGTTTTTTAAAATGTTTTTTTTAAAGTTCTCACTAACTAATTCGACGAAATGTCTTTATCTGTATTTTTTACTCTTATTTTTTTTTGAAAATATAGATTTTAATGAACAGCCTGGGACAAAAGTTCATAATCACCTTTGGAAAAACACACATTTAAAAAAAAGCTTCGTAATCACCTAATAATAAGTATTCTTGTGTCAAAATGCATATTTAGGTTTGGAAATAGACCTTATCACCTATTAATTTTTAATTTATACTTTCGTTTATTATTTTAAACGTTTAACTTAAAACTACAAAATTTTGAACCCCGAAAATTGGCAAAAAATCTAGCAGTCAGCGTTGAAAAGGAAGCTTCAACAAATGGAAGCTTCAAAATTAGTAAAATGTTTTTTTACTAATTTTGAAGCTTCTACGTATGTGTCATTTTAGCTTATGCTTTTTTCAGCAGAGCTCTTAGGAGATTGACTCACTTTCTTCCTGATAAAACGTTAATTTTCACTGCTAAAAATGCTCGGACGGCCTGTTTTTGCTGTCCTTGAAAGTACTTTTTTTGAAATTTTTATTGGTGTTAGGTACAGCAGTTTTGCTAACTTTCATCTGCCTTGATATTTCACGTACTGAGACCTTCATTGTGCAAAGATCAGTAAATTAAATGCGTTTTTAAACGCTGACTGCTAAATTTTTTGCCAATTTTCGTGGTTCAAAATTTTGTATTTTTAAGCTAAACGTTCAAAATAATAAACGAAAGTAAAAATTAATATGTGATAAGGTTTATTTCCAAAACCTAAATATGCATTCTGACACAAGGATACTCAGTATTAGGTGATTAGGAAGCTTTTTTTTTAAATGTGTGTTTTTCCAAATGTGGTCTTAGCCCCTTCAGATCTAAATTTTTATTAGACTGTATAAAATAGTTAATTTGTTATTTCTTTGAAGGATGTGTTGCGGAAATGTCGTTGCACAAAAAAAATTTGTTGGTGCCCATCAATAAACTAGTATAGGGGCTTTAAATATTTGGGACTATTTAGTTTCAATCGGTTCAAAGCAAACTTTTTTTCAAAATATCAATTTTAATTTTTTGTCATATTCAATGAATTTGAGAAACTTTAAGGAATCTGAAGTTTTAGAAAAATAGATATATTTATAATATCATCAAACTTTTAATTTTTTTTAATATTTGAATTTAAGCAATAATTATTTAAAGAGCATTTGCGTCTATTGACGATTTTCTGCCACAGTGGTCTTTCATCGTTTCAAAACTCAGCATGATAATTACTTTTTATCCTGCTTTGCTAAACAGCATAACAAATGAGTACATTTGATTTTCTTTCAACTTAAATATTAAAGACGGAATTGTAAAAAAATTTTCAAAATATAACCTAACATTTGTGCCTATTAATGATCTGGAAAGTTGCATGACCACATTTTCACCTAGTCCGCCTTTTCTGTTTTCCTTTTTTCTGGTATAAATGTCAAACTGAAAAAGGTAACCAGTGGCCGAATCATTTCTGCAACACATCTTAAATCCTCTTTTGATAGGTTTTAGGGGCATATATTGTTTCATCGAATGTTGCCCTTTAAATTTAATTATGTGTTCATCTATAGCTTGTTCACTTGTTGGACCTATTGCGTAACTGAAAGCTTGATTAAAATGATTCATAATTGATGGTATTTTCTATGCCTTATCATTTTTCTCGTGAGTTTTTTCATTGTCTACAAAATGCAGTGCAGCACGTATTTCAAAAAAACGATCTCGAGTCATTACGTCTGACACAACTTTTACACCAAGACCAGGATCTTTATTCCAATAATTGCGAATACTAGGAAGGGTATGATATCCTATGAACGAAGTTATACCTATAAATGCTTTTAGCTCATTAATTTCTACATTAAAATCCATTCCTTTCTCTTGCATATACAACTTACGCTGTGCACTGACCAAATTCATTAGCGTTTCCAGCTTTATGGTCTCTGAAAAAATTTTTATTGGTTTTAGCTCATGGCCATCTTCATAACTTAAATGACTGTGCCAGATAAAGAGCAATTCGGAATATCAAAAGGAGTACAAATCTTTCTCCAATGAAATAGATAAGATAAAGGCTCCACAACATTTGGTTCAATGCTTTGTGCATGGGCATCATCGATTGTTACTGTTATAGTATCATCAGTATCTGACTTTGCTTCCTCCAAAAATATTACATCTTCTTCATTTATCGGATGAATCGGACTCTTAGCAGTAACTAATTCCACTACTTCGTTTACACCAATTATAAGTTTTCTTGATCTAGTCTGTTTCTGGGCCGTCTAAATTCGACAAAAAACAAGTAAAAAGTACGCATAAAGCCGGTTGGGACTAAATAGTCCCAAGTTTGAAAAGCAAATAAATTAAGCATAAACACTAGCAAAATTAAGTCAAATTTGCTTTATATCATACCACTAGATTTTTTTTATAGTAAATTTTATCCAGCTTTTCTTAAATTAAACATTATTTTATCTACGAATTTAATTTTAAAACTATATTTAGTAACTAAACTTTATGTATTTAGTTGGTTTGATAATCACTGTCACGGACTTTGTTCGGTATCCTAAAGGACCAGTTGAGCTAGGTAACAAAGCTGTGTCTAAATTTTACTTTATTCCGGCTCAAGAAGCAGTCCTGCTATGAGCCTGAAGCTTTTATACAGTTGGTTTAACAAAGGCTCGGATTGGTTTCGTTGAAGACTCTTCTTCACAACAAACAGAGACCACTGTCTCTAATAAGAACGAATGTATTACAAAAATCACGACCGACGAAACTCTATTCCACGCTTTGCCAAACTGCAAAGCGAACTCAACGCTATAACTTGATTCAATCAACACAACTAATTCTACCTCTGTAGAATACAACTCCCAACCCCTGGCACAAAATAAATTCAATAATTGTCAACCAATACAAAATCTAACGGGCCACCTCGAACCTGTGCCCAAACAAAATCACTTTCACTCGAGCCGTCTCTCGAGTCGTCTCAAATTACCTAATAATAATAATAATCTCTCGCTACGCATCGGCTTTATATAGAAAAAAGATCACGTGACGTAAATTTCTCGTAAACGCTAGACTATTTTACAAATTTCTAGAGAGATCGCTATGCTCGAATGCGCCAGAACATTCTACAATAAGCGAGCTGTAGTAAAACTTGAAAAACATGTTACGTCATTCTGTCGGCGAAAAGAGAAAAAAGATACATGTATCGAGCAATAGAGACCGAATCGGACTATATCGCATCATACGAGAGCAGCGCTACAAGGTGACGCGATTATCATTTTATAATAAGACCACGAATTACTTTTAACGGGGATAAACTACATCGTTATGGTTAAAATTATTAGTAATGAAGTGTGACAATCACAAATAAAAGAATTTGCACGTGTTACAATTGACTAGCAAGGTTGCCAAAATATTGCTAAAGAATAATAAAAAAGTTTTTGATAAAATTTTATAGTATTATAGAAAAATTTTTTAAGATAGTGATGTAGGATTGTACTTTCGGTCCGAAAGGGTTAAACTTTTGTCCCAGGCTATATAAGTAACTTGGTATTTGTAATCTTAATCTGCCTCTTAGATGAGAAAACAGATGAAAAGCAAAATCAAGAAACAAATTTATCTAAACAAAATTCGAAAAAGAAATTTACTATAGCAGCTGTGATATGCCTAGTAATTGCATTTGCATTGGTCATTGGATTGTTTGCCAAGGTAGGTCGTCATTTCGAAACTAAATAAACACTTCGGTTTATGAATAAAAACTAAAAATTGTTTTTTTCTAAAGTAAAAAGCTTTAAGATCTATGAGTTCACTTTACTTTACATATAAGCCTACTATTTCTTTCATTCTAATTTTATTTAAATTATTTTTTTGACATAAATGCAATTTGTAAATATTGTATTTCTGCAAAAACTAAAGTTAAACTTTCTCAGTCAAATGTAATTCACAATTGCCCAATGGTATTTACTGTGTTTAACCTAATTTTTACGCAACATTTATTATTGTTTTCATTGCATCACAATTACCAGCACAAAATGACCTCATAAATGCGTACTTTTGTCAACGGAAAAATTAATCATCACATTAAACTAAAAATCATTTTCACTAAGACTTTAGGATTGTTTTTTAGATTTCTCAAAAGAAACGTAATTTAAAAAGCTATTAATTGTTTTTTTTTAGATAAACTCAGATTTTCGTGAAGATTTGGAAAATGTAAGTCAATTATCCACAGATTTAAGCGACCAACTCAACAACGAAATTATCAAAAATGGCCAGCAAGAACAAAATATTATTAATCAGAATTCAGCCCTTGGTAAAGGTAAACAAAAAAATGACTTTCAAATGTGGCAAATAAGTTTAAAATTATAAGTACAAACAAATGAAAAATTGCTTAAAACCAGTTGTGTACGTAGAAATTTTTCATGGGGAGCTTTGCAAGCCAAAGTACGATTACTATAACTGGCCCTCGTCATGGGCGGGAAAAGTTTTCAAAATTACGCTCAAAAGTAAAGTAGGCCTGTTATGCTTCTTAGAGCACCCTGCAGTTGTGTGAATTTTTTTTCGTTTAATCATAAACCCAACCATTAAATACCAATAAAAATTTTTTGGAGTTAAACTCTCTGATATAATTGATTTCAAGTCATCTCAAAACAAACTCAGCTTTAGTAATAGTTACTATGATAAAGCAATAGGCTACCACTGAAGTACTGTATAGAGACAATTCTCTTTTTAAAGCTACATATTGAATTCTATTTGATTAAGATACCCCGATAATCGCACTTGGGTGAAACAGACTGTTGGATTTTTAAAAAATTAAATTAATTTGCATGATGGTTTGGTTCAAAAATATTTAACTCTAACTCCCTTATTGAGCACTCTGTATTGCAATTAATATTAATTCTATCCAGCCCAGTGTTTCTCAAGGTAAACTTTAGATTTTTAAAGAAGAATCGTAATCTGTATGATGGAATAATGTTAAGGAAGAAATTTAAATACGTAAAATGTAAGTTGATAGCAAAAATTGACACGTCCATTATAGTTGCAGCTTAACAGCTCATAAAACTTGTATCACTCAAGGAAAGACTTTTTTTTAGTCTTTGCTTACATACATAAAACTCTATTTACCGTATACACACTCCGTTGGTGAGGAAAAAATTGCAAAAAATGGCGAAGTTTGAGAAAAGGTTGTAGTCATCACAGTACGGAAGAATATCCCCTCCGTGTCAAGCGCAACCTTGAATGGGGGGCCAAGGGTTTGTCCTATTCAAGGTTGTGGAGTTGTAGGAATTTTTCCGACTCCGACTCCAACTCCAACTTCAACTCCAGCTGTTTAAAATTTTCCGATTCGCGACTCCGACTGCAGAACATCTGCAAAAAAAACTTCGACTCCAGCAATTCTAAAAAAACGACGACTCCAACTCCGACTCCACCCAAAAAAGTACGACTCCGGCGACTCCAACTCCCGACTCCACAACCATAATTAAGTCACACTTTTAAAAATTTGAAGAAAAAGGAAAAAGTTAATCTTATCTTTAAAATCTATAGCAGAGCTGTATAATGTTAAGATAACAATTCTTCAAAAAAGAGCTTGATAGAAATATCCAAGTAAAATAATTTGAATTACAAATTACAAAATAAAACAAAAAATTTTATTAATTTAAAGCCCGACTAATTGTATCTAAACATAGAATACAAAATTGAATACAGAAACTCAAAAAATGCAAAATAGGGAATGAAACTAAAACTTGTCGGCAGCTTGGTCGAGTGATTAGAGGGCCGGGATTGTGATTGATATGGTCTCAGTTCAAAGCCTACTCATGTCATTCTGTGTTATCTTTGGGAAAGACACTTTACAGCACTTTCCCTGCTTGGTGGTCTTGGCAAGCAGTTCTAAATCTCAGTGATATCTTTATTGAATTTTAAGCGGACAGCACTATCTTGGCATCTTCGGAAGCAGGTCTGGATAATTGCTTACCCTAGATATTAGACCTACGTCGCTTTCCTGCGAGTCAGGAGGATAAAGATAGAAATAAAAAAAAATATATGCCGGACCGCCACCAGGAATAAGCCAAGAAAAGCGACACAGTCCTTAACACTTTTCAAATTGTTATAGTTTTGACAATCGAGTGTTAAGTTCCAATTTTATTATAGTAAAGATTGTGTTTATTTTTCCGATCTTTTTGCATACACAATCATATATTGCTGCGGCATTTTTAGAAAATAAAAAACTGATCTGAAAACAGAAAACTTTGCTTTTGTACACAACTCTCGTTTCTGTACAACTGATCAGTAAAGCTGGATCATTAAGTGCAATTGCTTTTCTAATACCTGTGTCCAGTTTGTTGCCCTGTCTACCATCGCTCGAAAATGTGACTCCAAGATACTTAAACTTCTCCGTCTGCTGGAGATTTATTCCATTTTTTTTGTAAAGAACACTGGACAGGGTGCCTTGACAAACACGTAATCTCAGTTTAGCCGTACTAATTTCCATTCCAGCATCCAAGCATGCATCAGAAAACCGATCAAGTGCATATTGGAGATCACTTTTGTTTGAGTTAACAATGCAAAGTCATCTGCAAACAGCAGGCGCCGAACATTACACTTCTCAATTGTGAAGCTACTACTGGAAGAATTGCCTCTCTCTATCTCGTCCATGTAATGAACAGAAGAGGAGAAAGAACACAGCCTTGTCGTAGTACAACATTAACACTAAAAGGTTTTGTTTTCATGCCATTGACACAAACACAGACTTCTGACTGTTTGTACAACGATTTGGTAGCAGCTAATAGCTGACCTCTCACGTCATACTTCAGCAGTACTGCCCACAGCTTGTATCTTGGGACTCGGTTATATGCTTTTTCAAGGTCTACAAAGGATGTTATACACCTCTTTGGCATATTCCCACAATTTCTCAAAACTTGCTAAAGGGCAAATATCCGGTCCATGGTGGATCTACCAGGACGAAATCTGCATTGTGTATCCAAAAGTTGAGGTTCGACTATTTCACGGTATCTCTTTTTGAAGCACTTTGCATAGACCTTTTCAGGAAGACTTAATAAAGAAATGCCCTTGTAGTTAATTCATTTCTTCTTGTCTCCTTTTTTGTGAATAGGTATCAGCAAACTGGTTTGCCATTGCTTCGGTACCTCACCAGTTTTCCAAACTACTTGGAATACACGAATCCCAAAGTTGTTCATGGCTTTTAACATTTCCGGTCAAATATCATCTTTACCAGGGGCCTTGCCAGCTTTCAAAGGTTTGATTGCTGTGCTCACCTCTGCTTCGCTTAGACCAATTTCTTCACAAATTTGTTTCTTTTATGTTTCTAAATGTTGGACTGTTACTGGATTTAAGAGCTCACAAAAGTATTTTATCCAACAATTTAGGATGTCTTTTTGATGCTTCAGAAGCACACCATTAGTATCCTCAATAAAGGTGGCAACTGGTGTTCGTTTGCCGCGCAAACGACGTATGGTTTGCCAAAATACTTTGTTTGACAACCTGTAGTCTGTATCCAAATTCTGTTCAGATTCTTCCCATGACTTTTCTTTAGATTGTTTGACAATAGTGGTGGCAGTTTTACGTGCTGCGGAGTAATGCAATCAAAGCTGCTCAGATGACTTGTTTGCTAACTAAGATCTAAACGCAGTTTTTTTGCACGGATAGCTTTTTTAACTTCCTGGTTCCACCAAGCAGTTCTTTTCTCACTACCCATTTGACCTCCAACACATTTGCAAACACAACTAGCAGCTGCAAATGTAATAACTGCTGATTTAAATAAATCCCACTCAGTCTCAACGTCTTTAGTATAGTCAGGGAGTTCTCTAAACAGAAAAGCAACTTTGCTTTCAAAAGCGTCTCACTTTTTTGTCGGCTAGTAATTTTCACTTAATTCTGTATGCTCTTTGTGCTCTGAATCGTTTCCTTGTTCTTGGATGGTTCAGGCCTCTTAGAATGCAGACAACTAGGTGATAGTCGGCAGACAGTTCAGCTGCTCTTTTAACCCGAACATCGACCTATTTGAATAAACATTTGGTGGTACAGAATTTGAAGATTGCTTGAAGTAAAAGATTTTTCTTCCCAAAGCTTTTCATCTGACACTCTTCAGGGGAAATCGTCAGAATGAAGCAGAATTGAAACCGAACTAATTTATAAAGGAAGAAAGTAGAGTTCTCATTGGCTGAAAGAGTCAACCAATGAGAGAAAAGATTAAGAAATTTTCAAAGAGTATACGAATTCTTTTTGCTTACACAGAAAGGGATTGAGAGATTTAATGAAAGTCGCTTCAAGAGCAGAAAGGTGAAAGAAAGAGCGACCTCGAGCGAGAATAGAAAATTTTTCGTTGCTGTAATGGAGGGCACATTGGGCGTTGTCAAGAAGATGTTGACCAATAGCGGATTCGTGAAATTGTTGTGGGCGTATGTTGTTTTTGCAAGAGCGGGAAAGACTTTGGAGGTTGGCCGAGGTACGAGGATTGGTGATGGATTTAGAAACGTGTTGTTTAATTCGCTCTTTTAGCCGTTGAGACGTGCGACCAACGTACCGACTATCGCAGTGGCACAAAAACTGGTAAATAACATTGCTGTGATGATGGGAAGGTAACACGTCTTTCTTAATCGCTGGAAGGAGCTGTCGGGTGTTGAAAATAACACGTGGTTCGACGGAGAAAAAGCAGCGTTTCACAGCAGACGTAATCTGCTTTTCGAACTTCATCGAAACGTTTCCAATCCATGGGATGTGTAGGTAGACAGGGCACTTTTTTACTGTGTGGACCGGGTTAGAATTTATTTGTTGAAGTTTTCGCTTGAAAGCCGAATTGATTACACGTTCCGGGTAGCCATTTTCCAAAAGAATTGAACGAATTTTGCCAAGCTCTTGGTCCAGTTTGCTTTTAGAACAAATCATAAAAGCTCTGTGAACGAGAGTACCAATTAGATTGATTTTCCGTTTCTGTGGACTAAAAGAGTTCCAACGTAGATATTGGCCAGTGAAGGTAGGTTTCCTGTATACTGAAGTGAGAAATTCTGAATCATGCCTTTCTACTAACACGTCAAGGAAAGGGAGAGAGTGATTAGATTCCTTTTCATAGGTGAATTTTGATGGTTATTCCTCACTTTGCTTTACCTATGAAAAGGAAT